>CM040985.1:10487186-10559146 GCA_022985145.1 Pangasius djambal
TCTACACTATATCCATTACACACTTTACACTATATTCCATAACCCCCTCGACACTATATCCATTACACATTCTACACTATATTCCATTACACATTCTACACTATATCCATTACACATTCTACACTATATCCACTACACACTTTACACTATATTCCATAACACATTCTACACTATATCCATTACTCACTTTACACTATATTCCATAACACGCTCGACACTATATCCATTACACATTCTACACTATATTCTATAACACAGTCTACATTATATTCCATAACACGCTCGACACTATATCCATTACACATTCTACACTATATTCTATAACACAGTCTACATTATATTCCATAACACTTATCAACTATATTCCATAACACCCTCGACACTAAATTCTATAGCACATTCTACACTATATCCATAACACATTTTACACTATATTCCATAACACGCTCGACACTATATCCATAACACATTCTACACTATATCCATTACACACTTTACACTATATTCCATAACACGCTCGACACTATATCCATAACACATTCTACACTATATTCTATAACACAGTCTACATTATATTCCATAACACGCTCGACACTAAATTCTATAGCACATTCTACACTATATCCATAACACATTCTACACTATATTCTATAATGCACTCTACAATATGTTCTATAATACATTCTTCACTATGTACTATAACACACTCTACACTATATTCTGTAACACACTCTTCACTCTTATCTATATCATGCTCTACATTATATTCCATAACATAATCTACACTATATTCTGTAACATGCCCTACACTCTTATCTATAACGTGATCTACACTATATTCCATAACGCCCAACACTATGTTATAACATGCTTTACACTATATTACATGGCATGCACTACACTCTTATCTATAACGTGATCTACACTATATTCCATAACGCCCAACACTATGTTATAACATGCTTTATACTATATTACATGGCATGCACTACACTCTTATCTATAACGTGATCTACACTATATTCCATAACGCCCAACACTATGTTATAACATGCTTTACACTATATTACATGGCATGCACTACACTCTTATCTATAACATGATCTACACTATATTCCATAACGCCCAACACTATGTTATAACATGCTTTACACTATATTACATGGCATGCACTACACTCTTATCTATAACATGATCTACACTATATTCTGTAATATGCTCAACACTATATTCTGTAACATACTCTACACTCTTATCTTATCTAACACTATATTCCATAACACGCCCAACATGATTTTATCTCATGCTTTACACTACACTTCATAGCACGCTCTATGCTATATTCTTTAACACATTCTACACTACATTACATAACACGCTCTACACTTTATTCTATAGCATACTGTACACTGTATTCTATAGCATACTCCACACTGTATTCTATAGCATACTCCACACTATAGCACATCCTACTCTATGTTCTGTAACACACTCTTCACTATATTCCGTAACACACTCTACACTATATTCTGTAACACAAACTATTCTATATTCTATAGCATACTCTACACTGTGTTCTACAGCATACTCTAAACTATATTCCATAACACACTCTACACTACATTACAAAACACACTCTACACTATATTCCATAACACACCCAACATGATTTTATAGCATGGTTTACACCATATTACATAGCACACTCTACACTATATTCTGGATATCTGGAAATATCTGGAAATGAAAGCTGAAACTCTGATCTAATGTCAGAAATTTGAACTCAAACCAAATGTCTCCAGTGTATAGCAAAAACAAAAGCATTGGCCTTGGTGTTCCAATACTTTTGGAGGGAACTGTATATTCCATAACATGCTGAACACTACATTACATAACATACTCTTCACTATTTTCTTTAACACACGCTACCCTATGCTGGTTAAAGTAGTAAATGACCAAATACTGGCATCCAATCAGGAGTGTGAGTCCTTGATCTCAATGTGGCTTTTGTCACCAAAGATCATAATATTCTTTTAGATAGACTAGAAAATGGTATTGGATTTAAGACAAAGGCGTTTTGCTGGATCAGGTGTTATTTGACTGATTGTTAACAGATTGTAGATGTAAATATTGACTTCTCTATGCATCCAAATTTAAAGTTTGGTGTTCCACAAGACTGTGTTCTAGGCCCAATGTTCTTTTCTCTATATATGCGCCCTCTGAGTATAATTATTTGTAAACATGGTGTGACATAAAGACCCAGTTAAGTCCATTTCAGTTCCAGGATGTAACACAACAAAATGTGGAAAAGCGGGTGAATACTTATTCATGTTGCTGCAGTTCTGTACCTGTTTTCCTCCTGTAGTTCCAGTAAAATGAGCCGAGCAGAACAATCACCAACATCACAGCTACAACCAGCACTGGAACAAACATCAAAATGCTGGACTTTTTTTCTGATTGGTCCAGTTGGAAGGATATGTTATTGAATGAGGCAGCTGTAACTGAAAATAAACACTATCAGCACCATATTCAGTTTCATGTGTGTGTATGTGTGAGTATATATGTGTGTATATATGTGTGTATATACAGTATATATAGTATATATCATATATATCTATCTATATTTTTATCTCAGAAATATTGCTAAGATAAGCAACATAATGTCATAACAAGATGCAGACAAACTAGTTCATACTTTTGTTACTTCTAGGTTGGACTACTGCAATGTGTTGCTGTCTTGATTTTCCAGTAGGTGCATAAATAAGTCCAGAATGCAGCAGCCAGATCGGGGGGTTGGGGGGAAGGGGGGGGGGGGGGGGTAAATGGGCATATAGTGTTTTGGTAAACTGGAATGTCTGGATGCTGTTGCTTTCTGCCACCCTTCTGCCTCTAGACAATCATTGTGTGTGTGTGTGTGTGTGTGTGTATATATATATATATATACCTGTGGTGTGTGTTGTTGTGTACTCAGCGGGGTGTACAGTCAAGTTCACTTTGTTGCTTTCTTCAAATGTTAAGTTCGGCATTAACACAGCAAGGTGATACACTCCACTGTGTATGAGATGTGTGAAGATCAGACTGATGTTTCTTTGGGACACGTGGTCGATGCAGATGGTGGGCAGTGTGTGGTTTACCGATGGAAAGCAGGACATGTTGGATATGGTGAGCTTTTGAATCTTTGTGTTGTCTCGGTACACGTACACCTGCTCGTTGGTTTCAATTATGCTCTTCAGCATGAATGTAACTGTGAGATTCTGGCCTACTATTCCGTTCACATGGAGAACATCATCACAGGCCACTGACACACACACACACACACACACACACACACACACAGGTTTAATAACCACAGCTATAAACATCTGAAAACACATTTACATCCAAACCTCAAGTTGAGCATTAAGTTAATAAACAATCTAGGCTTCACTAACTTGGTGTCATTTGATTGCAAATTATGAATTGTGTCTCTGAGTGTAAAATCTCCCTCATGTAACTATCATCAATCACACTTGCTATCATAACACACTCATTATAATCACACACTCACTGTAATCACATAATCATTATAAGCAAACATTCATTATAATCACACATGCATTATAATCACACACTCGCTATAATCACAAATTAATTATAATCAAACATTCATTATAATCACACATGCATCATAATCACACACTCCCTATAATCGTACATACTATAATCACACACTTGCTATAACCACACATTCATTATAATCACACATGAATCACATGAATTTGTGCAAGCCATGCCTGAGACTGAAATTGCACTCATGTGATTACAGCCAGTGTTACACTGTACAATTTTCTGCCTGAATTTTGTCACAGAAATCACATAAATCACACATCAAATTTGGAAGTGTGTTGAGATCAGATCACAGAACACATAATGCGACTGATTTAGTGCCACTGTGACCAAAGATGAGAAATTTCTGATTTAAATCTCAGAGTGTGAACACTGCTGCGAGGCTTGTCTAAAATCCACAAACAGGAGGATGGCAAACTCACAGCACAGTTACAGATCCAGTAGTGGTGATGGAAAAAAGTAAACGAGACATGTGGGGTTTAAAAGAAGAGCAATTGTTAAATTGTGGCTGTAGAGAGAATGTCTCTTTGACATATCAGAGTTCTGTCATACCAGTGGCTTTTTTTGTGTTTATCATGCTGACTGATGACGTAATCAGGACATAGAACGTTTCTTTAATCACAGATCTGTTGTTAAAAGATCTTCATGATATAAGCTGACATAGAACACGCATATTATCGTACAGTCTGTTACAGAATTCAGCCCAGAATTTATTGGGATCTCGTACAGTGACAAATAATAATCTTAAAAGACAGCTGTGATTGTAAAGCATAAAACTGTCTTAATACATGCTAGATTACTAGCAGTTATTTTGTAGCATCACTAGCTGGATAACAAAAAACTGAGATTCAGTAATCAGCAGCAGGAGGAAAAGCAGTGAATAAATACATTTACATTTATGGCATTTGGCAGATGCCCTTACCCAGAGCGACTTACAGTAGTGCTTTGAAGTCTATCAAAAATACATTCTGATATTGGCTCACTAGATCACAAACTAGGAAAACCATCAGTCCAAAACTCTGTTGGGGAGGTATGTTGTCTCTGTCTGTTCAGTAAATAAATATACTGAATAGGATAAAGTTATATAAAAGCCTTTGTATCACCTCATAATTGCACCACACACACACATATATACACACACACACACACACACACACTCACACTTTAGTTTTGATGTTTCACTGCCCTCCTACTCACATCCTGTTGCCTGTTTTCATCTCCTCTTAGCTAACATTTATTTATCTGATATTTTATCTGATCTGTGTGTAAATACAGTCTGTTAACATTGTTATTCCCTGATCCTGACACTTCTTCTTGCTTCTGTGTACATCCCAGAGTTTATCATTTAAAATCAATATAATCACACTCTCACTATAGTCACACACTCACTGTAATTACACACTCATTATAATCACACATACTATAATTACACACTCACTATGATCACACACTGGCTATAATCACATATTCATTATAATCACACATGCATTATAATCACACACTGGCTATAATCACACACTCATTATATTCACACACTCACTATAATCATACACTCACTATACTCATACACTTGTTATATTCACACACTCACTATAATCATACACTCACTATACTCATACACTTGTTATATTCACACACTCACTATAATCATATACTCATTATAATTACTCGCTCTCTGTAAGCACACATTCATTATAACCACACACTCAATATAATCAAACACTCACTGTAATCGCACATTTGCTATAATCACACACTCATTACAATCACACACTCCCTATAATCACACACTAATTATGATCACACACTCCCTACAAAAACATTCGTTATGATCACTCACTCCCTACAATCACACATTCATTATAATCTCACACACACTATATTAATCACACCCTCATTATATGAAACATATTATCATTATTATTATTATTATTATTATTATTATTATTATTATTATTATTATTATTATTATTATTATATTCCTATTCATTTTTTTGTTGTTTACAATGTTTACAATGTTGACAATGTTTGTACTGCACTGCCACTTGAATTCCACACCCCACTGCACTACCACATCACACTCTCAGACTGTATTCTTTTGTATATTCTTTATTCTTATTTCATTTCATTTATAATGTTAAATTACTTTTAGTATTCTTTCTAACTCTCTGCACTGCTGTATTATGTGAATTTCCCTCTCAGGTGAATAAAGTGATCTATCTATCTATCTATCTATCTATCTATCTATCTATCTATCTATCTATTATTCTTCTTATTATTATTCTTATTATTATTATTATTATTATTTGGGGACCAAGCACCGAAGGTGCATAGCTATTTTAACTTTTCTTCTTCTTCTTCTTCTTCTTCTTCTTCTTCTTCTTGCTAGGGTGTCTATGGCAGCCCACAGAACAGTCTGGTAAAAAGTTTGGCCCACTGACGGGCACCACCATTGAGTCAAATCTGGGCCTAATTTGGAAGTATGTTTATGGTAATAAGTTTTGAACCATGTGTCCAAAATTTAAAAGGCAGCCCTGAATTCCCTGGGTCAAGATGAGTTCAACAGGCCCTATAACGTCTATTTCTGTCTAATTAGATTTTCCGTCATCTTGGATTTTGTCAAAAACATTTTTTTCATAACTTCTCCTATAAATTTTGTCCAATCGTCACCAAATTTGGCACATGTCATCTTCAGAGTAAGCAAAAAGAATTTTAAATACTCCAAACAGTTTGTCCGTAATGGGCCAATGAATCTGATGGCGAGGCCACCAAACAGGAAGTGAGGCTGTATCGCAGCAAGGACTTTGCGCACTGACAAAAAACTTGGTAGGCATCTTCAGGACCATGACCTGAGGCTATGTAACAAATTTTGTGCCTGCGACCTACTGGTCAAAAGTAACAATAACATGCCAAAAATGCTTATATCTAACTGCCATTTTTCTACTCCTCCTCCAAATTTTGTCCAGTCTTCACCAAATCTTCATCTTGGCTCACATCATCTTGAGCCCTGTCTAAACAACTGTCTACTGCCATTATAGCCATTCAGTGTGCTATTATACAGCTGGCACATGATTGACAGGGTTTAATATAAAATAGCATTTTTATTGAGCAATTTTTCAATAAAAAATCAAACACAATATAAGACAGATATAAGTTTGGTGCAGATACTTGCACAAAGTGGGGGGAAAAAATGCGCAGACAGATGAGAAAAAACATAAATACCTTGATGTTTTAAAATTTTCAGGTCAGAGCAGTAGCGATCATGACCATAGGTCAAACTAGCAACAGACAACACCACAGATCACAGCAACAGGGCAGTTGCAGCAGCAATGCCAACATGCTGTCCATTTGTTCATCTAGACCTTGCCTCCTACAGTCAGAGAATTCCACCACTGTCCGTGGTCAAAACATACACATCATGAGTGAAACTACAAATCACTCTTGAATCCCTTTGCCTAAAGTTAAGCTGCTTAGGCAACAATTGTAGTGCGGCTGTGAATGCGCGAATGTGCTTGGCCCCTGAAAATTCT
Organism: Pangasius djambal; assembly: GCA_022985145.1. Taxonomy (NCBI): domain Eukaryota; kingdom Metazoa; phylum Chordata; class Actinopteri; order Siluriformes; family Pangasiidae; genus Pangasius; species Pangasius djambal. Next base: position 10,494,323 of record CM040985.1, read on the forward strand.
ATTATTATTATTATTATTATTATTATTATTATTATTATTATTATTATTATATACAGTATACTTTAATGTCTAAAGGTGATAGATAAAATGAAGTTTTAGAGTGTGAATAAAAAAGATAAACGTTATGCTAGTGACAATACAGCACACTGCCACACTTTCACAGTTTCCATGACCAAAAGGAAAGTAAAGCACCTCATACCCATACATACATATAGACACACACACACACACACACACACACACACACATAGACGCTATACAACTATACAGTATTCAAGCTCACAGTTTAAACACTGATCTTTCGTACAGTTGGATGTTTAATTGAACTAAAGCAGTCAGAGTGAATCCACACAAAGTTAAACAGGTGATAATGAGTGAATTACAGAAATAATTAAAGTGAAATGTGCGTGTGTGTGTGTGTGTGTGTGTGAGAGAGAGAGAGAGAGAGGGAGAGAGAGACTCACCTGGAACGCAGCACAGATAGAAAAATAGGAGAACCAGAAGCTTCTTCAGCAGCTGGAACATGGTGCTGAGACGAGACACGGAATGAGAGAGACGGTGTGTGTCTGCTGCCTTTTCCTGTGTGCTGTTTACACGCTCTCACACACACACGCACACACACACACACGCACGTGCACACACACACAGTTATTTGAGGTGTAAAACCGTTTCATCACAAAACCTCCTGAAAGCTTCCCTGCTTTATTGAAAGCTTTTGTTCATTTTCATGTTTCACATGATAAAGTTGAAGATATCATTACGTTACGGAGTTTAATGTGGCTCTCTTTTCTACCTAACTGTGATCTCTGAGCTGTGATTTTTTATTTTTTTTTTTGTGAAACTCAGCCCTGATTCTGATCTGATTTTAGCAGTTATCACATTTTTAATGTGCTTGTTGTGTTTAAAGAAATCTGACAAAGACATTTGGATTGCATTTATTGGGTTTTTCAGCACATTTACACTGAAATATATGTCATTTTTCTACATTTGTAAATCTGCACAAACAACCAGAGACAAAAACTCACAAAGAAATCTTTAGATTTGAGAAACGTCTTACAGCTCAAGTTAATTCTGCTTCATCCAACTGACAAAAACACAACATAAGTGTGGTGTTTATCAGTGCAACTCGATAAAAGAATCAAATGACATTAAAGCTAATTATAAAAGTGTGATTCATTTCCACTTCACTGCCGGAAACGCAGTTAAACTGAAACTTTTGTCATATAACTAAAATATATCTAATTATTGAGTGACTCGTATAGAAGAGGTGTTTTACCATTTATCAGATTCCTGAAACACACACACACACACACACACACACACACACACACACACACGTGTTAATTACTTTTTCTTTTTCTTTTTTTAAATAGTTTATTACACTGGTGTTTGTTCTCTTAATGTTGCATTAGTGTCCTTAAACTTTCTAAAATAGCAATAGCAAACCTTTATCTCTCTCTCTCTCTCTCTCTCTCTCTCTCTCTCACACACACACACACACACACACACACACACACACACACACACACACAGAGAGAGAGAGAGAGAGAGAGAGAGAAACGAGAACATTTCCTTTTTAATTCCTTAAAGAATTCGCTAACATCAGAAGGTAGAGTTGTACATTTTATATAAAATTAATTTCACACGTCTCACTAAATCTAACCTCAATCACTTTGTCACCTGTGTGTTATTAATTCTTTTCATTAATTCTGTACAACATGCTGTCATAACTACTCCATTTAATATCTAACACTAAATTTGCCACAATAATTCAGAGACATTGTCTACATAATTCTATAAATGGACAAATGAAAAATACATAAAGAAATAAATACACCCAAGAACAAATAGATGCATACAATAATACAAAGTAAATACATACAGTATAAAATAATCCCGAAATATTAAATATTAATTTTTAATGACTACATAATTTAAAAATATATCAATTATATTGTATATTATAAAATCTCGATAACTCGAATAACTTTTAAAATGATAAATATAACATTAGTGAATAAAATAATTCACTTCCGCTTCAGCCGTGACCCCGGAAGTGAAAGTCTGGCAGTTGTTATAGTAACGGGAGTGTGTTTACGTTTAAGCTTTAATAATGATGGGGTCAGAGCAGGGTGCCAATACTTTTCTCATCAGGCCAAATTATCAACACAGGTAAGACACAGACATTATTACTGTTATTTATTTATAACTGTATTTAATGAGGAAATTATTCCGTTCTGAAGAGAATACAGAACTGTTACTGTATATTTCGCAAGTTAGCTATAAACCTACAGGACTGTCTCCGGTCAGTCATCCGGGGGGCGCGAGAGCACATTTACCAGTCCATGTTAATGCTGACCTGATGTACGTATCTGTCACTTAACTCTGAGCACTTTATTAGGAACACCGGTACACCCACTCATTCATGCACTTATCTAATCAGCCAATCACGTAGCAGCAATGCAGTGTATAAATCATCCAGATGTGGGCCAGCAGCTTTGGGTAATGTTCACATCAACCATCAGAATGAAGAAAAAATATGATTTTGACCATGGCTTGATTGTTGATGCCAGACAGGCTGGCTTGAATATTTCTATAACTGCTGATTTCCTGGGATTTTCACTCACAACAGTCTCTACAGTTTACACAGAATGGTACAATAAAGAAAAAAACATCCCTGTGAGCGGAAGATCTGCAGATGGAAACGCCTTGTTGATGAGAGAGGTTAAAGGAGAATGGCCAGACTGGTTTGCGCTGACAGAAAAGCTACAGTAACTCAGATAACCACTCTGTACAATTGTGGTGAACAGAAAAGCATCTCAGAATGCACAATACCTTGAACTTCAAGGTGGATGGGCTACAACAGAAGAAGACCTGTTGTACAGGGTACAGGCTCACCAAAACTGGACAGCTGAAGACTGGAAAAATGTAGCCTGGTCTGATGAATCTCAAATTTCTGCTGAGGTACACAGATGGTAGGGTCAGAATTTGGTGCCAACAGCATGAATCCATGGACCCAACCTGCCTTGTATCAACAGTCCAGACTGGTGGAGGTGGTGTATTGATGTGGGGAATGTTTTCTTGGCCCCTTTAATACCAAACAATCATCGCTTGAATGCCACAGCCTATTTGAGCATCGTTGCTGACCATGTGTTTCCCTTCATGGCACACAATTTACCCATCTTCTAATGGCTACTCCCAGCATGATAATGCACCATGTCACAAAGCAAAAGTCATCTCAAACTGGTTTCATGAACATGACAGTGAGTTCAGTGTTCTTCAGTGGCCTTCCCAGTCACCAGATCTGAATCCAATAGAGCACCTTTGGGATATGATAGAATGGGAGATTCGCAGCATGAAAGTGCACCTGAAAAATCTGCAGGAACTGCATGGTGCGATCATGTCAACATGGACCACAATCTCAAAGGAATGTTTCCAACATCTCGTGGAATCCATCCCATGAAGAATTGAGGCTGTTTGAGAGGTCTTACCTAGTATTAGTATAGCGTTCCTAATAACACCACACCACAGCACCATTGAATTCTGGATTGTGGTCAGAAGTTGTTGATTAATTTTCCATAACAGCAGCTCTGACAATAGTGTGCTTTGCTGTTTCTTGGTAACATGACAAGCTGTGTATTTATTTATTTTTTTTTTTTTGTCTTAAAAATTGTTGTGGTATAATAGGAATAAAACATTTGGGATGTGTTGTTAGGAAAATAATCAAATTCAGGGTGGTAACAGTAACTCCATTTCATCATACCAGCCGGTTGTGAATTATTTTCCTGTAACAACATGCCCCCTAGTGTTTAGTTCTTTACATAACATTGATAATGTAATGATGTGATGATAGATGGTTCTGAAATATCACACTTTCTCAGCATTTTATAACAAACTAAAGATATTCAAATCTTGCACTGGTTTGCAACTACTTTTGTGTTTGTTTTTCCTCCTTTTCAGCATTAAAAAATGTATTTTTGTACATTTCTTGTATTCTTTCTTAAAACTACAGTATAATTGAATTGATTAGGTGTTTAAATGCAGCGCTGATGTTTTAAAGTTTGTTAACGTGACACAGATTACAGAAATGAAAGTATCATGATGTGATGTTTCTGCCACATCATCCAGCAGTCAGTCAGTGCTGTTAATGTGGTGTGTGTGTGTGTGTGTTGCAGGTTCAGGGTGTCAGTGGTGAGGGAGTGTATTAGAGAGATCCTGAGAGAGAATTTATCAGGTGTTCAGTATGATCCTGAGGAAACACCGTCACTCACACGAACACTCGCTGATGCCATTAAACACCGTGTTGAAGGTCAGAACTCTAACATTACGACTAACACCATGACTCACCTCAGTCCTCACTTTAACACTCACACCAGTCTACATGCCTAAATTAACAATATAATTTATAAGGTTTTTCATCTTTGACCCCTTTTCACACACTCTATCACAAACAAAAGGCTAATGTTTTCATTCATATTGATATTTCTTGTGTTTTCATGTTTTTTTAAACATACATTAAAAAGTTTAATTACTGAACAGAAGTGCTGACATCACACAATTAAATTTATACAGCTCTCTCTCTCTCTGTGTGTGTACAGGTCTGGGTTTGGACAGATACAAACTGGTGGTGGAGGTGATGATCGGAGAACAGAGAGGACAGGGTGTGACGTAAGAACAAACACACACACACACACACACACACACACACACACACACACACACACACACTGTTTTAAAGGTGCACGAGGTAAGATTTGTCAAAATTTGTCAAGATTAGTTCTGTAAGGGTAAATAGGTGGAGTTGAATTAAGCAATATCACTCTGGCAGATGTGCGGTTATACTGAATATCGGCATGAGCCTGCCAAAGGTAATCACAGCCACGCCGAAATTTCAGTATAACTGCACGATTGTGAGTGAGATATTGCTTTTATGCAACATTTCTATAAGCAAGAAATTAATATCGAGTTAGTGACATTTCAGACTTGATATGGCCAAATGTTCTGTTTCTTGTCCTGAGTGGGTGAGGTGCGGACATGCTGCCTGTCTGCACATGCTATGGCTCTAATTTTTGCAAGATGGTGACTCCCATTTCGACCCAAAAAAAGCTTAAAAACACACAATGGGAGTGAATGTCACCATGTTGTCCACTCATATAGAGTCGTTGGTACTTTCTTTCCAGCTCAGATGAGAGAGTCGTGGTCAAAATGTAGCCTTCAGCACATGATTTACTACAGTATACAATTTATTTGTCTTTAAAATGTACTTTAAATGAATTGTAATATTCTAATAAAGTGAAAAAAAGTGTGAAAAATTGGTTGTTTATTACACTTTACGTGCCAGGGGTATTCGTATTAGCTATTCGCATCACAAGCTAACTGTACTAGGTATAAACACTCTCCAGAGATGCCAGTGATCTTTGCTATTTTCTTCCAATCTTTATTTTTCTTTAAATCTCTCTATACACATTCAGTGAGAGGTTGTATATGAAAACAGTTTTACATTTTTATTCCTTTTTGTGGCCCAAGCAGTACACAGGAACTAAAAGCAGGTAGGAGCTAATGTTGTGAGGGGGGATGAGAAAATGTTGTACCACGCACACAATACAATTGGTCCAAGGAATCGTTTGGTTAAGTCATATTCAGTTTCCATAAAGTTGAGGTAATCTCATCTGAAGTTGCGGCTCCGTGTTGCACGCGTACGTGAATGGTTGTGTACATGAATGGTCAGCCTTCGCTTTGTCGCTTGATAGTGTAAATGTACCTTTGTAGAGATTACATGTACATACATTTCCAGGAGTAACCTTGCTAATTCTTTATTCCCATCACCAGTAATAAAAAGTGGCTTAAACAATTATTTTATTATTTTGTTCTACATATTTTCCATGTTATTTGGATTAGTAAGAATTTTTTTTAAATCAACTGTTGCACCTTTAGTGCGGCTAGTTTATTCTCACACAGTGCTGTAGTGCCCTTTGGTGGCTGCAGTGTTTAGTCAAGTTGTCAAGTAGATCTTTAAGGTCATCACAGCCATATACAGTGTGCAGTAGAGAGTGAGATGAAATAACGTTTCTCCTTGAGTCAAAGTGCAAGGTAGCTATGTGTGTGACATGCACAGTGCTGACAGGACATAAATAAAGTGCAACAGGAATAAGAAGCATGCAGGGAGGGGGTATATGAAACAGTGGGGGTGAGTACACAAAGGAGGCAGAGTAGAGCATAACTACTCCTACGCAGAGGGGAAGTCAAGATTAAATACACCAATCACAAAGAACATTTAAACATGACAATAAGAGACTGAAGTAACCATAAGGTCCATAGCTGTGACTACACCTACACTTTCTGGATTACGGATGTAATAAATATAGGAAGCAAGCGCACTATGTTTTAGAGGTTTTTACTTTCATGCGATGTGGGCCCTGCCAAGTTCATTAACATGATACATGATCATTTAATTATTTTTTTAAAATAATATTAACTTGTATGTTCGTTGTGTGTGTGTGTGTGTGTGTGTGTGTGTGTGTGTGTGTGTGTGTGTGTGTGTGTGCACAGGATGATGTCTCGCTGTTTTTGGGATTCAGACACTGACGGCTGTGCTAAAGAAGTTTACATTAATGTAAGACACACACAAATACAATGCCTTGTGTTTTAATCCTCACATGTGTAACTGTTTGTGTGTGTGTGTGTGTTTAACAGGACAGTATGGTGTGTGTGGCTGCTGTATTTGGAGTTTATTATTATTGACAGAGGAAGAGAAGCTATGATCTAAGCACACACACTCGCCGTGATGGACTCATACACCACTTTTCTCTCACACACTCATAAACCTTTTCTATCTTTTTTTGTGAGAAATAAACACAGCATTATCATTTATTTATTATTTATTTACTTTCATTTTTTACTTAGCAACTATCAGAATAACTCATTTAAAATGTATAAAAGAACACGCACATGCCTCAGCAGTAAAGCACATGAAAACCTTTATGCACTTCAACACAGTTTATTAATGGTGTGAAAGTGGAGTGTGTTCACAGGAGCTTTTATTTCAGCAGTTAAACACTGACACAGTGAATATTATTTCCTGTGATTTCGTTGTGTTTGCCTTCAAACTTTCACCTGATTGATGACAGAAACAGTTTGACAAACAGCTCTCAGGCTTCAGAAAGGAAATAAGAAAACATCCGGAAAACACGAGTGAAAGTAAAGACACATTTGGGTCCTGTATCGACATTTATATCTGAGTAAAAATACAATAAAACTGGTTTATAAATCCATAAAAATGTGTGAATATGTTTTATAATGTATGTGTGTATATACAGTATATACAGTGTATATATATATATATATATATATATATATAAAATCAGAATGGCATTTCTAATAATTATAATCAGTATGATTATATGATTTCTGTTACTCTTATACAACACACACAAGAAAACATAGTAACGATGTGTTTCTGTGTACAAGTAATTAAAACAGTTACAAACAGAATGGTTTAATTTTTAAAAATCAAATTCCCTCAGCTAGTGAGTCAGCTGTAACGGCCCAGGCATGATTTCATTTTTTAAATTCATAATTACATTTCACTAAGCTGATTTTTTCTTCCATAAGGAAGTCCACAGAAACATTAAGAGAGACTCTGATTGGACACAAATGTACACATCATTTTATTGTTTAGATATACCTGCATATACATGTTCATAATACCAACATGCACCTCCGAGTTAAAGTGTGTTTGTTTCTTTCCCTAAGTCACATGTGGTCTCGTTTTCGTGACATTCATAAAACTCATAATCTCCATCGGCGGCGACATTGTTGGCGACATCACTCAGGACACTGCGCACAGTGGCTCGCGTCACGCTCAGAGAGTACTTCCTGTGGGCAGAGCCTCGTTTGTGAACGCACATCACGTCCTTGAACATCTCTCGGAAACGGGTGGACATGAGGTTGTAGAGCACCGGGTTCACGGCCGAGCTGAGGTAGAAGAACACGCCCGAGAAGATGTGGACATACTCGAACACCCGAAACATCTCCACACCAGAGAACTCGTCCATGAAGCTCCACATGAGGCGATCTGTGTGAAACGGTGCCCAGCAGATCCCGAACATCACCACCAACACAACTGTAACACAAAAACTGATATTATGCATGATGCTAAACTGGAGGCCATACACTTCCATTACATATTAGCTATGAAGTTCTCTTTCAGCCAAATGTAGGAGAATGAAACACTACAGGAGAGTGAGACACTACAAGAGAATGAGAGACACTACAGGAGAGTGACGCACACTACAGGAAAGTGAGACAGATTACAGGAGATTGAGACACACTACAGGAGAGTGAGACATACTACAGGAGATTGAGACACACTACAGGAGATTGAGAGACACTACAGGAGATTGAGAGACACTACAGGAGAGTGAGACACTACAGGAGAGTGCGAGACACTACAGGAGAGTGTGAGACACTACAGGAGAGTGAGACACTACAGGAGCGTGAGAGACACTACAGGAGAGTGAGAGACACTACAGGAGAGTGGGACAAGCTACAAGAGAGTAAAAAAAAAGTGCTCAGAGTGTTTGTGTTTTCCTCACACAGCATCTTGGTGACCTGTTGTCTTCGTGTCCGTGGTTGTTGAGTGCGCACACTGGCGTTTCTGTGGCCATTGTTCTCACACTCAGCTTTAGCCTGCAGCATCTTCTCCCTCTTCAGCTGGATGCCAATGAGCAGGTAGAGTGTGCTGATAGTCATCATGGGAAGGATGAAAAAGATGAGTGTGCTGATCTGGATGATCAGGTTATAGATCCAGCGTGGTTTCACCAGCGTGCACATAGCTGAGCTCAACTCACGTCCCTCTCCATGCCCACTGGGTTTTGGCAGCGTGAAAATTCCGTGCAGGCTCGCATTGGGCAGTGCACAAATCACAGATGCAATCCAAACACAGATGATCACACGCTTGGCATGGGCACGCGTCACCACACATTTCGCCCTCAGCGGGTGCACGACGGCAATGTAGCGCTCTACACTGAGCGCCGTCACATTCAACACGGAGGCGAAACACACCGTCTCAAACAGGAAGGTTTTGAAGTAGCAGCCGCTCTTCCCGAGCAGGAAGGGGTAGTTACTCCACAGTTCGTACAGCTCCAGCGGCATGCCGAGGATGAGCACCAGCAGGTCGGACACGGCCAGACTGAACAGGTAGAAGTTGGTGGGTGTGCGCATGACTGGGTGGCGTGTGATCACAGCGCAGGTGAGAGTGTTCCCCACTGCTCCCACGCTGAAGATAAGCATGTAAGTGATGCACACAGGCAGGAAGACGGGAGAGCGCCGAGGACCCAGGTACTTCTTCAGGTAATCATCCAGGCTCAGGCAGTAATCCTCCATCTCCATTTCACTCAGGTTTACAGGGGAAGTGGCGTTGCACAGGAACTCCTGAACACAGCTCAGCACCGCAGATGAACAGTTTGGTTCGGACATGATCACCTGAACCCAAGCAAAACACACAGACACCAGAACACATTAATAAGCATTTTTTTTTCCTTTATTGCAGATGTGCTGCATTATATTTAGGAGAAGTCTTTGTTTCCCTTTAGGCCACTTTGCAAACTCTGCTCACAGATTGACCAGGTTTTAAGAAGGCGGGATCTGTATTGGACGTAGAGCCTGATTCTTTTGTGGACAAGTCTGAGTAGAGGATTTTACACACTTTCTCATCACTTCCTCACCTACTGAACACCATGCTAATGCCACTGAACACACCAGGTTGTCCCACTGAACATCAGGCTGTATAACTCCACCCCTTTCTACAGGAAGGGTCACCACGGCAACCTAGTACAAGTGTAATATTGCACCTTTTTTTTTATATTTGTGTCTATTTCCATGAGCAAGTTAAATGAATATCTCATCATCATAATCACCATCAAGGATGATTTTAGTCCTATATCATCATATATAGTTAAATCATTCTGTGATGTTATTCCATATATTTGCTGGATAATAAGCCTCGACTGTATCTGAGCAGATTCACACTCCACTTCGGCAGAGAGAAATTGCATCCCTGAATGGATACAGTGAACGTAATAAAAATAAAATGTTAACAGATTTGGTAAAAAGATACATAAAGGAATCGAGTTCATCAAAATGCAGGTGTATTTTAAAGACAAATGATAAACGGACAGTTGAGCTCTATATTCATCAAATCAAACCTCTGTTGAAACCATATGCACTTTAATTAGCTTACCTTTGGGTTTTTTTGCACATTTTTGCTAAATTCATTTCATTCATTTGTATTCTGTATCAGTCAGGAGAGAATCAGTTCCTTTGAGTCTGTTTCCTTTCAATGTGACAGTGGTGTGGGAAAACTCCCTCAGAAAGAAATCTTGAGAGGAAACTCAAAAGGGAATCCAACATCTTCTGGGTGACACTGGAGCTTTTAACAGCAGCAGTGCATTCTGGGTAAGTTGCTCCTGAAGTCTGCAGTGATGTTGATTTATTTTTTCATCTAAACAAGAGAGAAGAAGTACTGAAACATGACGGCAGCTGGGAAACTCAACAAAGGGCCAGTTAATACAGTATTGTTTACTGTTAGTCATGTATAAAGTGTTTTAGATGTTTGAGAAATTAGCTCAGAGCTTGGTGTTTATGTAAATATACGTGTTTGTGTATGAGTGTGTGCGTATGCGTGTGTGTTATTCTAATTAAAATATAGTGGATTAACAAGTGAAATTGTGCCTCAGTAAAACAGTAGGGTAATTATAGTAAATTCTAAATAGCAACCGTTTCACTGTATTAATGTGTCTTCTTGTGTGGTTATCTGTAATAAGACACTTCAACCACTAGGAGGATTTTGTTATGAAGGTCTGGCAACCCGGATAGTGTTACAAGCCCTGGAAAAACGAGGAAGTGAGATTGTGAGGATAAACTCAGCTTCAGACTTGCAGGTTGAAAAGTTCCAGATCAAACTAGGGTGGAACTGAACTGAAGTGGAACACCAGCAAGACCAGCTGGAATAAAGTTTATTCACAAGTACAGAACTTCACATGAATATAGATTTGGTTCTGTTAGGCAGAGAGCTTCATTTTCATTGGTTACATGCTGCAGAACCACAGTGATGTTCCCTTACAGACTGACTGAGTTTTCACTGTCTGCATTATAGAGCAGGAATAAATGATAAAGTCATTAAAGTTAATGAGAAAGGCAAAGAATTAAATTTAATGATACCTCTGAGGTGTAGTTTATTATCTCATTACTCATTAGCAGGTCTGTAGCTAATCAGGAACATCAAAGCACATTACATTTTCTTTGTAACTCCCATTAAAATCCGAGGAACCCCCTGAGGAACCTCCTGAGGAATCTCATGACCAGTCACATTTTTGGTCCCCACATAACTCGACTGCAGGACTGAAATGGCACACAATCAGCATATGTCCCATATCCTGTCACTGTGTCTATTCTCCATACCATCTCTTTGTCCTGTCCCTGTGTCTTTTTTCTTTGTCCCATGTTTTGTCTCTGTGTCTATATCCTACACTTCTCACCCCAGGCATACAGAAGTTTATGAACAGATTCGGGGTCAGTGAGGTGTTTTTGAAAACATGAAGCAGGTTCAGACTTCCTCAGAGAGTCAGTGTTAGAATACTGAATGCTGATCACGATAGTCTCCAGAGCAGTATTATTTGTTTGTTTGTTTGTTTGTTTGTTTGTTTGTTTAAATGTAATTTTATGAGGAATAAATGAATAAATAAAGAATGATATTTTGCATGGAGGTGAAGCTCAATACAATACTCATTGCTGCTCTGCCCTGAGATTCAGAGTCTATCAGTGTGCTGATTCTCTTGAAGCTTAAGCCTGAGTTTAACGACTTCTACGTTCTGATCATTAATCCATGTAATGAATAAAACATTTCTTACCAGAGGGTCTGGTGGACAAGAGAGTTCATTCTGCAGTGTGGATGTTTTATATTCAACATGATACATGAAACATGATACGTGATTTTTATTTTCATGAATATTATTACATTATTATTATTACACCAGAATAAAGAGTTTAAACTTTCAAACTGAATCAGATACAGAAAAAAATCAGAAGTGTACAGTTTATTTCTCAATAGAAAGAAATAGGAAATAGGAAAAAGGCACAAGCTGGGGCAGGTTTTAACAGGTTTCACACTGAAATCTAAATAATCATTTTTCTAACTCACAGGGTTTTCAGACTGACAACAGTCCAGACATAATCAGTCAGAAACCGCCCTGAATTCCCCTGTTACACACAGTCACTGTTTTATTTTAGCAGTGTTGGTGTGAGGAAGTTCATACTGATAAGCCCACCCCACACATACACTTCCACACACACTGACTTCTGAACATCTGAATCCCAAATAAATAATAATTCCACTTTCTGAATACTGTATAAGTAAGTAATAAACTCAATGTTACAGTAAAATACTGAGTGAAGGAGTGGTGTGATGCCGCAGAGCTATTGGCACCACACTGAAATGATTATTTTCATTGAGCACTGGTGAAACAAGTTAGTTCGTGTTCTCACTTACATTATAGCAGTTTTAAACAGTCGTTCCCTCCCTAGCCTCTCTTTTTGCTGCTTGGCATGTTACGGAGAAACTGCAAAGTGTAAACTCCTCTGTCCTGAAAATGTTGGAAAATCTAATTTTACAATTTTACCTCTGGCTGTTACAAAGATCTGAGCGACTTTGACAAGGGCTAAATTTTGATGGCTAGATGACTGGGTCAGAGTTTCTCCAAAACGGCTGGTCTTGTGGGGTGTTCCTGGTATGCAGAGTTTAGTACCTACCAAAATTGGTCCAAGGAAGGACATCCGGTGACCTGGCGACAGGGTCATGGGCACCTAAGGCTCACTGATGCATGTGGGGAGTGAAGGCTAGTCCGTCTAGTCTGATCCCACAGAAGAGCTACTGTAGCACAAATTGCTGGGAAAAAAAGTGCACTGCAGCTTGCTGCGTATGGGGCTGCGTAGCCACACACTGGTCAGAGTTCCCATGCTGACCCCTGTCTGCTGCCAAAAGTGCAGTAGACCGGTCAGAGCTGTTTTGGTGGCACAAGGGTGACCTACATAATATTAGGCAGGTGGTTTTAATGTTATGGCTAATCGGTGTACACTGTACAAGTCCCTGTGAATGAGTTGTTACTATAGAAACATTAATGTATTAGAACAAGCGCATTAATATAAAAATTTTATTTTCAGCTGCATTACTGTCAGAGCTGCTGTTCTAGAAAATTAATCAATACCAATCAGAATGCAGAATTAACAGGCTGTGAAGGGAAAGAGGGTTTAGAGGTTCAGATAATCTGTGAGTGAATAGTGGTGCAGTGGGAGTCTCTACACTAACCGCAGTTAATCATCAGGGCAGATCATCTAAAGTCCATGAATGAACTCAGTTTGTGATGTCACTAAAATGATCTACAGCTTTTGGTCAATCACATCCTGACATTTTTAATGAAAGTATACATGCAGTGATTTCCAGATTTCAGATTTATTCACATCACAGTTTACAAAGTTACTAAATATAAAAATATAAAAGGCGAGGGAAATTTCGGCCGGGAACAGAAGGATGCTGAAGAACTGCTGGGCTCAGGTGCGGGTCATCGAAGGCGTACACCAGCAGCCCAACCAGCGGCTGCCAACCTCCTACTTCCTGGTGCGAGGAGGCCTGCTGTAGCTCAAGACGGAGTGCCAAAACCAGCTCTGCGAACTGCTGGTGGTGCCATGCAGCCGCACAGAGGCCCTTCTGCAACTAGCCGATGCGCATCCACTGGGGGGGCAACTGGGGTCCCGGAACACCCTCGAGAAATTGAAGGACCGATTCACCTGGTCCGGGATGGGCGCCGAGGTCTGGGCCTTCTTCCAGCAGTGTCCCCAGTGCCAGAGGACAACCCCCTGTAAGCCTGCTCCCACGCTTCTCCCCATTATCGGCGTCCCCTTTGAGAGGATTGGGATGGATCTGGTAGGACCGCTGCCAAAGTCGGCCCGGGCCCATGAGTACATCTTAGTCATCGTGGATTATGCCACCGAGGCCATCCCTCTTCAGAAGGCAACCTCCCGAGAGCTCCTTCTCCTCTTCAGCCATGTGGGAATTGCCAAGGACATCCATCACTAACCAAGGTACACCCTTTACGTCTAAACTAATGGCGAATCTGTGTCGGTTGTTGCAGGTGGCCCACCTGAGGATGTCCGTCTACCACCCCCAGACAGACGGGCTGGTGAAAAGATTCAATCAGACGCTGAAGCGTATGCTCCGGAGGGTGGTAGACAAGAAGGGGAGGAACTGGAACATCTCCTCCGCTACGTCCCCTGTTGTGTCTGTGTTTGCGAGCCTTCCCACAGATTCATCGGAGCGTACCATGGTCCACCGAGGAGAGGAGCTCACTCCAACCCAGAACCAAGAACTGGCAGAGCTGGTGGACCAGTTTGCAGATGTCTTCTGCTCTAAATCCGGCCTTACACACCTGGTCCACCACGACATCAAAACTCCTCCGGGAGTCGTGGTCTGGCAGTGGCCCTACCCGTGTCCTAGAGGCCCGTCGCAAGGCAATTGAGGAAGAGGTCAGCCAGATGCTCTGGGATGGCGTCATCAAGGAGTCAACCAGCCCATGGTCCAGCCCCATCGTGGTGGTCCCAAAACCCGATGGGAGTATCCGGCTGTGTAATGACTTCTGGAAGCTGAATCAGGTCTCGGAGTTCGACAGCTACCCCCTCCCTAGGGTCTGTAGGAACTCAAAGATCATCAAAATGAAGAAACTGACTGTCTCTCCAACCACACACGGGACAAAGACATTCCTTTACTCCCAACAGACCTAAGATGGCTCCAGCCTGTCTAGGCTAAACGACCGATCAGGGATGCTAATGGTCATCGGAATACAGAATTACCCGTCAGTGGAGCTGACCTCGAGTTGACCAACACTTAAAGCAGCCTTTTGTTTGGATAGGGAACTGGATGAGATTTATCACATTCCGCACCAGGCTACATCCTGCTGAGCTTGGAGTGACCTTTTGTGGCTCCTCCACTTTTAAGAATGTCCTTCTAGTTCTGCCCCATCCTATTCTTAATGTAGTCACGGGGTTGTGTATTAAGTCTATATGGGGAACACGCCCTCACCACGTGCTGTATCCAACAAGAGGGGCAAGAGTCTAAGGGTAACTTACAACTCAGTTATGGCAGTTTCTCACATGGTGGGAAGTCTGGCGCTACCTCCGAAATCACGTATTCAAACCAACATTATAACACAACCCTACTATGAATAAAATTATATAATATTAGACCTGTATCATTCTGTAAACACTGCCATTATATCCAGTAGCTAATGGTCAAACGTATGTATGTCATGTTTGGTATCTGCATGTTTGTCTCCACATGTTGAAACTGATGATGATGTGCAATTCTCAAGTATCTCATATCACACAGTAATTATAAGTATTAAAGTTAAATAAGACCACGTTACAATGGACATTAAGAAGGAGGCGACCCGGGAGGGGTCACTTGCAAATTAGCTGGAGGGCCAGACAAACCGCTCTCCAATCATCTCCAAGCCGACCTGTGGTTGGTTGAAGACCTTAGGAGGCCAGCTCATCCAAACTAGCATAAAAACCTCATGCCCAAGCCACGAAAGGGGCTCGAATTGAGCTGGAGATGGGGCTGGAACTGAGCTGGAGCTGGAACCAGAACAGAGCTGGAACAGGAAGGGAACCTGTATCAGAAGATTCCAAGACTTGCCTCACTGAACATGGCTTGAATCGACCCTTCTCCCAGCCGTCCAGACTCCATCCTCCCTCTCCGGCGATGATCAATAACTTTTCTAACATCCTCCAACTCTGGTCCGACTAGAACCTGCTGACCAACACCACCTAGGCAAAGCAAGTATTGATACCTCCCAACTTTATTAAGCTGGTGCAGTAAACCTAAAACTCTTTTCATCGATTAATGCTGATATTTCGATGGTTCACTCAGGTCAAGGTCTAGTGATTTCTCATGCTTATGTCTAAGAACTCATCCTTCTGATTATTCTCACTGGTTCTTCTCATTCCATATTCCCACATGTATGAATGTGTACGTCTATGTGTGTGTTGGTTGCGTGTAGTAGTTGAGTCTATGTGTGTAGTAGTTTAGGATATGTGTGTAGTAGTTTAGTATATGTGTATTGTAGCTTAGTATAATAAAGTCTCATCTATGTTCAAGGAGATGTTGTGCTGTGTTTCTCTGCTCACCATCTAAGTTACTAAGGTGCCTGATCTTGTTACTGTGCTCTTAATATAGTGTTTCGCTATATTTAGGATATTATTGCCGGTGGCCACGGATATCCCATACACAATTAATAAATACACTCATTTCAACTTATATTAAGTTTACAAATTTCCCCTTCTGAGCTGATCTGCTAATCTCCTACATATATTGGTGGAGAATACATCAACTTAACCTAAACAGCTACATATCCTTACAGGTTGACGACCTGGTGGAGCGATTGGGGAGGGCCCACTTCATATCCACGCTGGACCTGTCAAAGGGGTACTCGCAGGTGGCCCTGAGTCCAGCAGCTGAGTGGCCTGTGGCCACTGGCAGTACCGGGTCCTCCCCTTTGGGCTGCATGGGGCCCCAGCCACTTTCAAAAGGTTGATGGACGTCGTGTTACGGCCCCACCGCCCCTACGCTGCGGCCTATCTGGACAACGTAGTAATTCCATTTCTCCACCTGGTCCGACCACCTACGCCATCTCAGGGAGGTCCTGGGGGAGCTCCGGAAGTCTGGGCTGACAGCCAACCCCAAGAAATGCCATCTAGGGTTAATCTTGGAGGGACCAAGACTACAACTTCACAGTGCAACATCGGGCGGGGGCTCAGCACGGTATTGCGGATGGGCTCTCCCAGCGCTACTCACTCTGGGCCCATCGCATGCCGGCAGTAGGCTTAGAGCTGGAGGGGGGGTACTGTGACAGGGGCCCGCAGCCCACACACATAATTTTTCCGCCGCTCCTCACACGACTGCCGACAGGATGCTGAAAGGACAACGCCGCTTCAGCACCCCCATTGTTTTGGATAGCTGGAGTGCGCATGGCCTCGAGGTGGAGCAGCCTAATGCAGCACGTCTGGCAGCCAATAAAAGCAGCTGCCAAAATCTGCCTTCACAGAGGAAACCGCGGGATATAAAAGGAGCACGCGGCTGCTCTCCAGGAGAGGTAGGTGAGCTCTACATGCCCGCTAATTCTATCCTTTTTTCTTTATGCAGACGGAGACCTAAGTGAAGAAGATGAGCCTCACACTCTGCGCGACAACCGCCCCGTCCTCTGAGAGCGCCCGCCGCCAGGACAACCTCTCACCGCCACCTTTCACCACTCCCTTCTCCACTTTTCCCCGACCTCCACTTAGAGCACATTTTGCACATTTCTGCCTCTGGGTGATTGTCTTCAGCCTTTCTGTGATCTCGCACGTCACTATATATATATATATATATATATATATATATATATATATATATATATATAATTACACACACACCATTGGGGTTAAGTTTATATACAAAAACAAGAGGGATCATAAAAATGTGTTTTTTTATTTAGTACTGCCCTGAATAAGCTATTTCACACAAAAGATGTTTACATATAGTCCACAAGACAAAACTTTAACTGAATTTACACAAATGAACCAGTTCAGAAGTTTACATATGCTTGATTCTTAATGCTGTGTGTTGTCACCTGGATGATCAACAACTGTTTGTTTGTCCTGAGCAGTTAAACTACCCACTGTTCTTCAGAAAAATCCTCTCTTATAACTTCGTTATAGATTTTTATTTTATGACTTCTTCATTATCGAGTCAGTAAAACACATTTTAGAGTTCCAAACGTTATTCCAAAATGTTACTGGAAAATATTTATATGTCAGTAAAGCAGCATATTATGTAAGAGACCAAAAAAACATAATGAAGGCTGCTGAGTTAAGCAAAATAAGCAAGTGCAACAGTCAACATCTCCAGAAGAACTGTGGCTGGTTCTACAAGATGCTCATTAAAACTTACAGCTAATTTCCTTATAAAACTGCACAAATTGTACCTGAGACTACTAATTTTTTTTTTTTTTTTTTAAAAGAGTTGTCACACCAAATATTGACTGTTTCATTTATTACTGTTTACTTCTCTTTATACTATCTTTACTTAAAGGATAAGAATAGAATAAAAGAAACTGAAAAATAGAAAATGTATAGGGTGCAATATTGGTTTTGTGCATACATGACATTCTGGATGCAATGCAGTATGTAAACAAAGCATTTCTCAGTATATAAACATATACACATTAACACTGAAGACACATTTTTACACAATATTGCTGTTTGACTTTTATAAAGAGCATAATTTAGCATTGTTATTGTATTTATAATTTCCTCTCATCATTGAAGGCTAAATTACACAACTGCATTGTAATTACATTAAATACACGCAAGGAACAACAGTATTTAATTATTTTAATCTGATCAAATTCAGGTAGAAATTATATAAAATACAAAATAATTTCTCATCAGTGTGAATATTAGATTATTATATTAATACATTTTTCAAAGATTTTACAAGAAATGAGATTATCTGTCTGAGCTGTGTTGTTGTGCTATAAAATAGAGCAGTCAGATTTTAATCATCTGTAATTCCCTCCATCAGTATCATTCTACATCAGACACTCAGAGATATAATAATTATTACTGAGTCAATCAGTGAGGCTGAGAATCTGATTTATAAACTCTGTGTTTAATCTGAGGCATGAAATATGTGTGTGCGTGTGTGTGTATTGGGGGGGGGGGGGCTGAGTGGGTTGGTGAATAAAATAAAGAAATAAAATAAAATATTTTCTTACCTGATAGTGGTGTTAAAACCTGATCATTAATACAGCGTGAGCAGCGACGACAAGTCTCTACACCAGGACAAATAAATCCCACCGTCTGCTGGAGAACATCTCACACACAGACACACACACGCACACACCTGTACTGATTCACTGAGGAGCACATATCTGCTGTCTGTCTGTCTGTCTCTCTCTCTCTCTCTCTCTCTCACACACACACACACAGACTCTCTCTTTTTCTATTTGAATTCAGTGTATTTATTGGCCTATAGTATTTACTCTACAGTGTATTAATAATGCTACTCATTATTTATTTCAGTCTCTTCATCCTTCTCTCTCTCTAAACTCAGAGAAATCTCATGAATAAAATCTTTTACCTGCAAGGATCATAAAGCCCATCCATCCTGGAGCCTATCCCAGGGGACTCGGGCACAAGGTGGGGGACACCCTGGACTGGGTGGCAACCCATCACAGGGCACAATCACACACACACTCACACACCCATTCACACACTACAGACAATTTGGAAATGTCAATCAGCATACAACGCATGTCTTTGGACTGGGGGAGGAAACCAGAGTACCTGGAGGAATACAACATGCAAACTCCATGCACACAGGGTGGAGGCAGGATTCGGACCTCCAACCCTGGAGATGCAAGGCAACATTGTTAACCACTAAGCCACCATGCCCCCCAGATCTTGAGGTATTGCGGATGGGCTCTCCCAGCGCTACTCACTCTGGGCCCATCGCATGCTGGCAGTAGGCTTAGAGCTGGGGGGGGTACTGTGACGGGGGGCTCACAGCCCGCATACATAATTTTTCCGCCGCTCCTCACGTGATTGCTGGCATTGTTTCGGACAGCCGGAGTGCGCATGGCCCTCGAGGCGGAGCAGCCTAATGCAGCGTGTCTGGCAGCCACCGTGCCCCCCAGCCACCATGCCCCCCAGATCTTAATGTGAAGGAGCAAATAAATGAATGAACAGATGAATGAATAATAAATAAATAAATGCACTGTAGGAGCCATTTCTTTATTTTTGTTTTATTCTTTATTCTAATCTGCCTTTTTATTTTCCTCCTTGAAAGTATGCGCCCTCTACAGGTGAGAACACCAATAAATAGGAAGGTGACCTGGTGGAGGTGTGGCTGACTGGGAGCGCACAGCTTTTTGACTTTGGGACCTTTCTTGCGGCTTGGGCTTGTTTGGCTGTTCTACCTTGTCTCTGCTTTAAGCTATTTTTTGTTTATTTCAACAAAGAGCTGTAATATACAATTTTTACTTTAATAAAAACACTTCCTTTTTTTTGGCAAACCCCTCTTGGATCAATTTATTCAGAACCAGACACAAGCGTCAAAAATCCCCAGTCAACGCCAGCGTAGCAAACAAAAGGGACTAATAGGACTATGGATAAATTGTCATAACAGCACTTATCACAATAAATACGTTTTGTGACAGTGTAAACACACAAGCTGTAAAATTCACATTTAACAGTGTGATCATTAATCACACACTATTCTCTCTGTTTCCCTCTATATCACACACACACACACACACACACACACACACACACACACACACACACACACACACAATGTTGTGTTAATTAAATTCCTCAAACATGCCAGTGGCTCTGATTAACTCTGTGTAATTATTCTAATGTCTAATCAAACTCATGTTAATCTGTGTTAAGAGACTCAACGAAATGAGAACTCTCCATCACACATACCGACACACACACACACACACACACACAGGTGTGTATCCCATCCCCCTTCCTTGACCACATACAGGAGCATCATCATCATCATCATCATCAACATCAGTGAGGTGAATTTAGACAAAACCTCTTCTAGTTCCTTAACGTGAGATCCTTCAGTTATCTACAAAGTTTGGCCAGTATACATCACATGGCTGCTGAGACATGCCCTCACTTTCTGTTTGGCAACTTCGCCATCAAATTTGTTTGCATACAGTTTGCATGACAAACTGTCCCATAAATGAAAAATCTGAGAAAAGACTTTTTTTTTCGGGATGGTCTCACAATGCTGTGATCCAGATTTGGTGATGATTTGACAAAATTTGTAGGAGAAGAAGCAAAAAAAACGGTTTTTGAAAATATTCAAAATGGCATAAAATCCAATATGATGAAAATTAGCATTGTAGTTTTTGTTGAACAGAAGTATTATTGTAAATGTATGTCCAAATTTGCCCTATTGGTGGCCCTAGAGTGCTTGAGTGGAGTAAACCAAAATTGCGTACAAAGCGTTCTATGGGCTGCCATAGACTCCCTTTGTGGAAGTAGAAGAAAAAGAAGAAGAAGAAGAAGAAAACATACAAATCCTATAGGGTGCCTGTGCACCTTCAGAGCAGAGAACAGAGCAGAGAGGTAAACAGAGCAGACAACACACAGCTGAACAGTGGGAAAAGTGGAATTATGATCCGGTTCCAGGTTATATCTTTAGTAACACCGCTCTCATGATGCTGTGGTTTATATCACACAAAACGCACATGACCAAAACAAATAAAAAATGTAATTTAATATGTTTATGGCTCAGGAAATTAATTTATTTTGTTTTTTGGGGTACAGTGGTGTCCAAAATTCTTAGACCACATTGAAAATCTGGGATTTTTTTCATTTATAATTGGAAATAAACAGAAGGTTGTAGAATTTTAAAATATTTAAAACAAAATTCAAGATCTTGACTATTTAATATTTATAATATATAATCTTTGCACAGGTCACTATTTAAATGTAAGTGAGTGTGTGATTTTGACCATGTTAACTGCTTTGTACAAAAGGTCAGTTTTCCTCATGCCTAATCTCTTCTGTTGAAGCCGGTGTTCAGACTATACTCAGATGGATTTGATCTAAAATGGATCATAAAATTTTGCACAAACCTTTGGAGTCTGTGTCAGCTCGAGTGCACACTGTCGTTAAAGCAAAAAGCAGACATATGAAATACTAAGAAATTCTGAAATTCATGTCAGTATTTCAAAGATTCTACTTTTCACTCAAGTTGTTGTCAATAAAATAATTTGTAATGAAAATTGTCGTATTAAATTAGAAAAGAATGTAAAATAGAAATAGCATTTTCATTGGTGCTCTAATCTACACATCTTATAAAATCACACACTAGGGTTTCAGTGTCTCACACTTTAATGGCAAAATCTCACACACCCACACCCACACACAGGGTAATGTTTCTTTTTTCCTGAGTGTGACTGCAATGAGGTTTTCTCCATTTTCTCAGTAATAAAAGTTTTTGCCCATGCTGCTTCAGTGTGATATAAAGCAAGTGTCAGAGTGAGAGTTCCTCAGTGTGTATGCAGCGTTACAGGAACAGGAGTGTGTTTAAGGTATACTAAACTGTTAAATAAACCATGAATTCTGCACTCTGGTAAAAATCTTTGTTTATATTCATGCTGTATGTAATTTAATCTGAAGCCCTGAGCCTGAGAGAAACTGTGGTTAGTGTTACCATAACAACAAGAATGGTGTGAATCCCAAAACAGAACTGAACTGAACATATTATTATCATATTGGCTGAGTTTAAACAATGTTGGCCTCACTGAAGTGTTTTAATTGAACATACAGCAAGGAGAATTCATGACTGCAGTAAAGACATACATAACTTCTAATCTGAAAACTAAAAAAAATCAATAAAATTCTGTAGAATGCGATCCAATTAGTAATAATTATTACATGATTAAACAGATGTGTGTCAGAGAGTGGTTTTTATTCTGCACTCACAGTCTGATTATATGCAGATTTTTTTTTTCTCTAAAAGTGAAAGACAGTTCTGAAGTCTGATTAATTCAACTCTGTGTTGTGGCTGTTGGAAAAAGGGTGCAACAGAATCAGTGTGTAATGAACATTGCAGCTTAAACACACGTCTGAAATCAGAGGAATAAAAAACACTGTGTGTGTGTGTTCCACACACTCATCATCAGAGTCTCGACCTCTTCACCGCAGAACTGTAATGAACACTTACCCACACTCATAGTCGAGACACCAGGAGTCGATTTCACACACTCGCCAATCAGAGACACAATCTGCACACGCACGCACACACACACACACACACAGCTTAGTTTTCTCCAGAGACCTGGAGCAGAATATATTTAGAGACAAAAGGTTCCATTTAGTGCTGTTATAGTTCTCCAATTTCACTATAGAGAAACCTTTTAGGTTCTGTTTAGAACCCTAGAACTGAAGAGTTTGCAAGAATGAGTAGAACCTTAACCATCTAATGAATTTTTTTTCTAATAGTGTAATTGTACAGAATATAGAACACTACAAACACTACACGCACACCCCACCCCACCCCCCCAGACACACACACACACACACACACACACACACACACACGCACACACTGTTCTCTCTGTTCCTTCAGAGAACCGGGTTGCCAGGTTACAGAGTTGAGCTGTTCACTGTATGAGTGTGTGTTGTGAGTCAGTGAAGTGGAATATTTAAAAGAAATCAGTTTATTCGGTTACAGTTCTGTTTAATTAAACAGTAAACAAACTGCAGCTAACACACATCAGATCATAGTGTAATACTGTTTAATTCAAGAAGAACAAAAACAGAACACACCTACACAGACCCACGCCTGGTCACCCAGGCCCAAACAAACCCACCCAGTCCCACATTCGTCCCCCCTGGTCCAAAGACACCCACCCAGGCCCACACTCCCCACCCAACACACCCATAAATAATGAGTGTGGACTGCTGTAGTGTGATTAGTGTTAGCAGTTATGGCTAGCAGCTAGATTAGAGTTAGCAATTAGGTAAGAAGTTAGCATCTAGACTTGGATTAGCACTGGTGCCTCACTAGCATTTGACTGACAGACAAGTGGGCGTGGCCAAAATATATATGATTCATCCGCATCAGTTTTACTTGAATCCGTCTTGCAAAATTAAACAGGAAATAAACATTCTATGGAATTATCACTAGCTGGTGTGACTGCAACATTAGCGCCAATAGATATCATACAGTTTATGGCTATCTGTTCGGTTCCAGTTTTGCATTATTCTAACTGTTAGCAGCTGCGGTTGTTTGTGCTGGAATTAGCAGTTAGTGTTTAGCACTTAGGTTTTAGGGATTAGAGTTTAGGCTAAGAGTTTACTATTATCAGTTAGTATTGAGAAATTTGCAGCACCTTCAAACCACACTTTCTCCACTTCCTCTTTCCCTTTTTCCCACAGAAGCTGGAGAAGTCTATTTCCGGCTTTTGCCGTGGTCATCAGGTACTCTTGGTTTTCCGGCTGTTGGAGAACTGCAAAACGTGCGTAAACCAGTGACTGACAGAATCGACTCAGCACCAGCGTATACAAAGCGTTTCTTTCATCAGTGTTCAGAGGAACTACGCTCTCAAATCCTGCAATTACTGGACCCCCAACCTCCAGCGGATTAGCACTCTCAATCATCATGTACATGATCATGATCGCCAGCTCAAATACGAAATAACCGCTGCTCATATCGCCAAAGTCCAGAATCCCACTGATCCTGTAACACGACGGTCCGTCCGGCTCCACGAGGATGTTGTGATCATTCAGATCTCCATGATTTATACCTGCAACATCACAAAACATCTCGTTACAGCATGTCGTGTTAAAATCTTTCAGAACTTATTACAAACTGAAAAATCGCTAAAACAAAGAACATTAAAATGTCATGGCCGTACTGTAGCCTGTTCAGCATCTACCTATTAGTCTGTTACGAAACAGGATAAGCAGCAGCTATCATCCGCAGTGTCTCCACTGTAAGTTACCCCAACATGCTAATGCTAATGTACCCCAGCTCCTGACTCACTCTTGCGGAAGGAGGGAAGTTTCGGTACCACTTGGTTTCGGTACTGATCAATAACTTCTCTAACGATGAGCTGCAGTGGATCTCCGTCCATCACAGAGAGATAATCTTCTATCAGAGGAACACAGGACAAACTCCAGATGAAGTTCTCCCTCTGAAGAACACTGAGGTCCTCATGCTCCATCTTCATTAAAAAAAAAAACATATAACATTTAAAATATTGTACTTTATTAAAATATGAATATTTCCTAATCGTACATTTTAAAAATTTATTTTACTTATTTTTTCTACTTTTGTTCATTTTTTCCCTTATTTGTGTCTCTCTTCTGTTCTTTCTATTTTTTCTTTTTTTAAAGAATCTTAATCATTTGTATTTTCTTTCATTCTTTCCTATGATAACTGTTTTTATTAATATGTTGAAATATTATTCTGCTTTTTGTGTCAGATGTAATTAATCTATAATTATCATGTCCTCACACACTATATGTTTACATGTTTATATAAAAATATAGATAAACTCAGTTGGTAAAGTGGATGTCTCACCCGCAGTAAAACCAGGTCCAGCATGGCAGCCATTTTTCCCATTTCGTACAGTAGCTGTGGTGTGCAAGTGATTTTGGCCACTGGAGTTCCAGGCAGGTACGTCAGCAAACGCACCAGATATTTCTGCAGGCCATATCCACAATCTAAGGATCAATCAGAGCAGAGCACAACTAATGATGAAATCATCTATAGAACAGTAGGTTTGCCTTTAAAACGCCTGTGTTATCACAACAGAGCAACATCACAGTTTAATAATGCATACAGTCCTGAAGATTGCAAGTTCGAATCCTGGTGGCTGGGAGACCAAAAGAGCATAAATTGGCCATGGTGTCTGTTTGGGTGCGGAGTACTCTATCTCCCCTGTCAATCACAATAGCACTGGCCAATCATGGGCATCTGTGAGCTCATGCATGTGGAAGGGGCTAGATAGCTTGTCTTAACTCCGAGTGTGTTACGCTGCCCTGTGATGCAACACGAGCAGCAGCATTCGAAGATGCAGTTGTCTGGCTTCACTTGTCTTGGAAAAAGCATGAGTTGATACATGTGCACACCCTTCGCAATTGGTAGCTGTTGTATAACGGGGGGATCTGATCGGTGGGTGGGAATTGGCCAAGACTACTGTAAAGTCACAAAATAAAACAAAAAAAATAACAGAGGATAGCCGAGACTCACTATAATATTGTTAATTGATGATGCACACTCCTGAAGAACGGTTTAGAGTGCAGGGTATAGGGTGTACGTGACTCACAATAATATTTTTAACCAATGATGCACACCTGTTGAATAGTTTAAGGTGTAATGTGTAAAGTTTAGGGTGTAGGGTAAAGGGTGTAAAGTTTAGGGTGTAGAGTTTAGGGTTTAGGGTGTCGTGTGTAAGAGACTCACTATAATATTGTTCATTGTAAGTTGTAGGTTTTAAGAAACTGTGTTTATTAGCTGACATCACAATGAAGTAAAAATCCACACCCACCAATCAGAGCACTCTGAGCTGAACAGGGTTCACTTACTTTTGGGAAGATTCCGGCATGGTGGGCATGGCTATGTTCCCTACACCCTGTGTAATTTCAGACAGTAGAACAGTCTGTCAGATGTCAGAGGGATTGACACACCTCCAGACCAATCAGCATACTAAGTTTGGGAACGGGAAAAGGAAACTGTGACCATATAAGGAAAGTAAAGGGAAGTAGAGTGTGATGGTTGAGTGAGGACAGAATCGAGAGGTCAAAAGGTGTGTATATATTTCATACCGATCTCCTCCAGACTCATCGTCTCCCCCGTGATGGTGCACAGAGCCGTCTGAGCTGGAAGTCCATTCTGCTGCAGGAAGTTCATGCTGTGTGTCTGCAGCTGAAGCAGTTTCATGTCCTCACTGTCCAAAGAGTTCATGACCTTCAGCACAAACTCCCCAGCGTCCACACATACCACGTGAGAGTTCTGATCAGCGTAACTGGGCAGAAGACGCATGGTGGACACAGTTAACCCAAAAAGACGTGCAGTGATTTCTGTCACCTGGGAATGGCTCAGGTTCGGCTTGGACTCTTTCTTAAATGACATCACTGTAGAAGGAACAACATGAGGGAACATTAGCGTCTGACCATGGGGCTATTCAGCAGAGAACAAGGCAAAATCTGATGTATACTGTACATTATAGATTTATTTAACGTGTTTGTACAAACATTCCCTTTTTGAGTTTTTACAGCTGTGGTGTTTCTCCAGGGTGAGCTTTGGTGTCAGGCATTATCTTTACCTTTACAGTCGGTGGAACAATAAAACGCATAGTCTTATGTTAAAGTCGTCTAGAAAGTTTTTATCCAAGTCATGGCTGTGATAAATAAATCCCTAGTGCGTTCATCTTCCCATTCCATTCTAATGATTTTTTGGAGGATCTGATTCTATCTAACCTTACCTTCTGGCTCTACCTTTTAGTTATGCCGTAGTTATGCCATATGTCATAGTTAGACCTGCTGGAGTCCCTGCTGACAAATGACCATAGGACAAGAGCATACATAATAATCTGTCTGTCTCTCTCTCTGATCACAGCGTACGTACATCCTCTTTAAACATTTACATGAAGGAGACATTGTATGCATTTAATATTTTGCTATATATATACATTTTTCTTTTCTACAAATACATAGCCAATAAAAAGACAATATAACAGCCTGCATGACTCTGATTGGCTGACATCTCCAGTACACTCTACTCAGTTTGTGATATTTCTGGAACTGGAACCCTAGTCACTATATTGCACTATTTTTAGTGCTGTGCCATGTTGAATCCATGCCACAGGGTCATTCTTGAAATCCCTCAATGCACTGCAACAGGTTAGTGTCCCAATGTACACCAAGGTTGGGGGGGGGTTAGAGAATACCCATAATGCACTTAGCTTTTAGCAGGGAGCAATAGCACAGCACACACACACACAGAAGAAGGATGTATTGGTATTTCCCGCATTAATCCAATAAACATTAAGACAGTGCAAGTTTCTAACATCTGCTAGATGCCTCAAACAACACCACTGGATATTAAAAGAAATATTATAATCTCTTTAAATATCTGCAGCAGAAATGACTTGTATCATATTCTGTGATTATTATTATTATTATTATTATTATTAACTGTAGACAAGACAAATAGACCCTGTAACTCTCTCGTTCACATCTGGCATTAACATGAGTCCTGGGTTGATTGGATCACGAGTGGACAGCCGAGACGCATAGCCGTTCACACCTGCCATTATGAATGCATGTCCAGTGTCCATGTGTGACGGATTTCATACATCGATACCACTAGAGAATGACTGCCATGCACATTACATCAGTTTATTACATCAGTCTCCTGCTGCATTTATTTTCAGGCAGAAATGTCCCACAAATTCTATATCATGTAGCCACACGGACTGTTTCAAAAGTTTTAATTGCATGGTCTGCTAACAAAACATATAAATGAAAGAGAGATGAGACAATGAATGAAATGATGAAAAGCAGCTGTATTTCCAAAACAGGCTCACAATTATTATTATTGGCCTCCAAATTCCCCAGATCTCAATCCATGATGATCAATCTCAATCCACATCTGTGGGGTGTGCTGGCCATCAAGTCCGATCCATGGAGGCCCCACCTCGCAACTTACAGGACTTAAAGGATCTGCTGTTAACGTCTTTGTGCCAGATACCACAGCACACCTTCAAGGATCTAGTGGAGTCCATGCCTCGACAGGTCAGGGCTGTTTTGGCAGCAAAAGGGGGACCAACACAATATTAAGCAGGTGGTCATAATGTTATGGCTGATCGGTGTGTGTGTGTATATATATATATACATATACATATACATACATATATATATATATATATATATATATATATATATATATATATATATATAATGTCAATTTTTCTGCCTCCGTGGTCACGTGCTCCTTCGTTGCTGTCTGGGATAGAGCATAGTGACACTTTCTCCTTCACACTACAGATGTGATGTGGCAGTATGAATCCCAGACCACCTCCCAGACCACCTCTTCGAGACGCATTTGGCCGCGTTCACACTTGGACTTAGTGTTGATCAGATCACCCAGGACGCATGTTAATGTTAAAGTGTAAAAGGGGTCCCTTAGTATTCTGCATTCCCATAGTTAATCAGTTACACATACAGCATAACAGTTAATCACATACAGTGAATCTTATCAGCATCTGAGCTGTTTGATGATTTTGTGGCCTGTGTGTGTGTGTGTGTATGTGTGGGTGTCTGTGTGTGTGTGTGTATGGTCTGCACTGCTGTTTGTTATAATCATGTCTTTGGTGTGGTGAAATTTCATTAAATTAAATGAAGGCTCAGAGCAGACACTTTGATATTAAAGCAGGAATGGAAACTGCATTGCTAAAGGCAGAGGAGGACTTCCTTAAACAGTTTAAACAGCAGAGAGGCAAAGCGCCATAACCCTGTAGCCGTTGAGGAGTCAAAAGATTCGGCTCCAAATAATCTGAATGACTAAAAAGAGTCAAAAGAGTGTTTGTTTCGCTTTATGAACACTGACGCGGTTGAAGTTATTACAACAGTGAGAGAAATAATAAATAATACGCAATTTAAAAAAAAATCATGAAAAATCGCGTGACAGGAATGAAGCTCGCGGGGTTAAGGCACATTAAAGCTTTAGTACTTATACAACATGTCTTACCTCCGGGTTAAAATATAGTCTGCGAAGAGTTGACTGTCACCGTTATACCCGCTGCACAGGCGCGTGTGTGTAATGTTTTGCGGAAAGTCTACGGAGGGATTTGGGTTTCCAGATCAGGAGATTTAACTCTCTGTGTTCCTTATAACACACAAACTCGTACAAATTCACACAAAAACACACACACTGACCTAAACAGTCTTGTAGGGAGACATAAACTCACACTGCAGAACGCTGACTCGGGTCTGATTTATGCAGTCTTCCTGCTATAGGTGCTGTGGCCCACAATGCACTGCAGTAAGTAAGTACGTAAGTAAATAAATAAATAAATAAACTGCCATGAAGATGGCAATAGCGCAATGGCAATAGTCTTGTGCAATATATATATATATATATATATATATATATATATATGTGTGTGTGTGTGTGTGTATATATATATATATATATATATATATATATATATGCATACTGTATATACACTCACCAACCACTTGTAGTGATGGGAAGTTCGAATCATTTTACCGACTCGGACGTTTGAGTCTCGTTCAGCAAAATGAACGAATCTTTTTTTCTTTTGAGTCATTTCGTTTATTTTAGCAAAATATTATTAAAATGTTACGTGTTACTTCCCTAACACATCTAGCTAAACCTGCTTGAAAAGTAGCTAAATGTCGCTAGCATATTAATGACGTGATCATACCACACTATTTGCATTCTGCGTAATGTCGGCACTTCATAACTGTTTTCTCCCCTAAAACTTAAAACAGTTTGTGCACTCACAAACTGTTTTAATATAAATATATAGCCGAATGTCCAGTAAAGCTCTTGTCAATTACATATTTTATGTCAGTTAACGGAACAGAAATTACTACACGTTCACCAGAAGTTACTGGAATGTACTAAAGCCCTGTGGTACTGAGTAGGTCTGTGATGGAACGGGGAAGCAAGACCTCGTGCTCGCGCAGGACAGTACTGGTGACATTTGGAAACCTCTGTGAAGTTGGCACCCCATATAAATAAATTGTCACCAAAACTATACCATTCGTTTGTGCTGATTTGTGCCGCAAAACCGAACGTCTGTGCTGTGTTTGGCGCTCAAGATATTAAACATTCTCTTTTGGCTGTGTGACGTCACTCTCCACCCCATGTCGTCCAAATCGTATCAAACTGGTGCCATTCGTTTGTGCTCGATTTGTGCCGGTTTGTGCCATTAAAACAAACCCTGTAATTACTTTCCTTCCCGAGATACAACAAGAAGAATTTTGGGAGCAGTGACGTCACTCTCCACCCCATGTCGTTTAAATCACCCCAAAAAGGTGGCATTCGTTTGTGCTCGAATTGTGTTGGTTTGTGCAGCTAAAATGATCACTGTATGTTTTTCCCTGACTTGGAAATAACACGTATTATTCGGGGCAGTGACGTCACTCTCCACCTCATGTCGTTTAAATCACCCAAAACAGGTGGCGTTCGTTTGTGCTCGATTGTGCTGTTAAAAGAAACGCGGATTTTTTTACAAGGATTTTTTTCTTAAAAATAACAAACAACTAACCTTCCTGATTAGTTCATCTCTCGAGTCTTTCGAGTCGTTCCGAACGAACGGCTCAAACCCGAAGACTCGAAAGGTGAACTAATCAGTTCTCTTTCCGGCTCAGACTGCATTGGTTAAGCGAACGACTCAGACTCGAAGACTCGAAACAGGTGAACCAATTCCAGTACAGAACCTATAGGATGTCTCCCCGAGACGACTCGTTCTTCCCGAGTCACATTAAAGATTCGAATCGTTCAAGAACGACCCATCACTACACACTTGCACAGTAATGAAGTTATCATCCAGGCTGTCTTTTTTTTTTTTTTTTTTGGACTTTTACACACAACTGTCTCGGGAATTTACAAAGAATGGTGCAAAACAAAAAACAAAACAAAAAAAACACTGAGCGAGAGACAGTTCTGTGAGTGGAAACACCTTGTT
This sequence comes from Pangasius djambal, assembly GCA_022985145.1. NCBI lineage: Eukaryota > Metazoa > Chordata > Actinopteri > Siluriformes > Pangasiidae > Pangasius > Pangasius djambal. The sequence continues at coordinate 10,525,672 of CM040985.1, forward strand.
GATAAGAGAGATCCCAGGAGATCAGCCGTTTCTGAAATACTCAAAGCAGCCCTTCTGGAACCAACAACCATGCCACGGTTAAAGTCACAGAGATCACATTTTTTCTTCATTCTGATGTTTGATGTGAACATTAACTGAAACTCTTGACCTGTATCGGCAGGATTTCTTTGCATTGCACTGCTGCCACATGATCTGCCGATTAGATAACTACATGAATGTGCAGGTGTTCCTGTATTAAACAGAAATTTGTGATTTATCTATAGGTTTATAGGTTTCCATCCTATTTTATATGTGAGACAGCCGAATTGGTTCTTAAAAGTCCTTCCACTTTCCACTGTAATTCGTGACATGCAGACACAGGACTGGTTTATGGTAGATCTGTCTATTCCCATGTTCCCATATTTCCTCCATGGAAAGTTATACTCTTTGGCTTCTCTCTAGTCCCACGGTCATGAGACATGAGGACACTGCCGTATTCGGACACATGGCTCCTCAGTTCTGATCTGACACACATACTGTACACCCTCCACACATCCCAGTGCTCACTCTCACAGTGAACTCAGAAAAGAGCTTGCTAGTCCATCACAAGACGCTTCTGTCGGAGCTAGAGGTTTGTTTCTTACCTGGATGGATGGTTATATCAGGTGACATGCAGAAGACGCACATCTGCCTCATGCAGACTCTCCACTGGTGTCCCACAAAGCTCAGTACTGGACACTCAATACTCACTCTGTCGGTGAGGTCATATCCTCTATAACCACTCTCTTGGTGTGGTCTCCCACACCACCCCATTGCTACACTCCCTCCACTGGCTTCCTGTAGCTTCTGGATCAGGTAAGGTTAAAGGGAATGTTTTTCAGTCTTTAGGAGAATTCACCCATTTCATACAGTTTTCATAATGTATTGACTCACCAATTTGATTAAAACATTTCAAAGATGTCACAACACACATAAACTGTACAAACTGACAGATGAACTGAAATCATCTTGAGCTTTAATGCAGTGTTTGTGTGTGCATGTGTGCGTGTGTATGTGTGGTTGTGAGGTGAGTTTATTGGTGACTAGGTGAATATTAATAGCAGCACAGATGGAAATGAATCATTCAGAGTCATTTTGCTTACATAAATGAATCAGTGAATCACACATTTTTTTTTAAATATGAGCTGATTAAAGGTCACAACTGCAGCTTTAAAACTCTTAATTTACAGCTGACATTAACATTTGTTTCTTCACTGGACTGTAAGTGAATAATGAGATAGCATGCCTCAGTATGTTCACACACCGAACACTGACTCACTAAGATTAATGACTCACACCTGCTAAAGATTCAGGGAGTTATGTGTTTTACTGTTACCCCCACATGTCATATTTTGGATAACTGAGGAAATACTTATTTCTTGTTGTTGATTCAGCTTTTTGACACATGAACAAACAAACCTTTAACGTCTTTAGATTCTTTTCAGGTGTGAAATAGCATGAAAACAGGAAAATACAGAAATATATACTTGGCTCAGTAACAGGCTGAATCTGTCCTCAATAATCTCATTTTTTCTTCTTTGAGCTTTCTGTTGATTTTATTCAGTGGGCCATTCGGTGTGCCTTTCCGGATAAAACCACACCTGATATTTTTCCTCTAGTTAATATTTATACCTCTGACACGAACTTGAACCTGCTGATGTTGCTGCTGATAAAATTATTCCTGGGACATAAAAACTGCAGCAGTAAAAACACTGCAAGGTGAAAGTGCAGAATGTGACCTTTGCATTCTGGACTTTTTGCCATTCAAATCCCTCTCTGGAACTGAGTTTAAGTGTGAAATAGGATTTAAAAAAAATTTATTTTGGCCTCTGTCTTTGAACTTCAAACTGGAAACACATCATATATACATCTTTCCTGTATCTGATGCTAACATCATTCATACCTAACTATCCATAAACACTGATAGCCCTTGCTAATCCTAAACTCTAAACCACATCCTAATTGCTAACATTACCATAGTGCTAGCTGCTAATCCATTAAATGCTAAAAGGAATGTTTAGTTCATATAGTAGAGATAAGCATATCTCTAATTCTAATGCTAGCCCCTAATTTAACCTCTGATCCTAAACCCCTAATCTTAAGTGTAACTGTTAACTCCACCATATGTTAAATCAGACATTCACAGTGTGTATTGTATTTATTGTGTGATTTTTTTTTGTGGTTCTGTGTTTGATTGATGAAGCTCTTGGAACCTGCTGTAAACAGAATTATTATAATAGTGGCTGGAAATCAGAAATCAGCACTGAGTCATAAATCTACAGGAACGACTTCTAACACAGAGTCTAAGTCTAAATCACGGCTTTACCGAGATACTGAAGTGGAAAATCACAGTTAAATACTGTAATAATTTTTGATAATTTACATATCTGACAGCTTGGTGTAGCAGCGTTGGCATTAGCAATAATGCACTAAGGGCAGCATTATGCACTGATATATTGGCTGATGTTTTAAGTAGAAATCTCATATAAGGATATACAGTATTTACACATTCTACCTTTTCTTCCTGACACATTTCTGTAATGACGGTAATGTTTTTGTGACTGAGGTTTAACCTCAGATGAAAATCCTCTGGATTTACATTATGGCATGTATAGTCAGGTCCATAAATATTTTAAAGGATCTGAAATGAAGCAATCAAGATGTAGTGTAGAGTATTGAAGTGTAGACTTTCAGCTTTAATTCAAGGGGTTTAACAAAAATATTTAGGAATTACAGCCAATTTTTTTTTTTTCAGAGACTCTCCGGTTTCACAGGCTCAAAAGTAATTGGACAAACTAACATAATCATAAATATTAGGATTATTTTTAATACATGAATGCAAATCCTTTGAAGTGTGGAACCCATGGGCATCACTAAATGCTGAGTTTCCTCCCTTGAGATCCAACTAATGAAGTGGACTGATGATCTGAATAAGATGTGTTTAATCAGGGTTAGAAGTGAACTCTTCAAAAAGGTAGACTAGAGTTGGTGACCGTACACTATAAAGGCATTGTCCCCCTTTAAGTGGATATTATGCGGATTTCCTATAGACTGTAATGAGTGGTTGGAATATGTCAAATTTACCTATCAACCTGCATTTCTTTGAGCAGCTGGGGCAGTGTTCAATGACATTTAATTTAGCTCTCTGTTCTATTTAATACATTTCTTCACATTTGAAGTTATGGGAGAAGTGAACTCATATGCTTAAACAGCCAAGGCAAAAAGTTTTCTCTAGCCCATGGCATTAACATCCCTAATGCGTCCCCACCCACATGTCATTCCTCATCTGTAAGTTGCTTTGGATAAAACTGTCTCCTAAATGAATAAATTTAATTAAATGTAATTTAAGGTAAATGAAAATGAGATGCTTTGCCAGGCCTTCACTGCAGCTGCCTTTAGTTGCTGCTTGTTTGTGGATCTTCCTGCCTTCAGTTTTGTGTTCAGTAAGTGAAAAGCATTCTCACTTGGGGTGAGGCTGTAATTCCTAAATGGTTAATGCAATATTTTTTATTAAACCCCTTGAGTTAAAGCTGAAAGTCTACACTTCAGTCACATCTTAACTGCTTCATTTCAAATCCATTGTGGTGGATACTTCTGGACCCGAACGTAAATAGTATTAGTCTGTAAGTTTTCTTTATTTGCATAGAACTTTTCTAAAACTTAGTTAAAAAGTAATGCAATAAACCACAAACCTTCACATATCGTAATAAACATAAAAAACCCATACAACTCATTAAACAATAAAAGTACACACAAAACAGATACAGTCCCCTCTGAAAGTATTGGAACGACAAGGTCAGTTCTTTTGTTTTTGCTATATACTGAAGACATTTGAATTTGAGATCAAAAGATGAATATGAGATGATCGATCAGAAATTCACAGATACACACCAATAATACAGTCAAACAGTCCATAACACAGTGTTCATATACTATACAATGTCAGAAACACACATCTGCAGCATAAACTGTAATTACACAATACTAAAATACATAAACATGCCTCTGGGATATCATTAGTTAAGCTTTACGGGAGTTGTGTTCATTCACTTAGTATTAGAGCTGTCAGATTTGTTTAATAATTACAATCACATTTCTGTTACTTAAAACATTTGTATTCAAATGCATTCTAATTAGCCTGAATTTTATTTCATACTGAAAAAAACATTTATGTTCATCATGTTCATAAAACACAGGAGGTGAAAACTGTTGATGTGTCACACAAAGAAAATCACAGAAGCATTATAACCATAAGCTTTCTTTCTTTCTTTCTAGCTAGCTAGTCATGTAATTTGGGTATGGATTTTCACTCATTTTCAGTAAGCACTTTATCCTGGTCAGGGTGGAACACACCAGGAAGACACCTTGGATAGGACACCTTGGACACCCCAGCCCATCATCTCATACACATTCACACCTACAGCTAGTTTAGGGTAGACAATCATGGGCACAGGCTCACCTAAACTGGACAGTTGAAGAGCGGAAAAAGACAAGGTGAGACTTTTAAATCTTCAACTGTCCAGTTTGGGTGAGTCTGTGCCCATAATAGTCTCAGATTCTCATTCTTGGCTGATTCTTGATTGCAGGAGATACCTGATGTGGTCTTCTGCTGTTGTTGCCTGTCCACCTCAAGTGGTTCACGTTTTATGCATTCTGAGATGCTTTTCTGCTCACCACGGTTGTAAAGAGTGATTATATGAGTTACTGTATAATTCCTGGCAGCTTGAACCAATCTGGCTTTTTTCCTCTGACCTCTCTTTTCAACAAGGCGTGTCTAGTGAACTAGTGGAGAACAAGAGGGTACGAAACAGTTCAGTTAAAAGTGTGGTAAGAATGACAAGGGGAATTGAAAAAATAGAAACAGAATCTGTTTAGGTTGAGTTTGAGTCAAAGGATGTGCCAAAAGAGCTATATTATGGATTCATGAGATACAGTATAAGGGAATACATTCCTAAGCCAATGAGATGCTATAAATGCCAAGAATTTGGACATGTAGCTAAGGTATGTAAAGGAAAAAGAAGGTGTGCCAGGTGCAGTGGGGATCATGATTATGGAAAGTGTGGGGAAGAAGTGAGGCCAAAGTGTTGCAGTTGTGGAGGGAATCACAGTGTCGCATTTTGGGGATATGGATATGAAGTGATGAAAAAAGAAGTGAAAGTGCAACAGATAAGACTGAAGGAAAACACTTCATATTCTGAGGCTGTTAAAAGATCTGAAAGAGAAAATGAGAGTCAGAAGAGGGAATATATGAATAGGGGGACAAGAGAAGTCCAACAAGAGCAGAAGGAACAATGGGAGGAGAAGAAGAAATTGGTGACATTTATAGCAGGAGTGATAAATGCTACAGCTGAAATCAGTTCTAAAACGGAAACAATTCAGACTATTGTAAAAGCAGCAATACATCATCTAGATATGGCAGGTTTGAAATGGGAAGAGGTGAGGGATGAACTCAGTGTACAGACGAGTCAAGAGACAACACGTGTGGGTTAATAATTTTAGTAATGTTAATCCTTAAGTGGAATGCAAGAAGCCTGATTGCAAATGGACCAGATTTTAAGCAGTTTATTGCGAGTAGGAGAGAAAAACCAGACATAGTATGTGCTCAGGAATCCTGGCTAAAGCCTAATCTGGATTTTGTTATATATGGATATGTAGCAATAAGACAAGATAGGGTAAATGGTGGTGGAGGGGGTTGTGTTACATTTGTGAAACAGGGGATCCCACATAGGGTGTTAGGCATAGGGAGTGAACATGAATATGTAGTAGTGGAAGTATGGGGTATGGGGAAGAAATTTGTAGTCATAAATTATTATAATCCATGTAGAAGACTGCAATTAAACCAGTTTGAGGAAATAGAGGGACAAGATAGCAGTAATATTGTATGGTGTGGGGACTTCAATGCGCATAATACATTGTGGGGAGGTGAAAAAGTAGATATTAATGGGCAAGTGATAGAAGAGCTATTAGAGGAGAAAAACTTAGTATGTCTAAATGATGGAACTAAAACAAGGATAGAGGTTAATACTGGAAGGGAGTCTGCACTTGATCTTACGCTGGTGTCCAGTAGTATGGCAGCAATATGTAGTTGGAGTGTGTATAAAGAAGGAACAGTAGGAAGTGATCACTATCCGGTACTGTGTAAAATCAACATAAATGTATCTGAAATCACTGAAGGAAGAGGGGGAAGATGGGTATTTGAGAAGGCTGATTGGGAAAAATTCCAGAAGGAAAGTGACAAGTACCCGAGTCAGATTGAATATAATTGTGACATAGAAATTCTGGAAAATAAAGTAAGACAGTAATAGCAGCGTTAGAATCTATTCCAAAAAGTCAAGGTAATGTAAAGAGGAAAGAAGTGCCATGGTGGGATGATGAATGTAAAAAATCAGTTAGAAACCGAAATAAAGCATTTAAAGTAATGAAAAGAAAAGAACGCATAATTTCATGCATATGATTCAGTGTAAATATGCACAAGCAATAGTAAGGAAAACAGTAAGACAAGCAAAAAGAATGTATTGGAGGAATTACTGCAGCTCAACTGGGAATACAACTCAGATAGGAGAAGTGTGGACGATGATTAAAAAGATGGGTGGGGAGAGGAGAGATTGGAATTACCCGGTTTTGTGTAATGGAAACGAGATCGCAGTTTCATCTTCCGAACATACCACTGAAAAGGCTGAAATGTTGGTAAATACATTTGTTAATGTACACAGTTCAAATAATTTATCTGAAGAAGGGAAGAGGGGCAGAGTGATGGGGGTGATGGGAAATGAAGAAGGTGAACAAAATGTACCATTTAACATGGGAGAATTAAGGAGAGCAGTGGCAAAAACTGGGAAGACTGCACCAGGGAAAGATGAAGTATGTTATAGCATGTTGTAGCAGTTAAGTGAGGAGGGGAAGAGGAAGTTATTGATGCTATACAATAAAGTGTGGGAAGAAGGAAGAGTGCCAAAGAGCTGGAAGGAAGCAGTTATTGTTCCAATAAGAAAACCTGGGAAAGACGCTAGTAAGCCAACAAATTATAGACCCATTGCCCTGACTTCTCATATCTGTAAGCTAATGGAAAGAATGGTAAATGAGAGATTAATGTATATTATGGAAAAGCAAGGTATGGTGACTGAATACCAAAGTGGATTTAGGAGAGGAAGAGGTACTATGGATGCAGTGGTATGTTTGGAAGATGAAATAAGAAAAGCTCAAATAAATAAAGAGATGGTAGTAGCGGTATTTTTTGATGTTGAAAAAGCATATGACATGCTATGGAGAGAGGGGTTGATGATTAAGTTGTATAGAAATGGGAGTTAGAGGAAGAATTTTTAACTGGGTTAAAGATTTCTTGAAAGGAAGAACAATACAGGTTAAAATAGGAGCAGATTTGTCAAGCAAGCATGTAGCAGAGAATGGAACGCCCCAGGGGAGTGTAATAAGTCCCACATTATTCTCAGTAAAGATAAATGACATATATGTAAATGTCCCAGTGGGCATGGGAAGATCCCTATTTGGGGATGATGGAGCAATATGGAAAAGAGGAAGAAAAGTAGAACAGTAGAGCAGGTTGAGAAGTGGGGAATAAAATGGGGTTTTAAATTTTCTGTTGAAAAAACTAAAGTAATGTTTTTTACAAGGAGGAAGATCAATGAAGGCTTTAATTTAAAACTATATGGAAGTAAGTTGGAGAGAGTTAATAAATTTTGCTTTCTAGGAGTACATTTTGATCCAAGGTTGACATGGGTAGAACATATAAGGAATATGGAGGATAAATGTAAAATTAATAGTTTTAAATACAATACAAAAGTAATAAATACAATGAGATGTTTATCGGGGTTAGAATGGGGAGCGGATTATCAATCACTGAAATATATATATGTAAGTTTAATAAGGTCAAGGATAGATTATGGGAGTGTGGTGTATGGATCAGCAGCCAAATCTGTCCTTGCGAGACTTGATGTAGTACAGGCTAAAGCACTGAGACTATGCTTAGGAGCAGTAAAAACAAACATCGCCAGTATGTGCACTACAAGTGGAAGCGGGAGAAATGCCACTGGACATTCGGCGTAAACAATTGCTGGTAAATTATTGGATTAATCTAAAGGGACATAGAGATGGTCATCCTACTAAGAGAGTGTTGCAAGCTAGCTGGGAAAAGGAAAGGGCGCAAAAGTTTAGTTTTGGATGGATAGGAGATGAGGCCGCTAGAGATTTGGGGGTGAATGGAAAAGAGTTCTGCCCAACTGTTGTATGGCCTGACTTTCCAGTATGGAAGACTGAACCCATGGAAGTTGATTTTGAATTACACCAAATCAAAACAATAAACCATAGTGCAGACCTTGTAGCTGAATTCTACAGATATGTGGATGATAAACAGTGGTGGGCAAAGTACACAAACCAAGTACTTGAGTTAAAGTAGAGATACACTAGGTAAAATATTACTCCAGTAAAAGTGCTCCCTTTACATGTTCACTTGAGCAAAAGTACAAAAGTATTTGCCTTCAAATGTCTTAAGTATCCAAAGTTCTTTGATTTATTATGGCTAGAATATCCTGTTATCATTTTTGTCTCAAGACTCTTGCTTAATCAACAATATGTGAAAAGACTCTAATGTTACTCTTAGCACACTGATCTATTAATAGAATGATATTAATTAGTCAGACACTTATGTCTATTAAAATGATCATGAGCTCAAAACCTTGAAACTAAACAATTTCCTTTAGAATCAAATGAAATAACAGGATTTCAGAGCAGGTAGTTTCAATTTAAGGTTTATTTGTAACATAGTTGCAAGTTTAAGTTTAATAAAAACTTGTATTAAACACAGGTTCACATGAGTTTTCTTTTACTGTATTGTATCTGAATGTCTCTGTGCATAAATATAAACTGGCCATATCAGATTTACTGTAACAGGAACTAGTTTGTGTATCAGAAGAAACACACTTGCCAGTCACAACTGCATATGTGTACAAAACTCTTTCAGTCATGCATTTCTCCACAAAGTCAGGAAGAATGTTATATCAGTTTAGTAATGCTAAACTTTATATATATATAAGGTGACTTCAACATAGTGTGGACATCTCAAAATAAATTACATAATCTTTCATCACAAATGACATGTACTAAAATAACAAGCCTCAAATGGCAATGAACAATCTGTGGCAGTAAACATTAATCAGCATGCCATTAATTCTGCTTCTGGTGAGTGTGCTAGTACAGAAGGACACTGATGATCTATGTAAAGTGTCAATATTTTTTTATTCAGCTTGAGAAGGAGCTGATTCTCAAAGTTTTTTGAGTCCATTCTTGCCCTCCTGGGACTGAAAATAAGCCCTGCTGTGCTGAAAAGACGTTCACAAGCTGCAGAAGCGGGTAAAGAAGTGTTGACCTTCAAAGACAACTTACAGACTGCTGGGAAGGACTTGAGAATTTCTTTGTCATCAGCTTTGCAGGCAAGGTAGCCATCTAACTGCTTGATACCTTCCTGACACTGAGTAGGCTTCATGCTTGCAAAGAAGTCCTCTTCCTCAGAGGCACCGGAACCATCAACTGGTGTTTGATTCGAAGTCTCTTCCTCCAGATGGTCCTTGATGTAGTCCAGGCCTGAAATGGACATTTCCACAGATGCTAAGAATCAAAACTTCACTTTAAATCATGCACATTTCTTCAAATTAAAATATCAAAAGAACAGCATTGCCTCATGTATTGCCAAGGTGCATTTAAAAGTAACCTAAACAAACTGAGAATGTCAAGATAAAATTTGAGTTGGATATCTTTTAAAAATGAATTAGCTAAGTTTCTTTGGCTCTTTAACTGATGACACTTTTCAAAAACAAAAACTAAAATAATCTTACCTAGTTTGACAATGTGTTCATCCGATGTCCAGGATGTTTTAAATTTTGGGACAAGGATTGCAGCTGCAATAAACTCTGGCTCTACCAGCATGTTTCCAAAGCACTGCTGCAGGCCTCCTTGGATGGCATCCACCAGAGGTTTGCACTAACTTGAGGTAATGCGAATTCGGTCCAGTTTCGAGATGAGGAGTGTCAAAGTAGGCAGAAGCCATCCCATCTAAACATCGATTTCAGCCTGAAGAATGTTGTGGGCTTTGGCTAGGGGGCTCCTGGTTCTGGCATACTCTTCCAGAAAGGCAATTTCAACTGGACTCAACCTGTCACACATTCAGACAACAACAATTAATCATTTCATGTCATTACACTTTTAAGTGTGTGTGTGTGTGAGAGAGAGAGAGAGAGAGGGGGGGGGTGTGTGTGTCATTTTACTGTATCTACTGTTGTATTTACTGCATGGCACTTTGCAAATGCTGACCTGCACAGCTTCTTGTAGGCTTCATTTGAACAGGCTTTGGCTGCATCCACTGTGGAAACCAAGTTTAATAAGTGGCAGGCACAACGATCATGCTTTGGAAGCTGGAATTGTAAGCCATCATCCTCATCTAAAACAGCTGTGACCTCTACAAAGTCCACCTCGACACCATCCACATCCTCATTATCTCCATCACACATCACATCACTTATCTCATCTTCAGTCTCTTCTGAAGCAGAGTTGTTGTTCTCATCTTGCTCTCCGTAGATACGAAAATGCCTTTAAAAAATTTGACCCGTTGTCCGTAGTAGTTCGAACAACCTTGTTCTGTATGCCAAATTCAGAATGTATTTCATTTAGAGCGCAAGCTAAAACATCAAAAGTGTGTGGGCCTTTGAGCTGCCTGCATGCTAGTGCTACTGAGCACCTCTCCAGGCTGTTATGATCAACCCAGTGGCAGTGACACTGATGAAACCTCTTCTCCTTGAACTCCAACAATCTGTTGTCGTTGCTATGAAATCTATCTCTGATATTGCTTTTTTTTCCATATTAGTCTTCATCTCAAGTGCTGCCTCATCCATCTTATGTCGCAAAGTGGCCCTTGACATGAGACAGGTGTTAGGCTGAGGATTAGCTTTAAATGATGGTTCTTCCACCACACTAAAGGGTTGGAGACTCTGGGTCACAAAATCCAACACTGCATGATCAACATTCTTCTGTGTAACTAGCTTAGTTCCTCCCAACGTCAACTGTCTGGAGGTCGAAGGAGCCTCCTCGCTCTCCATTTTTCTTCTCCTTGGCGCTGTTAGGGCAGTATATCTCTGCAAGTGGCTACCCTGCTTTCTCTGCAAAAAGGAAACATTCAAAAAATGAACTACATATCCAGAGATCAGTCTCCCTCCCTTTGACAAATACAATAAATATTTCATGTGGTTTTTAGCGTGTCATAGATGTAAGCAACAAAGTAGGCTACAATAGTTTCAGCACAGGCTTAGATCACTTTGGAAGCTGAACATTTGAAAAAATAACAATGCCAACTGTTGAAGCATCATACGCTGCATGCAAAACTAGGTCAAAATAGAATTTATATTCCAACATAAAGTATTAACAGCGATGGATTGTCATTTCACAATACCGGAGCACTCAGCTTCAAAAACTGCAAACTTCAGTGAAGACAACTAACTTAACGTACACAATGAAGCCGTTTTCTGCAAGCTACTGTTAGATTACTCAATTAAAAATGAGAATGAAAATGGCCTACCTCTGAGTGTTTCCTTAGATTTGAAGGAGAATTCTTGTAAGAAGAAATTTTACAGGGCCGAGGCAGACAGAGAAGGCAACTGAAAATGAAGGACTCGTTCTTCTTTTCAACGACTTCCAAAAAAAATAAATAAAAAAAAAATCGCGCAAATAAGGCCACGGGTGTTGTGGCAAGTTAGAGTCAGGAGCTTCTTCCATCATTTATGTAGGCACTGGCACTCTCAAAATGTTATGCTGTTGCACTAACGCTGAACTGGGCTCGCGCTAAGTAGGTACCACCAAGCGGCAACCAAAACAAGTTCAAAACAGAGTGCGCGCTGTGTCCTGACTGGTGGCTTGCCGTGTGCTCGACCAGTTAAGTTTTTATCCACTCTTAAATAAAAAGGAACGACTGATTTCGCAAAATGTAGTTGAGTAAAAAGTAAGATATATGACTTTGAAATGTAGTGAAGTTAAAGTAAAAAGTCTCCCCAAATGGAAATACTTCAGTAAAGTACAGATACGCGAAAAAGCTACTTAAGTACAGTAACGAATTACATTTACTTCGTTACTGTCCTCCACTGATGATAAATACAGAGATTATATTCAGATTTATAGATGGGTCGAAAGATCCTGAAACAGGAAGGACTGGATCAGCAATTTTTATAGTTAATCAAGGAGGTGAGGAAAGCAAACGAACCACGAATGATCTGAATGTGTATACAGTTGAGTTATATGCTCTCATGATGGCATTAGAATGGATTAGAAAGGAGGACAAAATAAGTAAAGTTTTAGTTGGAAGTGATTCATTGTCCACGCTGTACAGCCTCAGGACAGGTATGTCCATTAGCCGCCAGGACCTGTTATATGCATTATTGGCAACATATACAAGAGTAAAGGAAAAATGTAATGAGATTCAACTGATCTGGACCCCAGCTCATATAGGCATTCTGGGAAATGAGAGAGTGGATAAATTAGCTAAACAAGCAATTAAAAAAGAGAATATTGAAGTAAATATAAAGACGTCAGAATCTGAAGGGAAAAGTATAGTCTGGAAAGAAGCCGTGAGAAAATGGCAGTCAGTGGGACAGGGAAGCTAAAGGAAGACATTTGCATGCCATTCAAAATAAAGTTGGTACAGTGAGGAACTGGGGAGGGGCTAGGAGAGAAGAAATAGTGATGACAAGATTAAGGAGACACGGTAATTTAAATAGTACATTACACATTATAGGGAAGCATCCTACAGGTTTTTGTGAGTATTGTCAGACTTTAGAAACCCTAGAACATGTACTTTTAAGTTGCAGAAGATATGAAGAACAGAGGAGAAATATGATGGAAGAATTAAGAAGAGATGGGTTGGCAGGGGCAGGTATGAAAGATATTCTGCAAAGTGGTGTGATTAGGCAAGGCAGGAAAAATATATGTAATTTCTTAATTAGTACGGGTTTGATGAGGAGAATATGTAATTTCTTAATTATTACGGGTTTGATGAGGAGAATATGATCGCGGAAAACAAACTGGAGTAACGTCGCAGGAGAATAATCCAGAAGATGGCGGTAATGCAACGCTCTTGGATGCAAGCTGCCGTTAAACCTCAAAGAAGAAGAAGAAGACTAAGCGATCCCTGGTGTTTAGTTTGTGTTTCCACAGTGTTCCAGCAGGGGGCAGTGCGCGCGCCCAGTCCGACATCCTCCATACAGTCAGAGAAAGAGAAGAAGACGAGCTGCGGGTTTCCTGATTGGACAGCTGAGCTCTGCGAGCGAGCTAATCATCTGTACAGCAGAAGATTTGTGACATGGTTTTGCAGCCACAGTTCGAGCTGATCAGGTTGAAGAGAAAAGCTGGCTGTTGTGTGGATTTGAGGCGCTTTAACACCGTTCCGCTTTAAAGCCTGAGGTAAATTACTCTAACTCTGCTAACTGAGCTGCTCGGCTAACTGTAACTGGCTCACTCTCAGACTCCTGGTGCTAACATTTAAAATATGTTCACTAATTATTTGTCCCTTTACTTCTCTAAAATAAATTTTACACCACACCGAATTTTGGAGTGATTAAACAACATCATCAGTAAAATTAAAACATTTTTTTGTAAAACACAAAAACATGATCTTAAACTTTATTATCTTTATTCTGCTGAAGTCTGAGTTTAGACAAAATTAATTTTCCTCCCAAAAGTGTGTTAGACGTGAGTCACGTGACCCCATGATGTAGGGGGCGTGGCGTATTTCATCTACAAGATGTCAAAGCATCATTGTGCTCACTCACACTGTCACTCTTTTTTTTTTTTTTTTTTTTTTTTTTTTTTTTTTTTTTTTTTTTTTTTAGTTTTTTCAAGATCATAAGTAAAGGCAGCAGGAAGAAGGACAGCATTATGTTCACTTAGTGAATAAAAAAAATATAATGAGTAAATATTAAATATATACTTAACTATACTATAACTTAACTATACACCTCTTATAATAGATATAGCAATAGTCTTACATAGAGTGAGTAAGCTAATTGACACTGTCCTCATGTGCTGAACTTTATTAAAGAGAGTAAATTAATTTATTACACTGTTTATTTAAAATAATTGCAAATCCATTCTATAGTTTTGGCTAGTGAATTAATTTACCTGGAATTATTACATATCAGTATCAACAAATCAATATTACAAATATTGATTTAGTTACTGTTATTGTAATCCTGAGACAGGAGGATTACACTGAGTCTAAATGTTGAGATTATTTATTATGCTGATTATTTACTGTATTTTGCTGAGATTATTATTATTATTATTATTATTATACAGTGATGCTCACACTGAGTGTGTGTTCTGCTGCCATGTGGTGACAGGACTTGGGGTTCTCTTTCTGAAGCCTTGTGGTTTGTATTTATTTGATAACTTTAAAGAAGATTGTAGGTTTATTTTTGTGATTATTTTTTTTCTCCCCACCACTGTCACGACTCTGTAGACATTTTGTAATGGAGGCTGGACTATGCTCTGTGAGAGAAACTCCACACACTCCTGCTGCTCAACTCTTACAGGTAACAATTAATCAATCAATCTCTGAATAACTTTGTCATTTTATGTAACTAAGCTATCTATAAGATTCCGCTTGCTTTTACTTGAAGGTCTTTATAAAGACTTCACGTAGGTGAATAATACACCTTGCCGAGGTTAGCCAGACCGTTACCGTATCATGATGCTAGCATGGAGGTTTACATCATGCTAACATCAAGTTTCCTGGCTAATGCAGGAAACATGATGCTAGCATGATGTAAACCTTCTGCCTCTGTCAGCCTGCAGCCAGTCCACAGCATTCTCGTCAGGAGAGAGTACGAAAATCAGAAACATCTTTTGGAGTTCTGTTTCAGTAACAGGACTAGATTAGCTGCAGTACTCATGGTGTATCCTTCCACTTTGTCTGAATTCTAAAGGACTGTGTTTCTGTATTCACCTCTTCTATACACACCTGTACACCCTTATCACTTCATCCTATCTGTCAAATAACTGAATAAGAGAGCAGCACTACGATGGGAATTTTTCTTTGTGTAAATCATCAATATGATGGATAAGAAACGTCACCGCAGTAAAAGTTAATACTGTGATCAGTCTCAGCGTCCTCGACAGCAGCACCGACGTGTACGTGTTGGTCACGCTCAGGTTCTGGGTGCTGAAAGTACTCATGAATACTGTTTCTATCAAAGTCTCGTCAGTTAGATAAATCTGTGTTTGGAGAGACTTGTAAAATGGAAGAAAGTACTGGTAGTACTGTCACGTCTTAAACACACAGTGATTTATATCAATAATGCTGATTTTCTTTTCAGAGAGGATGGGTTCCCTTTTGAGTCTGGTTCCTCTCAATGTCTCTTCCTTTCAGTGTCATCTCAGGGAGATTTCTCCTTGACACTGTAGCCTCTGGCTTATTCAATATCTGAATCTAGGTCAAAATCTACATCTGGATTTCTGTACAGATGTGCTGTGACATTGTCTATTGTTAATAATAATAATAATAATAATTAAAAATTATATATATATATATATATATCATCAGCTTTCTGAAGATGTGCACACTGAGGCTTTTATCACTTCTGGTGAAGGAATGTCCATCATCACTGTGGACCATCAGGATGGAGATTTCCCGAGAAATCCTCTAAAACAGGAAGACTCTGAAGACGAAGACTTCCTCTGTAAGACCAAATCGCCTAAATAACACTTTTTTTACTCATACTAGGCTTCCTGTGGCACTAGAGGTGTCACGTTTTGAAGTGTTCATGTACAATAACCTAGTCTAAAAATATTAGTTTCACAGTATGGTATTAATTAACCATTTGGAAACACAAGCTGGTGGTGACAATTAAAGGAAAATGTATTACGATATCTTTGTACAGATCTTTGTGCCCTGGCTTAGTGGTTAGCGTGTTTGCCTTGCACCTCTGGGGCTGAGGGATCATTTCCTGCCTCTGTTCGGTGTGCATGATGTTTGCATGTTCTCACAGTGCTTCAGGGGTTTCCTCTGGTTTCGTAGGCTGATTGACATCTCTAAATTGTCTGTATTGTGTGTGGGTGTGTGATGGGTTGTCCAGGGTGTCCCCTGCTTTGTGCCCTGAGTCTCTAGGGATAGGCTCCAGGTTACCCTGCAACCCTGTGTAGGATAAGTGGTACAAAGCATGCATGGATTATTTATATATATATATATATATATATATATATATATATATATATATATATATATATATATATATATATATAAAACCAAAAGAAAACAAAATTGTTCTTTTAGATTTCTGGACATGTGTGTGTTCATGGGCATGTCTTCACTTATGCATTCTCATCACACTAAAAGCTCCATGTGTACTACACACCTCATTTTAACACAATCTGATTGATTACAGGCATCGGAATATTCCTGTATACATGGTTGTTGTATGTATGCCTGAGTTGCCATTCCTAAATACCTAAATACCTAGCCTACGGCTACGCATCTGTTAGCACCCACAATTCCTTGCGGACTGAGCATGTGCATATATCTCCTTTCAGTGGATTTTATGAATAAGGTGTTTACATGCAACACATTTCTGATTAAAACAGGCAAATTCCAGGGATGGGAATAGAGTTTGGGGAATAAGAATACTGTCCCAATCTGAATCGGGCAATCGGTTTGTGGTGTTTACATGACACAATACTAATTAGAATATTGCCAAATTCGGATTAATATCGGAATATTGATGTGCATGTAAACGTAGCCACTGTCTATATTGTATTGTTCTGCTTTTTAACCTTTTGTTTTTGAAGATGATAGAATAGAGCAAGTGCTTGTCTTTATACTGGAAAAAAAAAAGTGTGAAACCACTTTTCCCACAGGTTATAACGTAATCTTTACCAACATGTCAGGTCAGACAGGATATGGTGTGAGTGTGTATGTATATATACAGTATATACGTATGTTAGCTAGAGTTTTATATATATATATATATATATATATGTATATGTGTGTGTGTGTGTGAGAGAGAGAGAGAGAGAGAAAACTTGGAAATGCATTTTAATCAGTATTTTGAAAAAGTCACTGGTGAGATAACATATGATCATACTCCGTGACTAACTGTGACATTGCAACAACCCTAAAAGGATGGGTTACTTTTCACCTACATTTTTCTTCAAATTTTTAAATGTAAATTGTGGCATTTCAGATGAAGGTACATCGAACTCTGTGGGCTGTGTCAGCCCTGTTGATCAGCCGGACGGAGGATTCCAGATGAAGCGTCTAAAAAAAGAGGAACCCGAAGATGACGAATACCTCTGTAAGACAACATGGAGCTTTAGACCAAGTATTTAGACTTTTTGCATCCTGGGACCCCTTTAACAGTAAAATAAATTCTACAGACCCCCACAGAACAGATTTATTTCATGAGCCTTATTGAATTCAAATTGGTGATTTGCTTTTGAGTTACTGAGGTTTGGATTAAAGCACTTAATTCATAGGACCAATCAAACCGGATAATAACTATAAAATAACTATATATAATACTCAATAATAAACACAATACCTTTGATAAAGGTGGGATGTGACTCTGCTGTAACTAAATAAAAATCACATTCACTTCACTTACTGATTTCGACTCCACTCTGGGACTAAATATCACTCTTTAATCTAATATATTAAGTATTAAAGATGCATAATTTGTGAGTCAGTAGGTTTAGGGGGAAAAAAAGAGCTCTTGAGCTGCTGTGACTGTCCATCATAATAATAATAATAACAATAATAATGTCAGAGTTGTTTTTGGATTCAGTGCAGATATTTACAAGTTGTTTGTCAGTGTGGTGCTGTGATGAACCAGACCTCATAAGACCAGGTTGCACATGGATGATACCCCAAAACAGAAAGGCCCGCGGAATAGTTTTTTAAACCCCAACCCTGCCTGTATTTTTAAAAATGATTTTAGTCAGTTCTGTTTCCCAAAATATAGCCAAATTATTGCGACCCTCACAATTATAAATCCCAGTTCCCCTTCAGTCTCATTTTCATCGTCTCTGTTTATAACGCAGAGAGACAGAAAGTGAGAGTGACACAACATGAACAATGAGGATGAACTACAAAACTTAGAGGGATTCAAAAGTGGTGCACAGTCAGATTTTTTTTGTTGCTCGTGGATGAAACGATATCCAACCAGCTTTGCGGTAGCATTCAACCTTACATTATAGAGTTGTTGAATTGTTTCTGTTAGCTAGCTAATGGTGGCTGGCTTTAGTCTTCCAACGTCACGAGTCACGTGTCCCTGGCGTGAGCTGATTATAGCGTGTAGTCAGTTTAGCCTGTGTATGTTGCTGCAGTCTGCCTGTGTTCGCTTGGTGCCATGTGTTTCCCAGCTCTGCAGCTTTAAATTATTCAGTGACCTTAATTGTGAGAAAGATGATGCATAGATGTAGATAAAAAAGTCATTATTGTTTGCAAACCTAGCTAGCTGTCTGTTCTGAGAAACGTTTTCCTCCTTTTTAACAAGCTGAAGTTGTATTGCCTTCACCAAGAGCTAAACTATAAATTCTTTCCTTTGTTGCCCACTCTCCTTCCAGACTGTGAGGATTGTAAATCCTTCTTCATCAACAAGTGCGAGGTTCACGGTCCGGCTCTGTTCATTCCTGATACCCCCATTCCCCCGGGAGTCCCCAACCGAGCCAGGCAAACACTTCCACCTGGTCTAGCGGTCCAGGAGTCCAGTATTCCTGATGCAGGACTGGGAGTGTTTAATATGGGAGAGACTATTCCAGTTGGTGTGCACTTCGGCCCTTATCAGGGAGACTTAGTAGACTGTGAGGAAGCTATGAACAGTGGATACTCCTGGGTGGTTAGTTATTTTCCTAATTATACATTTTTTTAGACATATTAAATGTTCCTTTTTTTAAAAAAAAATCCTTCTCTCTCAGCCTGTAACCTGATAGAAATGCTTTCACCTGAGTTTCCAAATGTAACAAGACACACAGCCATTATTATTATTATTATTATTATTATTATTATTATTATTATTATTATTATTATTTTTGTGAAGTACAAAACATAGGGAAAAAAAACACTGAAAATATCTATATAAATTGTAATACAATGTGCTAAAGTAGATTAAAAGTTCAATAATTAAAACAATACAAAAGTATGTAATAAACGTAACTTGCCAGTAAAAGTAAGGCCAAAAAAAAAAACAAAAAACAAAGGTTAAATGCTATTTTTTAAAGCTGTTTTAGATGGGTGAAGCCTGAATTCTTACTGGTATGTTTAAGATCATTTGGGCGTAAAATAAAGCTGCTTTAAGTTTGATATATGCAGTAGGCAGAAGGCAAGTACGAGAGGATCCTAAGACTTGGAACATAGATTTGTAACATAGTTTAATTAAAACAAAATTCTAAAGAGACTTCATTATGTTTGTTAGAACAATATTATCATGGGAAATCCTTGTTTCATTTGGAAGGCATTGGTTTTGTTATATTAAAAATGATCAAATGTAAATGCATAATAATGTATTTTACAGATCTACAGGGACGGGCAGTGTGAACAGTACATAGATGGCAGGAGAGAGATGCATGCTAACTGGATGAGGTGAGAATTCATTCTTCACTCTTCTTTATAGGGTTAAAAACTTTTAACCTGACACAAATCAATCTCACTTTCTCTGTCTATGTTTATCTTCCTTTGCCATTCTCTCAGGTTTGTGAATTGTTCATGCGATAATGAGGAGCAGAACCTTGTGGCGTTTCAGTATCATGGTGGAATTTTCTATCGTTGCTGTCGACCCATTAGACCCGGACAGGAGCTCTTGGTGTGGTACACAGAGGAGTACGCCAAAAATCTCAGCATCGCATTTGGCTACATCTGGAAGAAGAAGTGCTCTGCAGATGGTGATGTTTAAAAATGATTTGTATTTTTTTTTGGTCTTTTAACTTTCTATTAAGCATATGCTAGCTGATATAGCTGCACTTCGGCGTACCGTAGGTGGTTTTGCCTAGTTTTACCTCTACTCACATAAAGAGTGACTGACTAACCCTTAGCACAGTAGCTGTAATATTCATTATAACATCTAACTAGCGGCTGCTCCAGCACCTTACAGAAACAATCCACTTCATTAACTGGTGTTTACTAGTGGTGTAAACCTCTGGCTTTCACGCGATATGATATGATATGATTTAGATTCTTAAACCAGCAATTCATTATTTGACATTTCACACCACTGAGTCTTCTATGATGCAATTTGATTTAGTATCCTCCATTTGGTATGTCACCAACTTTGTTCAAAATATGGAGTAAGCCTAATATTAATTTGCAAAAGGACTAGTTTAAAATGATCAGTTCCGGGCAAATCATCTTGCTAGTCTATTAAATTATTTACGCATCAGTTTAAAAATCAATTATTTTTTACACACCGGTTGTTTGTCCTTTCTCAGTTTGTCCTTTATGATTGTTGCATTGATCAATTTTCATCATTGCCTTTTAAATGAATGCATCAATCAAGATTCTGCAGTAGTGATGGGAAATTTGTGAGGTCACATCCCAGTTGGCGAGAAAGTTAACGTTCAGGTTCGTCAGTTAGACTCTTAAATCTTGATTTGGATTCTACCTCATTTGTAATTTCGCTTTGGATGAAAGAGTCTGCCAACTGAATAAATGTAAGTGTATGAGTCCTTTGAGTTGAGAGTGAGTAGCCAAGCATCCACTGCTGCACTGTGAACTGTAGATGCACGGACGAGTCATCTAAATAGGGACACCTCTGAGAGCATTAACTCACTTTCTCTACTGATAATTGCCTTGCTGTGTGTTTTTACTGTAGACCTATATTGTAGGTCATTGTAGCTTCTAATCGAGAATTATGTCCTGTACAGAAGTCTAGTCAGGTGTGTTATCCACACATAGATAGCCGTGAACGTTGGACAGCCTTGTCAATGAAGACTATGTACTATTCCTTGCTGCTACTAGCTCCATTACCATTGCTTCTCTTGAAGTACACTGTGGGTATTTGTCTTCATTGTTAAACCTTTTATACAATACACGCTTTGAGACACAAGTAACCATCAAGTGGAATTCACCACACATCCTTCTCAACATGTAAATGAAAGTGTTAATGCTCTCAGTGTGTGTGGATTCTCTAACCAGCACAGTTATCTAATTTTGAATGCAGCCAGTAACAGAAATGATCTTCTTACAAATACATATTTTCTCTGCTATTAGTGACACTTGCTGGATATTTTGATGGTACAGGACCTGGGGTCAAATGTTGTCAAATAATTGTACCCAGTGGTAGCATATATAGGTAAAAGAACATTGGGCCTAGAACAGAACCTTGTTAAACACCAGACTTTACTTTTGTACACATAGAGAAGTTACGATTTACATCTTCAAAATGATAACAGTCAGTCACCTGAGCTAGGAAAGAACCATTCTGTTCTACAAAAACTTTACTAGCCTGTCTAAAAGAATATTGAGATATGTGGTATCAAAAGCTGTACTACCATTGAGCAACACGAGCACGGAGATACAACCCTGATCAGAGGCCATTTACTACTTTAACCAGTGCTGTCTCAGCTGTGATAAAGCTTAAATCCTGACTGAATGTGATTTCTGTGCAGGTCTAAGGTTAACTGCTGAACTACAACCTTTTCTAGGATCTTAAAAATAAAGAGGAGGTTTGATATTGACGTATGGTTTGAAAACTGCTCACTTAAAAGATTTAGGTACATAGCCAGTGCTATGCCTCCATGTTAAAATCTTGTAATTTCTTTGGAAATCTATTTCATAACACCACCTGAAACAAGCTGGTTCTGGACAGCCAGCATTCATTCCCTGCTATTGCTAACTTGACTGGGTTATGTTGATTTTTGTCTCCAATGAGGCCACTTAGGTGCTTGTTCAGTCCCTTGTCATCTCTACACTAGGCTTTTGCAACTTGCTGTTGGCATGTCTGCCTCTGCACCCCATCCAACCCCTGCAACTGATCTAGAATGCGGCTGTAAGACTTGTGTTCAAACTCTCCAAGATCTCCCACAGCTCTCCTATAGCTGCCCGCATCGAATTTAGTGCACTGATTCAATTATAGTATTTTTAACAATAAACATGGTCACAAAGCAGCTTTACCTAAATTCAGATGTAAATCTTTGCCCAAACAGGAACTAACCTTTTACTCTTGACGCTGTAGCTCAAAGATTTGCTACATCCCACTGCTGCTGGGATTTAATTCACTAATGTGGTTCAATAACTGGAATAACTGGGCTCATTGGGGATTTCTCATTGGGTTGTGTATGTAACATACCAATCCATTATATGACAGTAGAGCCTTTTTACTCCACCTTGAACTTTGCTATGTTCTGTCACCTTCTGAGTGTTTTGTTGGAGGGTGTCTATTTTGTTGCATTTCGCATTGGATTTTTAATATTGTTTTCTTTTTTACTCCAGAAATGCATGTTGAAACAAACCAGTGGATTTACACACAAGAAAAGCCGCATCAGTGTTTACAGTGTGGTAAGAGATTTACTGAGAGAGGTACTCTTGACAAACACTATCGTATCCACACTGGGGAGAAGCCGTATCACTGCTCAGAGTGCGGAAGGAGTTTTACACAGCAGAGCACTCTCCAACGACATCAGCGCATCCACACCGGAGAGAAACCGTATCTGTGCTCGCACTGTGGAGACAAATTTTCTAACCAGAGTAATCTCCAACGACACCAACGCGTCCACACTGGAGAGAAACCGTATCACTGCTCACTGTGTGGGAAGAATTTTACACAACGGAGTACTCTCCAACGACACCAGCGCATTCACACTGGAGAGAAACCGTATCAGTGTCCCCACTGTGGGGAGAGATTTACTCACCAGAGCCTCCTCCAGTCACACCAACGCATTCACACTGGAGAAAAGCCATATCACTGTCCATTATGTGGGAAGAGATTTACAGAGAGAGGTGCTCTTAAGAAACACCAACGCATTCACACAGGAGAGAAGCCATATCACTGTCCAGAGTGTGGGAAGAATTTTACTGAGAAAAGTGCTCTTAAGAAACACCAGCGCATTCACACAGGAGAGAAACCATATTACTGCTCGCAGTGTGGACGGAGCTTCACTTTCTCAAGTTCTTTTAGTACACACAAGTGCACTAATACAGAGCTGTCAGCTTGCAATACGTAGATTTTTGCAAATTAAAAAAAAAAATTGGACTTAATGTGTTTTGTGGAATTTACACTGCTATTTCCCACTCCTTCCCCACACTGCCCTGGTTGTCCTTTTCCCTGTCGTGTACTGCACTATTATGGAAAAGGAAAGAGGCCACTATGGGAAAAGGTGAACTTGTATGTGTGTATCTGTCCAACAGACAGATCTCTGAAGTGTTGTTGACATATCAGTCGGCAAAGTCCATAACTGACTTGTGTTGCAAAGCAACAAAGTATCAACTCCACCTACTAATCAGCGAGGCAGGAAGAGAATTTAGCTTTTCACTGAGCGTTTTACCTGAAACAAGTGCGGTTAAAAACCATCTACAGGTAAATCTTTTTATCGTGATTTATGGATGTTTGTTACAATTAATGTTGTGTAGTTTATTTTGTATGTTTGTTCGCATATCCTTTGATTTGACTCTTATTGTAACCTGTCTTTATATCCTTTAACCACACTATGCATTCTTGCATGGACTGAGTAAAAGAGACATATTTTAACTCAGGGTCCTTTTTATGTTTTCTGTGATTGACACCACACAGTCTAACTGGCAAATGAGTTACATTTTCACGGTCATTTAAGAGAGAACTGTTGATCATTATTGATAAAGCAAAGTTACTAACTAAAGTTTCCTAACTGCTAGAAACTGAGTGAGTTTCTAGGTATATGGACAACCTGGCAGATCTGGCTAGCTGAAATCGTTGATTCTAAAACTGAGGCCATGCTATGCAGAAGCCCATGTCCGTCAGCAGAGACCTTCTTATAACCCACTGACTGGATGCTATGTGTGGGAGGTCTTTCCAGGCTCATAATCACCCAGGAGTTGAACCACCATGCTTTACTCCATCCTCATTAACAACGAGTCCCAAGCTCCCACCAAGAAACGGGCCATTCAGGACATGTCTATCGTCCTTGCACATATTATGGTACTCGATCTCACTGGAAACATAACAAAAGGAGTCTGCTTGGGAGTGATGCTTCATCAGCGAGTGTGACTCATCACTGATCACTCCCTCACTGGCTGGAAGGCAGTATGGTGCTGCAGGGGCATGGGAGGCAGGATGGTGAACTGAACTGAGTCCCTTTAAAAACTGTCTTTTTGTTAGTGATCACTTCAGCAGAAGGTGTGAGAGAACTCCATGCCTTGGTGATAAGCTCACTTTGCATGTGTTGTTGGCCGACCCTGGGGTGACCTTGTGGTTAAACCTGTGAATTCTGCCAAGGTGATAGTACCAGATTTTGTAAATGAATCGATTGACTTTTGCAGCATTTCACGAGGGTGACCCTGCAGAATGTTTTTAGTTGTGCCCACTGCATACCCTACTGAACGGTTGCCATCTGGTACTCAGACCAACTGTTCATCTGTTATGAAGGAAAGAAATGAGGAAGAAATGCAGAGAGTGGCCCTCTGAGCAGAGACTGGCCCACTGGGTGGTGGACATCATCATGTTATTGTATTAAGTAGATGGGCTGGACACCCATCTCCTACCATGACATGCCACTCTGAAAGGAGCATCTCTTCATGGACATTACTTGCAGGAATTTCTGCTCTTTATGATGGTCTGAGTTGTTGGTAATCTCCAAGCACCTTTCCACTTAATACACTGTGTCAGTTCCTCATGATATGACATAGGTTATCCAGCTGCTTCTCCCTAGAGGTTCGGAGGGGTGAAATAGAAATCTTGTGTCATTTCTATGAATGCTGGATAACAGATAGGGTTCCTTGTCCTTGTGTTCATTGCGAGAAGGTTATTGTAAATACTATGTCATATATAGTCACTTTATGGCTTTATTGAAGATCTTGGGATACACATGGAGCTTGGTATCCAGGTGATTCTCGTTACTGTGATCTAGAGTCCATAGAAACAGTTACATACATAACTAGCAATCACTTGCTGCCCACCGGTTATGCATACTGCAGCAAACACATAGTCTCCTTCTGTTCAGCAATATAAGACTTGTGAGAAGCCTCTGCATACAGTACCAACAGTACCTGATAAACATGTATTAATATAGTTATAGTTCCTCAACTTGTATGTCAGGGACAGTTGGCAACTTGGCTACTGTCAAAAAATTCCCTACACTGATTTCCAATAAACACCAGTCTTCCTTGGATGATGTGATTATTCCAGGTTGAGGCTCTGCTTTCTTTGTGCCCTCAGTCATCACTGTTAGACCAGCAACCAGTCACTGTCCAGAATCATTATCATGTAATCCCATGTATGGTAAAAGCTCATGAGTAAAAATCCCTATTTTTCTTGTTTGCTGCTGTAATGTGAAACAGTACTTGCTTGTGGTACTCTTACTTCACACTTATTGGTTCATTAGTTAATTGTACAGATTATTCAGGGTGAAAACACAGTACTCTATAGGCTTTACACCCCAATAATTAGAGTCTAAAAACCCTCCATATTAACTGATGTAGTAAGATAAGTTGTACTATACGGTGTCTGGTTAACCAGTGTCATTATAAACATGCTTTATTCAAGCTACCTCAGAATATTACTGACCTTAAAACACTGTTATTATACTGTTAGCTATTTTAGTGTATTGTGTGCCTTTTAATTAAACAGTATAGCTGTTTTTAGGGTATTGAGTGCACATCTGATCATAAACTCAGAACAGAATCTGAAAAATGTTCTTTCTTTCTTTCTTTCTTTCTTTACATTTAAAAAAGAATTGGCCAAATATGCTCAAAATGTATTACAAATTGTATTACTTAAATGTTACTGACGGTGTCTTAAACTATACCACTGCTTTAACATATTTAACATAATTTCTGATGGGGTTACATTACCTCACTTACTATCGTATTACCTTTAATACTGTTTGCCATCAATATTAATAAGAATATTAGTGCTTCCCTAGCTGTTATATAAAAAGCTCTTAAATTCTTAATCAACATTAATGGTGCATCATTTTTTAAAACTTTTTTTTTTGGTTCCAATGAGTGTAAAAATGTTTAGTAAGCTGAAGCAGTATAACACTATTCTGAAGTCACGTGACCGTGTAGTTACCGAATGATTCTCCTCACATACTGCATACTACTCCGAGGAATAGTGTGTTCATACTATACAATGTACAAGTCTGTACTGTTTCTAACGCACTGATGGCTCCACAGTGTTCCATCAGGGGGCAGTGCGCGCGCCCAGTCCGACATCCTCCATACAGCGAGAGAAAGAGAAGAAGACGAGCTGCGGGTTTCCTGATTGGACAGCTGAGCTCTGCGAGCGAGCTAATCATCTGTACAGCAGAATATTTGTGACAGGGTTTTACAGCCACAGTTCGAGCTGATCAGGTTGAAGAGAAAAGCTGGCTGTTGTGTGGATTTGAGGAGCTTTAAAGCCTGAGGTAAATTACACTAACTCTGCTAACTGAGCTGCTCGGCTAACTGTAACTGGCTCACTCTCAAACCGATCTATAATTCTTGTGTAAGTGCACTACATAGGGTATGAAATAATAGCAGATGCACACTTTGTAGTTCACTGTTGGAACGACAACTGTTTAGGATTAAGCCTTAACGAAATGTCACTGACAGTTTATTTGCTCAGGATAATTTGATTTCCAGCGCGGCCAAAAATAATCTATTAAGGCCAATAAAAAAAATATACGAATAATAAGAAGGCAAAAAAAAAAAAAATAATAATTGAATGAACATCGAATAGTATTGCAAATATATTGAGAATATCCAGTTTAATAGTAATGATATGGTTGTTAATTTGCTACGTCTGAGAATTTATTAGTTTAAAGGAGTAAATAATAGCAATAATAATAATAATAATAATAGTTGTTATTGTTGACGACAAACACGACAAATAAATAGTTCACATGACGTGTGCAATGAACAAACAGAAGAGCAAAAGTTTAAATGATTAATTTTATAATACTTATATATTTAATTTGGGGCTCAAATGTATTCCATATATACACATATTATTTATTTTTTTTGCCATAAACATTAAGTATTATCTTTACAGCAGATAGTCAGATGGTGGCACTGAAGTGGATGAGAGAGTCCGATAACTGAGAAGATAGAACATGAAAAGATGTAAACATGAGGTGATGCTGTGATCACAGAAACTTCATTAATCAACTCAGATTTTCACTCCTGGAACAGTTAGAAGTTTCACAAAGTAATGCTCCAGACTGAAACACTGAGCTGACTATCATTAGAGCTTTTTTGTGTGTTTAATATTTCTGTTAATTATTTTTTGCATTGCCTCTTTTAAACACAAGCACATGCACAGGAGGAAAGCTTATTTACAGTGGACAAATGATACTTGATTACGACACATTAAAGAGTCTCCACTATCGCACCCCTGTAAACGTTTTCTAATGGACTCAGCAGAGGCTGGACTGTGCTCTGTGAGAGAACCTCCACACACTCCTGCTGCACAGCACTTACAGGTAACAGAGATGTTTATGACAGTCTGTTTTTTACTTTTAAAACTCTAAAATTGAATATCTGTATATTTTAGCACAATAATGTCTTAAAACAAAAAACACAGCGCTTTCAGGTCAAAGGACTGATGAGCTTTGAGTTACAAATGAGTTACAAATATAACTTTTCTGTTGCCAAATGGAACAACAGCCTTCACCCCTTAATCTGATACAGCAACTGTAACGCTGCTGCTGACCCAATCCGTTTACCAATCTCACACTCTCTTTTTCCATCATTTGTGAAGAAGAACCCAAGATACATACATTTCTCCACCAGGGGTAAGGTCTTTCCCCTCGCCTGAGCATCCTACTCTTTTCAGACTACCATGGCCTCAGACTTGGAGGTACTGATTTTCATGCCATCAGCTTCACACTCAGCAGTGAAAAATTTGAGTGTGTGTCCGAGATCTGGTTAATATAGTGCCTAAAGGACATCATCTGCAAATAACAGGGATGTTATCTCTAGTACTTCATACTGAACCACATCCCCAGCCTTGTCCAGTGCTTTCAGCATCTCTGGCCAAATTGCATCCATTTCTAGCCACCGTAGTATCCTCAGTCAGAGTGATGGACTCCAAAACACCAGAGATTTAAAGCACTGCCTCCTGAAGGGTGGGGATGCCTATTGAGTTAAGATATTCATCAGAGTGGTCCTTCCATTGCTCAACAATATCCCAAGTAGAGGTCAACACTCTGGAGCACTTGCTCAGCAGACCTTGTGCCTTCTCCTGAAATGCCAGACAGTATGCCAGAACATCTTTGAAACCACCTTTGAAGCCATCTTTGAAACCACCCGTCCTATACTTGAGCTTTTACCTCTGCATCTGCTTTTGCTGCAGCCCTTCTGGTTCTCCTATACCTCTCAACTGAATCAGAAGAGCCCTCTTTGAGCATGGAAGGCCTCACCACTGGTGTCTGCCTTTAAGATTGAGGTCTTGAACATAATTCATTAAGACTCGGTGTCCCCAGCTTTTACATTTACAGCATTTTGGAGACACTTTTATCCTGAACAACTTACACAACTTTTTTATAGGTCGCTAGGTCAGAGACCATCAGTACCATCGGTCTAAAACCCTTTTGGGGAGGTTGGTACAGTATGAAAAGAAAACACAAGACAAGTACAAGTACATGGGCAACCTAGTTTTTGGTATTGGCAATCCAATAACAGTCCATTAACATTTCACTGCTCCAATCTGGGAGGCTTTTCCTTCCAATCACACCAAGTATCTCCATCATTCTCAACATGAGTACTGAAGTTTCCCAGCTTGGGACTACTGAGCATCCCCATAATTTGTGGGATCCCCAAAGTAGGAGAGAGACCATTCTTATACTGGAGCTTGTACTGTGTGTAGTTATTATTTCAGGCTATTTTATACTCTGTTCATCTTGCTGCAAGGTGGAAGTGTTTCCATAGCTATTGTGACTAGCATAGGCATAATAGGTGTATGAACTTTAAACTAGATTATATATACAGGTTATATATTGTTGTTTGTCTTTGCTAACCAAAGTATTTTGCTCTTTGATCATTAGCATTCTGAAGGTGTGCATACAGAGACTTATACCACTGGTGGAGGGAGGTGCTCTATGGAACACACCACCCCCCTCTATAAACAGGATGTAATGTTCCTGAAGAAACCTATAAAAGAGGAAGGATCTGGAGATGAAGACTACCTCTGTAAGCTCATGCACTACACTCCAGTCTGGGCTAAACAACACTTTTTGTTTAACTAGGCTTTATTTGTGATGGGTTATTTTTCTCCCCCTTATTTTTGTATTTTGTACTTCACATTTTTAGATGACAGTTTTTTGTATGTAAATGATGGCATTTCAGATGGAGGTACATCAAGCTCTGTGAGCTATATCTCCCCTGTTGACCAGCAGGATGGAGACTTCCAGATGAAGTCTCTGAAAAAGGAGGAAGCTGAAGATGATGACTACCTCTGTAAGACAACATGATGTACAAAATTCTTCCATGTTTTTACTTAAAATTGCATTACTTTTTTGTTGAAAATTAAGTTACTGAGTCGGTAGAGCAACAAATTCTAAAAATGCCCTGTTTTGCACTGCTGCAATTCACCCTTGAAAGTCTAGCGTAGTGACTTATGGTAAGTCAGAAACGTTGTTGGATTTAGTGTGAGTGATCAAGCCACAACCTTTTGCACTTTTTTGAGTGAAGGTTTTATTAACTTGGACATAATGTCTTTCCTTTGTTGCCTGCTCTCATATCAGACTGTGAGGATTGTAAATCCTTCTTCATCAACAAGTGTGAGGTTCATGGTCCGGCTCTCTTTATCCCTGATACCTCTGTTTCCCCGGGAGTCCCCAACCGAGCCAGAAAAACACTTCCACCTGGCCTAGAGGTTCAAGAGTCCAGTATTCCTGATGCAGGACTGGGAGTGTTTAATATGGGAGAGACTATTCCAGTTGGTGCGCACTTTGGCCCTTATCAGGGAGACTTAGTAGACTGTGAGAAAGCTATGAACAGTGGCCACTCCTGGGTGGTTAGTCATTTTCTTAATTATGCATTTATTAGAAATTTGTTATTGTCAAGTTTTTTTTATTGTCATCTACATAAACATTTTTGCAGATATACAAGGGTAGACAGTCTGAAAGGTACATAGATGGCAGCAGTGAGATACATGCTAACTGGATGAGGTGAGGAGTCTTCCCCTGCTGATAATTGATCCTTCCCTCTTGCTTTCTCTCTCGTTGTGTCCTTTACTTCTCTAATCTTTCTTTGTCATTCTCTCAGGTATGTGAATTGTGCCCGAAATAATGAAGAGTGCAATGTTGTGGCATTCCAGTATCGAGGGGGGATAGTGTACCGTTGCTGTCGACACATCAAACCAGGACAGGAGCTCTTGGTGTGGTACACAGAGGAGTACACAAAAAATCTCAGCTTTGCATTCAAACACATCTGGAAGAAAAAGTGCTCTACAAATGGTAATGTCCAAAAATTGTCATTTCATTATGCTTAATTGGTCTTAAAATTGATTTTTGGATATAAAACTGAAATGAATTATGTCAGATCAGTATATCATTCTTTATAGACCTGATTCAGCACATCACCTAAATAGTAAGAACTTTACTGGCTGAGTGGGGAGTGTGAGAACTAAGCAGTGTAAAGTATGCATTCCCAAAAGGTACTTGAGTCCTGTGGATACTCGTTATACCCCTACAGACAGATTAAGATCTCACAAAACAGTTTTACAGTGACTTGTACCATAGCCAGTGACTCATACCGAAGACAACCTCTTTCCTGTTCCTGCTGTGACACAAGCTGGCAATTTAGATTTCTCACTTGCAGTCTGTAGTATGGCCAGAGCTTCTGTGGACTGGTTTTTCTTGTTGTTAGATGCCCCAGTATTCACATTGCAAGCTCCAAAATGCAAATCTGAGTGCCAGATACTCAAGAAGTCACTAATCTTCCCAGAGTATCTCCCTGTTATTCAGACTAAGAAATCACTATTTGTGAATGCTATTTGCCAGTTGTCTCTGAACAGTGAGCACAGGCATTTATTTTTTTTACTTTGATTTACTACACTGATCATACCAGTTGAAGGTTCTGCTATTTGGTTTGTCTCTTGTGCAAACAGATAGGCAGATACATCAATCATCAATGCGGCATGAGGTCAGACAGCTCTTTTTCTTTGCATGGAAGCTCCTCCAATGGGCCCATTGTGTAATTAGCCTCACTGACAGTGACTTGCTTAGAGGGATGGTGGAATTGTGCAACGTGTGGCTGCATTCACAGCTACAGTACTTTGCTAGTAGTATGAACACCCTGGCAGAAGTCCTGTCCCAAATGAACGCAAAGCTTTTGGCACCCCCAGCCAGGCCACCTTGGCTTGTGGGTTCAGCGCTTGGTTGAAAGTGAAAGCAGAGTGAGTACTGTAACCTTGTAGTTGAGGAAACACTCATGAATACAAGAGCTGGATTTGGTGCACTGCCTGATTCCCAAAATACCTTTCTTCATGGTCTGCTGGACATTTACTCCAAGGGTGTATGTGGGGGCCACTCTGGCACATCACAGCACCATGAATCACTGTGCACTTTCTCAAGGTTCCACAAGATTATTGTTGAGTGAAAGCAATGGCCATCACCAAATAGCTTTCCAGTTAGTCCCAAAGTTTAGTTGATTCCTCATGGCATACATTACCAAGTGATTCTTACCATCCATGGTGGTGTGTGTGTGTGTGTTTTGGGGGGTATTGGGGGAGGTGAGATATAATGTTATTTATATAATTGTGGAAACTGCTAAGCATCCTTGTCATTCGGAACCATTGCTGACCTGGTAAGAACTTGACAACAGACTTCCACAAAATGATGGATGTGTTACAGCAGGATTCATTGCAAAGTCATACATCACTTTGTGACTTTGCAGGTGATTCTTATATATGTGGGGTTCATAGTAACGCTGTTTCCAGAACTACAAATCACTCAGAATCAGCAAGATGCTTTTTGTGTGAGACGGGTGTTTATATTACTGGCTGTGTCACACTGCATGATTTTCTTGACATAAAACCTTGGTGTGTGCTGACTTTCTACTTCTGGTCACCCAGAGTACACGAATCTACAATTACATTATGTGTAGATCTGGTTTTATTAAATCTAGTATTACCATTTTGTCCATTTTTATAAGTTTCCTTTTTTCCCTTTTCTGCTCTAGAAACAAACAATGCCTTGTGTCCATGTTCCTATACATCTCAAACTTACCTTCACAAACACATCAAGAGATGCCATAATGAGGAGGATGTGAGAATGCTGAACTCAGAAGACATTACTTGTAATACTTTGAAATCAGGAAGCTCCAGGAGTCAGAAAACTGCATCTGATACCCTCCATACCAACATCTCTCCTAGCCAAATGCAAAAAGGAATTCACTGCCCAGATTGTGGGAAGAGTTTTACTCGACAGAGTAATCTCAAACTGCACCAACGCATTCACAGTGGAGAAAAGGCTCATCACTGCTCACAGTGTGGAAAGAGTTTTACACAGCTAAGCCATTTCCAAATTCACCAGCGCATTCATACAGGAGAGAAGCTGTATCAGTGCTCACAATGTGGGAAGAGATTTAATCGAGAAAGTACTCTCCAGACTCACCGACGCATTCACACGGGAGAGAAACCATTTCACTGCTCTCAGTGTGGAAAGAGTTTTAATGAACAACGTAATTTCCAAACTCACCAACGCATTCACACAGGAGAGAAGCCATATCTCTGCTCCCAGTGTGGGAGGAGTTTTGCTCAACATAGTACTCTCCAAAGACATCAGCGCATTCATACAGGAGAGAAGCCTTATCACTGCCGACAGTGTGGGAAGAGCTTTACCCATCAAAGTAGTCTCCAGCGACACCGCCGTATTCACACAGGAGAGAAACCGTATCTCTGTTTACAGTGTGGGAAAAGTTTTACACTAAAGCAGGATCTCGAACTACACCAGTCCATTCACATGGGAGAGAAGCCATATCACTGCTCAGAATGTGGGAAGAATTTCACTTACCAGTGTAATCTCCAAACACATCAGCGCATCCACACCGGAGAGAAGCCGTATCACTGCTCACTGTGTGGAAAGAGTTTCACGCAACAAGGTGCTCTCCAGCGGCACCAACGCGTCCACACAGGAGAGAAACCATATCACTGCTTCTGGTGTGAAGAGAGATTTACTCACCAGGGCAATCTCCAACGACATCAGCTAATCCACACGGGAGAAAAACGTTATCACTGTCTACAGTGTGATAAGGGTTTTATTGAAAGAAGTGCTCTCGAGAAACACAGACGCGTCCACACAGGAG
>CM040985.1:10559246-10569967 GCA_022985145.1 Pangasius djambal
CCCCCCCCCCCCCCCCCCCCCATGTTTACATTTACAGCATTTTGCAAACACTCCTATCCAGAGTGACTTACAGAGGGCTTTGTTGTGTCTACTAAAACATATCCTCATGCTAGTACAAGTAGGTCAAAACAAAGAAAAATGAATTAGGTCTATGTGAGGGAAGAGATTTTTCCCTCCTTCCCCTGTTCCTACACCTCACAACCCCTCTTCCTTTCTTAGTTCCCTATAGCTGTTCCTGAAATCCCAACCCCAGGCTTTCCTCCCATGACGTTTATACTCATGCCTACAGTGTGTTGCCCTAGTACAAAAAGAAGATTTGGCAAGTATGAATCTCGGGAACAACCGAGTCCTCTGTTTGCAGATACATTTAATAAATCTGTGGATCAGTGTGCTGTTCGTGTCTGTTTAAAGTTAATGTGCAATCTATAAAATGAATGGATCAGTGGATGACCCAATAAATGCAGGGCTAAACTTTGACTGCCAGCGTCTTGACAGCCTGGAAACTTATGTGAGAATTCCAGAGATCAATTACCTCACCCCTCTACTGCATAGCTCCTAGAATTTCGAACAGCTGTGAAACGTTATGTGTGATCAGGCAATGCCAGACACCCTAATGCCTCAGCACAGGTGTAGCGCAGGTGTACCTCAGGGCTCTGTGCTCTGTCATACTTTTCATTCTGTACACAAACATCTACAACTTCTGTGTCTTCTCTGTCAAAATCAAATTCACAGGTGATGACACTTTAAAAGGACTTGTATTCAACAACATCTGGCATTCTGGTGCTTCAACACTAAGCAGATTCTTAATTAACAAGGTGACTGTAGAACGAATAAAACATCCACCCACTCTTTCCACACATTTTCAATGGATTCATTGAAAACAGTTGTGTCACACTGTCTTGTCTTTAAGTGGGATGAAAGCATGAACTGCTTATCATTGACTCTCAGTAGATGTTCTTCTTGTAACAGCTAAAGAAGTTAAATTCCTACATGTCCTCTTGGTCCAGTTTTACACAGCCATCATCGAGTCCAGTCTAGGATCTTACATACCTCTTTTGGTGCTGATTTGGTTCAGGTGAAGGAGCCCTTTTTCTGATCATCTGCATGAATAGTTGTCTAGTCTGTAGTTCCCACTTAGACCTGTAGGCATCCAGGGTAAGGATGTGTACAAGGAAATATCATTGCAGAAACATTCCATCCTCAGCATCACACAACACTTGAAGAACTTTTTCCCGGTTTGCAGTAGAAGTTTGTTTGCTGCAGTGATAAAGACTTTGAGATGAAATACCTGTGTGGAGCAGGTCTGCATGGAAAAAAAAAAAAGAAAATGGACAAACAAAACCAAAAGCCAAAATATGCTTTTCCCAAACATGCCTTTCCCAAACCCTATGCACTTCCTTTAAAGTGCAACAGCATGGCTATTATTCATTCTAGAATATTCTAGAACAGCCGAGACTCTCAATAATTATTAAAATCAGAAATGTTCAGGATTCTGTATACAGTATATTGTGTTACAGTATATTAATTAGCATAGGAATAAACATAGCAGGTAACATATGTGTGTGTGTTATGTGCGTGTGTGAGTGCGTTCGGTCCCAAGTCTTGTATTTTGCAGTTTTATTTGTGGCTAACCAGAGAGTGTCTCACTTCCTGAGTCAAATTTATGACCAAAAAAAAAAATCTGCTCTGAATTAAATTCCTTTATAAAACCCAAAACAGGATTATTGCTGATCCTCTGGAAGAAATCTCACACTGCAGGGGAAAAAAACCTGTCTGAAACATCAGGCTAAAACGAGTGATGCAAAAAGGCTTCTTTACAAACAATCATGCAAGAATTATTAGAGACAAAATTATTAGATTCTGATTGGTTAGTTCAGGTAAGGGAGTAATTTGGCAAATTATGCCGGGATTTTGGGTGCTCAATTTGACGGCTTCTAACAGCAATATTTATTGAGTTGGTCAGACATACAAGTGAACTCCATAAACCAAATGAACAGCACTGCAAATCAGCACGCTTCAGCAGGGACGAGAACGAGACACTACTTATTTTTATTCTCTTTTTTAAAATGTCAGTGCATTTATACTAGCTTTAAATTAATGTGCGTGTGTGTGTAAATGTGGAAAAGACACTGTAATTTCTAACATTATTGAGAGACATGATTTCTTACTGTGTGTTGTTTATGTGTTGAAACTAACAGTAAATCGTGTGGCTGTGTGTGTCTCTCTCGTTTTCTCTCACACACTACACACACACTGTGAGGAATGAATGAGTGGAGGAACGTCATCAAGATCATTTCAGGAGACTTGATTTAATACTCAACAGTTCAGTGAGCTGGAGGAAAACTTTTACACACACATTCACAAAGCCAACAGTCTGGTTTTGGTTCACATGAGGAATTGGGGACGCGAACACACCCACTGTAGCGGAGTGACTTATGATGTGAACTGTGTGTGTGTGTGTGTGTGTGTGTGTGTGTGTGTGTGTGTGTGTGTGTGTGTGTGTGACATCACATGATCTTCAGATCAACTATTAATGACCACTAGGAAACAGGAAGTGCTACAGGAAGTGATTTCTGCACTCATATTGTACAATTTTATATAACTGCACTGTGAGTATGGAAAGTGTGTGTGTGTGTATGTGTGTGTGTGTGTGTATGATTAATGAACAGCAGATGGAGTTTTATTGTACCAGGAATTGTGCAATATCTCATTATTCATTTTTCAGTCTGCACTGTGCTGAGCAATTCAGTTTCTCTTCCAGCATCTATAAAGTGTGTGAAATATCCAATGTGTGTGTCGTGTTCCAGTCAGTGGACCGATCCCAAGGTAAGCAGTCAGTGTAGGCAGCAGTTACACTCCACAGTCTTTCCACTCTGAGCTCCTTATTTAGGCCACGTGGAATGTCAGCATCACGTGTCCCACGTGTCACCAACAATCCCAGAATTCTGTTCATCGCACCTGAGTGAATATAAAAGCTTCTGCAAACATAACAGAGAAGCAAGTGTAATTGAACTAGTCGAGGAGTCATTTACATCACAGGTGGAAGTGAATCAGTCCGGGAGTCACTGATGAAAGTGAGCTGAGGAGTCATTAACAAATGTATATGAATTAATCAACTCCTAGCTAACAGTCAGATTTATGTTGCAAGTCATTCGGTGGTTGAAAATGAACCAGCTAGCTCATGTAGCTAGTTTATGCTGCTACGTTGCTACTTAGCATTAGTTATTGAGTAAAGAGGACTCTAGTTGTGTTTTCAGGCAACAAAAAACAAACTTTTGCTAGTTTGGAATTCAATCTCTTGTAAACTGACAGTCTAGCAAGTGATATGAACATAGTGATATATCAAAATTCCATTTTTAGAAACATTTAAATTAAGCGGTAAATATATATATATATATATATATATATATATATATATATATATATATATATATATATATATATATATACATATAAAATGAAATTTTAAATATCATGAGTATCATCAGGTTTGTGTTTGTGTAACTCCACTGTTACACAGTGTATAGAAAACACCTGATTATAAAAACTTCCTTTTCTTCTTTTCCCATAGTAGGAACTTTGCAGAAAGTAGCATTTCTTTAAAAATTATATATTTATTTATTAGTTTTTAATATTAAAACAGCTATACGGTTTGCTGGCAGTTTGTTAGTAAATCTTCAGCAGATGTAAATGTTGTGATACTGTGATGGAGTATTGTTAAATGTTTTCAGTGCTGTGATATGTTTTTGTCGTATCATCCACTGCAGCAGTGACGGATAAATAAATGTCCCCTTTGCAGGACTACAGTGTGACGTGATGACACTGAACACGGTATCTAGAACAGTTCTGTTTAAGTTAAAATGCTGCTCAGTGTTGTTGGCTAAATCAGCTGATCCCAAATGAGAATGAAACACAGCTCCTGTGTAGTGCAGTCGAATGGAGGTTTGGGACACAGCCATGCAGAAACTGGAACATATTCACTACGATATCTTTTTTTTGAAACGTATTTTGTCATTTTGAATTTTGTAAATTGCTTTAAAATTTGCATGGCGAGAAGCCCGCTCTTATGAGGGCAGACGTGCTGAAGTGTTTTGTGAGTGATGATTCAATAAATTGGATGAAGTCACAGTTACAGTATTCTATTCTGCCAAAATCAGTCTCAGTGAGCCGTCTCTGCTCTTCCTTCAGAGTTTGAGATGAGTGCTGCTGTTCACCGAGCTGGAATTCTGAATCTGGAAAAGAAAACGTTACACCTGATTGAATTTCAGGAGGATCCACATAAACATGCAGGTGGAAGTGCATCCAAGAAAAATGTAAAATGATCATCATTTCATCTTATATCGCTTAAACCACCTGAGGAGCTCTGAGACACATTTATCCACTTCTTTCACAAGTGAGAATAACATCTGTCTCTAACACACATCTGACAAATCAAACCATGCCCACTGTTACATCATAACAGTCATCATGGATGACACACAGACAGACCGCCACTGAAATGACCTTTGACCCTACACTTATGTAATATGACCGTAAGTCAATTTTACTTTGACAATTTATGTCAAAAGGGATTTTTTTTTTTTTTGTATTTTAAATTTACCGTCTAAAGTGTTTCCTGTGTGTTTGGCTGGGATTTCATTCCACTATAAATCACACACACACACACACACACACACACACACACACACACACACACACACACACACACACACACAGAGTTTCCTTCATGCATGACGTAGTGTTTCATTTGATAAAGAAGAAATAAATGATGCAGGGAAGAAAAAAGGAAGGATGGAGTGAAGAAAGAAAGAAAAGTTGAAGGAAAGGAATGAAACAGGACAGAGGGAATACATAAAAAAATGACCAAAATAAAAAAGGAAGGAAGGAAGAAAGAAAGAAAATGGATTGAAAAAGGTTGGAGGGAGTAAAGTGAGAAAGAGGAAGAAGAAAATGATGGAGGAGGAGTGTGAGGAATATCAGCAGAGTCTCTCAGAAACCACACACTGTAATAAAGTCATGCGTGTGTGAAGTGTGTGTTGTTTGGAGAGTTGGTGCTCGTCTTGTCGTCAGTGTTTCTGAGGCGTGACTGTGTGGGAGCTTTTGAGACAATAGCGTGTTTGCGTCTGGGTTCTAGCTCCACTCCCTCAGGGTTCTGCGTGCTGACAGAACGCTGGACAGCTTTTTGTTCCAGCACTGAATCGGAGGAAGACGCTGACCTTTCCCTCTCTCTCTTTTCCTGTTGCTCCTGCAGACGTTTCTCTCTCGGCCGCCTCGCCTCGAGTCTTTTACTAACACAGTCAAGGTTCCTCTGGATTACTCAGGAATTCCGTTGATGAGTTTATTTATTTTTATCTTCTTTATATTAGCTGTTGTACACACACTCACTCCACACAACCCACTCTGACTTTCACTTCAGAAACTGGAATTTACTGACAGCACGAGTCGAGATGTAATTCAAGATTCAAGATTCAAAGAACTTTATTAATCCCAGGGGGAAATTGCTTTGCCATGTTACAGTTGCTCTCAACAAAGAAAGAAAGAAAGAATAAAATAAAATAAAATAAATATATAACTATACAGTATATATATACAAAAATGAAAAGAGTAAATCAATAAATTAAAAATGAATAAGGAAACATAGCAATAATGATGTAGAACTATGCCGGTGGAGATGATAGTTTAGATCAGGTGTGAAGTTAATTGAAGTGCAATGGAATGACAAATGTTGAGTATGATAAGTCCAGTGTGGTAGCGGTAATTAAGTACAGGAATATACTGATATAATAATGCTGAGGTTTCTCATTATGAAAGGTCTAAATGTGATTTCAGTGTAATATTAGTATTTTCTCAGTAATTTATCAACATGTCTGAGGGGAATGTTGATGTCCCTGCCGGTTCTGTCTCATTTCCACTCTCACTAACACTATCCGTAAACAAGAGCTCAGTGCTTGTTTGCTAAATCAATAGCTACAACTACAAAGACTTTGGTGACTTCTTTTCTGCTCACTCGGGTTATTTTCTCCGTAAGTGAGCGTAAGTGAAACTGGATGTTGCTGCGTCAGTGTTGTTTTCCACCGTGCGACTCGGATTAACGCCTTGTGGAAAATCTCTTTGAGAAATCATTTTCTAGGTGTCGCACTGTTGTTTGCATTCCCGCTTTTGCAGAGTTTAACTATTAACATTAGCAATTAGTTTAATTATATGCAATTAACATAAAATCAAGCCACAACAAATGAAATAAATCCAAAAATGTTTTACTTTATTTATTTATTTATTGTTATTTTTTTTTACTTTACTTTTCATTTTGCGAAACCTTACCTTTATATTTTTGTTTCTCTTAACGTTACTATCACAATTTTAAGTTCATTCTTATAAACAGTCCAGCTTTGTGGAATTATTCAGTGCGATTTGGTTCCAGATGTATTTCTTTTTAAATGTGTCTGTCAGGTCTTATTTTACAGGCTGATGAAGGTTTGAGTCAGAGTATAGTTTACTTTTTGTTTTTTATCAGACTGTAAACCACATTAAAGCTGTGGTGATTGCATTCAACGATTATTTTAATCAACAATTATTTTAACTAATTATAACACTGAATAATTTGAATTGAATTAGACTCTGACATTTACATCCCAACTGCACAAATCGTCAGCTGGTGAAACTTCTGCAGCTCAGTGAAAGAATTAAGTCAAAATTAAATCAAAGGCAGAATTAAATCAAATCTACTGTTTTGAACTTGCTGACCTTCCTCCACTCATCTATTCAACAGTGTGTGTGTGTGTGTGTGTGTGTGAGAGAGAGAGAGAGAGAGTCACATGATTTAGTGTTGGTTTCAGCACATAAATAACACAAGAAGAAATCAAATCTCTCAGTAATGTTAGAAAAACTACCACTTCTCTGCAGGTACAGAAAACTCCTCATTAGCCATTTATTCTATCTACATTTATGGAGTTCCTTTCCACATTCACACACACACACACACACACACACAATGTAATCTACAGTTTTAAAGCCATTATTATATTAATTAATAAAGAAACAAAAAGGTCATTAAATATCACCAGATCAAATATATTTTCTTACATGAACATTTCTGATTCTTGTTTTTTTTTTTTTTTAAGCTAAGTGGGAGAGAGTGACATCGCAATTTTTACATTTAATCCTCTCTCTCTCTCTCTCTCCTTTTTTTTTTTTTTTTTTTTTACATTTATTACATTATTATTTTATTAATCATTGCATAGACATGGATTAATAATAATAATAATGACAATAATAATAATAATAATAATAATTTACAGTTCATGAAAAATGGACAAAGCTAAGCAGGAGTACATTGTGTTTTTGTCTTTTTCAGCCAAGAAATATTCCTTCACCACAATTATTGTCAATCAGCCACATGAAGTTCACTTCTTTCGCTCTGCACTGGAGCTACAAGGCTAATGTTGCTAACAAGTAATGGAAGCGTGTAGCCACCAGGTTAGCACGATGTGCTAAATGTTCACGTGTAAATCTCACAAAAGACGTCATCTGTCTCAGTAACACTACTGAAACAGTTTCAGAATAATTGTGTGTGTCTGTGTGTTTGTGTGTGTGTGTTTGGAATAAGTTCTAAATTGTAAGTGAGAAAACAAGGGTGATTAAACTGCATTAAATTCCATATAAGAGATGTGATTTTATCATCCAAAAAATTAGGCCAAGTTTGATCGAACTTGCTGATAAACTGATGTTACAAGTTGTACAGTGAATAAATAAATCGCACAGTAGATACACACACATCAGCTCATGAACAGTCAAAAAATAGAGAAAGCAAAATCCATCACAACTGTTTGATTTTTTTTTCTCTCTCCAACACTGAATGTGTCAGTAGCAATAAGGTCACATGATGAAATTCAGGCCTGTGATTGGTCACTAGAGAGCGCTGTTGATCTAAAGTTTCCGTCAATAAATCAGAGAGCGGCTCCTAAACCTGGTTCCTGGTAAATATATTCAATACAGATTACGAATGTGGTCTTTAAAGCTGCTTTTGACAAAGTGTGTTGTTAAAAGCTCTATAGAAATGACATAGAATTGTGCAAAATTACGTTTATTCACCAGGTTTACATTTATCAGTGTTTGGAGAAAAAAAAACCCACACCACATTAAACACCATCACATCTGTAAACACCATCACATCTGTAAACACCATCACATCTGTAAACACAGCAGCTGTAGGGTGTTAGAGTGTGAATCGGAATAATTATAATTTGAAAAGTGTGTGTTTATTAATATGTGTACATGTATATAGAATATAAAATATATACATTTATAAAATTGTCATATAATAATAAAATACACACACTAAAACAAACATGAAAAAAAAAATATATAAAACATTAAAATATAAAAATAATGTATATAAAAGAGGTGTTAGTGCCAGTTTAATATCAGTATTCCATGTTCTTTTGTGTGTGTGTGTGTGTGTGTGTGTGTGTGTGTGTGTGTGTCTTCCAGCTGTTCATTCAGTCCATTCTGATTCTGATTCAATTCTTGTCACAGTTTCGCTGCAGAAATTCACTTTAATTTAATAAACATAAAAATCAACATTATTTACATTCATTACATCATCTTCCTACAAGTACTGTCCAGTTATGTTCAGTGTTGCGAACTGGAGTGTGTGTGTGTGTGTGTGTGTGTGTGTGTGTGTGTGTGTGTGTGTGAGATATGGAGAGAGGTTCCAGATGTGGAATCAGTAAAACAGAGGAACTTCCCGTGACAGCACAGATTAATCAAAGCTGCGCAAATCTCATCCTGAAATGTGACTTTAAAACGTGAAATTCCTCCATGCACACACACACACACACACACACACACACACACAATTTTATTTTTATCACTACAGTACAGCAGTATCAGCTATGTTCCTAACAATAGTGTATGTTGCTCTTCTTAGAAGTGTTCATGCTAACACACTGGTGGTTTGCAGATTCTGTCTCTGTTGTAGTCTGCTAGCTAATCAGCTAATTAACATATAACACACACACACACACACACACACTACCACACACTAAGCCCACGTGACCTCCACCTCCAGTGTTTCAGATAACAGAGTTTTAAAGTAATCTTTATTTTATTACACACGTGTCTGAATGTTAGATAAACTCTGTAGCTCTTCTGTAAATCTGATTGCTTTGACATTTGCTTTCTGACTCCTCGTCTCCGTGGTTTGATTATTTTCCGCCTTTCACTTTGTGTAATTTTCACTCAACACTGCAAATCAGAAGATGATTATAGATTTGGAACACAGTGTTTCTATCACAGCAATCAGAGTTTATTTAGGAAAAAAATGTAGATTTTAGAACCAGATGTTAAACTATATTTTAGCCTCATGTATGCTTCTTGCTGTTTAGCACTTCTGGTTAGATGCTAACTGCATTTCACTGGCTTTGTACTTGTACTCTGCTCAATGACATTAAAGTTGAGTCTAATCTAATATAATGTAGACATACATCTGCTGTGTTATTACATATGATACAGTACACCGTATAAGTAATATCAGACTTTATATATATAAATTTGATGTCATTCTTATTCTTTGTTAATCCTTATTTTAGCAATCTATTATTCCTTATAAGTAGCTGTACCTGCTGGAGAATGAGATGAAGTCTGGCTTCTGTATTTACTGCAAAACAAGAAAGAAAATCATAAAATCATGGGCGTGTCAGTGAGGAAGGAAGCAGTGGAGCTGACAGGACAGGAAGTCGTGAAGGAGCTGGGATTAAAATCTTTACGTTTTTAGGCGATGTGCCCACACGCCTTTTTAACACCACTCTGAAATGTGTGCTGCTGTTTAAAGCCGGTTTTAATTTTCAGCAGTTAAACATATTCACAGGTATTAAAGCTGCTGTCAGTCTGTTTCAGACCACGAGTGACGCTAATGAGCACTTGAGCCCTACAGAACTCTGTGCATAGTTGACCTTTGACACTGTAATGTACCCGGTGAGGATTGTCCCTTCTTACCCTGGGGTGAAAATAAAGCAGGGGAGTTTTTCCTCTCGTCTGCTGATTCATTCAGGATTCAGGACGTGTGCACGCTCTGCAGCTCACTACAGCGAATTTTACACTACATTAGTTTATACTCACACTACATACTCACACTGCCCCAAACTGCAGAACCTACACACTCAGTTCGAATGAGATGTCTGGATAGTGGTATTTAATGTTGTAATATTCATACAGTCCATACACAAACCTGTCTTCTCTGACACGCTCTTGTCCTCTCTGACACACACTCATCCTCTCTGACACACACTCATCTTCTCTGACACAAACTCATCCTCTTTGATATAAACTTGTGCTCTCTGACGCACACTCGTCCTCTCTGACACACGCTCGTCCTCTCTGACACACACTCATCTTCTCTCAGACACACTCATCCTCTCTGATGCACACTCGTCCTGTCTGACACACTCAGCCTCTCTGATATAAACATGTGCTCTCTGATGCACACTCGTCCTCTCTGATGCACACTCATCCTCTCTGACACACGCTCGTCCTCTCTGAGACACACTCATCCTCTCTGATATAAACTTGTGCTCTCTGACGCACACTCGTCCTGTCTGACACACGCCCGTCCTCTCTGACACACACTCGTCCTCTCTGACGCACACTCGCCCTCTCTGTCGCACACTCGTCCTCTCTGACACACGCTCGTCCTCTCTGACACACGCTCGTCCTCTCTGACACAC
>CM040985.1:10570067-10585715 GCA_022985145.1 Pangasius djambal
TCCTCTCTGATGCACACTCCTCCTCTCTGATACACACTCTTCCTCTCTGACGCACACTCCTCCTCTCTGACACACACTCGTCCTCTCTGATGCACACTCGTCCTCTCTGATATAAACTTGTGCTCTCTGACGCACGCTCCTCCTCCCTGACACACATTCCTCCTCTCTGACACACACTAGTCCTCTCTGATACAAACTCTTCCTCTCTGGTGCACGCTCGTCCTCCCTGATACACACTCTTTGTCCCGGAGGAAAGAGTGAACATTTCTCTGTGTTTCCTCACTCACTCATGAGCCATGTGAGACTGCAGTGGGGTCAGAGGTCATGCTGCTGGCCTCGCTTCAGCACAGTCGCTCTGCTAGTCTGTGTTTCGATGATGGACAGGTCAGATTTTTATGGCTTTGGGGAGCTGTGTGTCTGACGAGTGTT
This sequence comes from Pangasius djambal, assembly GCA_022985145.1. NCBI lineage: Eukaryota > Metazoa > Chordata > Actinopteri > Siluriformes > Pangasiidae > Pangasius > Pangasius djambal. The sequence goes on from CM040985.1 coordinate 10,570,497, forward strand.
CACTGATTTTATAATGTTTACTTAGTGTGTGTAGTGACAGAGAAAAGGAGCAGTTAACGTGTGTGTGTGTGTGTGACTGTAACAGCCTGTGTCAGTAGTCAGAGAGGAATTTTCTGACATTTTCTCGGGTGTTTGTGTTCCCCAGGATGAAATGTTCAGAAAGAGGTAATAAAGTGTTGGAGCTCTTTATACCATTGTTATTAATATTATTACATACTGTATACCTGTAGTAATTCACAGAGATAGGCATGTCTTCACCATGTACACATTCTCACCACACTAAAAACTCCATGTGTACTACACACACCTCATTTTAATACACACTGATTGTGTGGTGATCATGATAGATAGATAGATAGATAGATAGATAGATAGATAGATAGATTAATATTTGTTTGCACTTCGTGGGGGTTTATTTATTTACTTATTTTTACTTTTATTAGTGAACAACAGTGGAAGCTAGTTCAGGCTTAATAAATGTCTTTAGACAAAACATTTTATTTGTTTTATTTTTAACGTTTCTCCTGTTATTTGATGTAAATCCACTCATACTGAAATACTTATTCTGCTCTTATAGAGCTTAGTGCTCCAGCTTTGGATCTCCAGGTTCTGGACAAATGCTTTCAGATTAATGTGCTTAATTCAAACACACACACACACACACACACACATGCACAAAAGCACGTACACACACGCACACACACAGGGTAAAATTTTCCGTTGTACAGAATCTTCACTAAATCCTTTAATGCGAACCAGAGACATACTTTTCTGCTTTATTCCTCCTTAAATATCCCATAATGATCTGTTGTGCAGGGATTTTGGGTTTTTGGTTCTTGTGTAGTCTGCTGCATCCTCCCGCCATCACGCTGAGGATTGTTTTACATTGCGTTATTACTAATGAGCCTCAGGAGCATTAAAAATATTAGATCTGAAGTCAAGCGAATCGTTTTCATCACTCCCAGCTCTGTTTATCAGCAGCTCAATCCCAAACCTTACTACTGCATTGTTAGAGTCCTTAGTGGGACCCTGGTCATTTTACAGCTTCAGTCCTGGACGCTAGAACACACACATACACTGTAAAAAAAAATTCACTGTAAATTTACACTAGTAGTAATAAATGACTGTAGTGTAAAGTACTGTAAAATCTACAATAAATAATTGCAAAACATATTTACAGTTAAGTACATTAATATCTTACACAGTATAAAATAACAGGTAATCCAATACGTTTGCTCATTTGTGTGATGCTTTTTTTTTTTTTTTTTTTTTTTTTTTTTTGGAAGTGAATTACAATTGAGGCAGGATACAGCTGAGCAGGGGGCAAAGGGCCTTGCTCAAAGACTCAACCATGGTATCATGGCAGTGCTCGGATTTGAACACACAATCTTCTGAACTCAAAGCCTTAACCACTGAGCCACCACAACTAGCTTAAACGAGGATTTTCACTCACCGCTGCTAAAAACAGTGCATTTTCTGGTATTTTACTGTAAACCAATGCACTGCTCTAATTGCCTAATCATTTACAGTACAAGCCTGTAAAATAATTAAACAGGATTTTGCTATAAAATAAATACTGTAAATCTCCAGCAGTTATTTACAGTGTACACACTGTCCTTGATTGAGGTTATTTGGAGTGTTTATGGGTGTGTATTCTCAGACTCGATGATGGCTGTGAAATGAAATCTGCGAATTGTGCTTTTAAACTGTTCCTCGTTACTGAGCTGAAGCTTCACTGTGTTCCTCATGAGCTGAAATCACACTTCACATAAACACACTCACAATGTCAAGAGAGATGTCTATGTCTTGATATTCAGCTTTATTTAAAAAAAAAAAAAAAGGCTCCACAAAAATATGGCATTTACCATTTAGGAATTACAGCCATTTTCAGCAAAGTACCTCCATTTTCAGGGGCTCAAAGGTATTTGGACAAAGTGACATAATTGTAAATATAACCATAATTTTAATACTTGGATGAAAATCTTTTGCAGTCAGTGACTGCCTGAAGTCTGGAGCTCATGTTCTCAAAACTCAAATTCTGAGTTTCCTCCCTGGAGATGCTTTGCCAGGCGTCACTGCAGCCACCTTCAGTTGCTGCTTGTTTGTGGGTCTTTCTGCCTTCAGTCTTGTCTTCAGTAAGTGAAAAGCAGCTCTATTGGGTTGAGATCAGGCGAATGACTTGGCCATTGAAGAATATTACATTACTTTGCCTTCAAAAAGTCTTGAGTTGCTTTCGCAGTATGTTTAGGGTCATTATCCACCTGCACTGTGCAGCTGCGTCCTATCAGTTTTGTAAATGTAGGATCATTTGGCTGAATGTGAGCAGAGAGTATAGCCCTCTGTATTTACATTCATGAAGGCGTCTCTTGATTGTAGATTTTGACAATGATACGCCTACCTTCTCCAGAGTGTTCTTGACTTCTGTTGATGTTGTGGAGGGGGTTTTCTTCACCAAGGAAAGGATTCTGCATTCTGAAAATGGAGATACTTTGTTGAAAATATACAAATCTGTATGTCTGTGCACATTTGTCTGTGTAAAACCTCCAGGAGATTTATAATATATCCTCTTAAATGAATTTGTTGTCAGAATGTGGAGAAAACTCACATCTAAACTCATTATAATTCATATTAATTCTATACAGAGAGTGTACAAATTGTACACTCGTGTGCAAATACGGATCCAAAGCAATATTCTGTGCAAAAAGTTGAAAGTACAACTTCAAGTACAACTTCCAGCCAAGAAGCATAGCTAAAGTCCATGGCAGAGGTCACTACACAGGCAACAATAACAAACTAGAATAATACATGATCATAATCAGGAAAAAAAACAGACTAGAATTAAAACCAGGAAACACGGCAGTAGAGAAACACAGATCTGTGAAAGACCAAGGTATAAGTACACAAACTACTAAATAAATGAGCTAATATAGAACAGGTGAATACAACTGAGGAAGAAACCAAGGATGGGGGGTTGGGGGGAAGGGGTTCAACAACCATCATGTGACCTCCACAATTCCAAGATGGCTGCACTTGCTGCAGTTCTGCTGTCTGTCTTGTGTATTTTAACTCCATGTTTGACAGATTTATATCATGTAGGAGCAATGCTGAGGTGAGAAAGAACACACCATAAAGAGAGCAAAAACTTGTTCTAACCTTTCGTAACTGTACAATGTTTTCATGCTGCTGTGCATTTGGGGTAAATCATAATGGTGTGTGTGTTCAGGTCTCCCCATGGGCCATGTCTCAAACCGTATCCTACTATCTGTAGTTGTGTGTGTTTGTCAGGTCACTATGTGGTACTGTATGCTACAGCTAGCTAGGTGCTGCCTTCGGCTGTGTCCCAAACCTTTATACTACTAAACTAAATATGATTCCAAAATAATAATATGACCCTTATGGTACTATTATAGCATTCATGTTTAGTACTTTTTGGGATGCAGCCCATGACTGTATGAGATAAAAGTTGATGTGAATAAAGGGCTCTTTGTCCCAAAGGGCTTTGTCCCAAATCGCATACTAATTTAATACACATTGTGGCAGTATTCCACTCTACAGTAACCTGCTCTCTTGACAGTAACGTGTCATTTTGTGCATGTATTGCCACACACAATCACTTGTTGCCATGGTAACCATGGTGCTACAGTATGTAGCCCATGACTGCTGTTCTGTTTGAAACACTGAGAGTGTGTGTGTATTACAGCTAATTAAATGAGTCAGAAAAACCCTGCTACACACACACACACACAGGCTCTGTCTGTAGTTAACTTGACTCTTCAAGCCAAGTGGATGTGAGCGCACTTATTCAGTCTTATTAAAGCCAAATCGCTTACACACACACACACACACACGTAATTGTTTTCACCCTGCGTTAATAAATCCCTTATTAAAGAGGAAAATAAATGTCTTTGAGCGACGTGTGTGTGTGTGCGTGTAGGCTCTGCAGTAAAGCTATCTTGATTATTTGCATGTTTTATTTATTTCGTATTTAACACAGATGCAGCGATGTTTAAAAAAGACACAAGCAAAGCAACATCACAAACACGTGTGTAAAACTATACGTACACATGTTTAACATGCACACGCTACGAACACGGGGTTCTGTTGGGGTACTGAAGCACTGTGGAGGTTAGGGGTTAGGAAAAATACGAAGTTGGGTATTAGGGTTAATGTTTAGTGTTGGGGATTTGGGAATTAGGGATTAGGGTTAGTTTTAAAAATTCCCTCCATATTTACAAAATTTCCTGATTTTCTTCATGCTCACGTGTGTGTATGCTGATGAACGCCAATCAGCTGTAAATTACCAAGCACCCATAAACTCCATAAAAGCCTAAGTGCAGTATGCAAAACCTTATTTGTGTTCATTTATGGCTTTGGTTGGGAATCACTTTCTTTCAGGTCATTAACATGAGCGACTGAGTTTCAAAAAATTGATTGAAATAAGTGATTTAAACTGTAATGAGGTGAAACATTTCATCTGTGTGTATGTGTGTGTGTGTGTGTGTGTGTGTGTGTGAAAGATATTTCTTTCAGGAAACAGGAAGTGTTCTGAAACAGGAAGTGTCCTTGTCTGGTCTGAGCAGGGGATTCTGTTGACCTTGAAGGTGGAGGCATTAGTTAACAAGTCCACTGAGGTGTGTGTGTGTGTGTGTGTGTGTGTGTGTGTCTTCATGTCTTTATGGAACACCACAGATGGAACTGTTTTTTTCTGTGTATTTAAGTTGTTTCCCATGGCTGGGCTGCAACATTGTTTTTTCTGTGCATAATCAGAGGAAGTTCATGAATAAATAATGAGCATACATGCCGTTATCTCACAGAGTACCAAAGCTCTGCCTCTGAAGCATTCTTTTAACAGCAGACTTTTGTAATGTAAATATAAACAGGCCACTAAGGGGATTGTTAACACTTTTCCATCAGTATTGTTCAAATATATGAAGTCAGGTCTCAATGCTGAGCTAATCTCTCTCCTGATTTCTCTAAACTAGCATCATTCCCAAATCGTAACACATTTTCTCGAAACACAAAGTTAACTAGATCTCCAGCTATTGTAGTGTGCGCTAAAGTTACATGATGTTAAGTGACTAAATCTGAGCATAACTGTGGATTAATTACAATTGTGATCATTTTAGTCTTCCTCTTTTATCTTAAGAAAATGTTATGTATATAGATTGCTAGCTACGTAACTTTAAGTGTATACCTTGAGAACCACATATGACAGTGCTAAATGCTTTGGTAAATATACCATCAGTGGTGTCATTACTCTTTTAAGATATTTATTGCATTGCTTTGTATGTGCTTTGGAATGCAGCTCCTGCATTGTCATGTTTTTAATTGCCCAGTAATTGGATGGAAACTGCATGCACCCAATAATTATATATATATATATATATATATATAAGACTCCCTAGCTCACTCTAGACAAAAAAATCATGCAGAAGTTTTTTCTGTGCTGTAACAGTGATACAGTGATAGTCTTAACCCTGCCTACGTCTTAACCCCACTCATCACATTACCACCAGCTGCCTCTCATTTTAACCATCCTTCCACTAAAGTACTTCAGCAGTCCTTGAGCCAAATTTATCAAAATCAGCAAAGTATCATTCAAAAGAATTGAATCAGTGAGTCATAATGTTCATTTGCACGTGCCGCCCACCTTCTCAGCTATTGGTCAGTAGTGACGGATGAAGGCAGGCGACTGGCGGCAGCTTCGACACTGCTGCTGTGGTGAGGCGTTTGAGAGAAGGCGTTTGAGAGATGGTGTTTATAATGGTAAGAGATGGAATGATTAGATTGCAATTGTGGAGTCTGTGGAATTTTTCGGTTCAAATTTACCAAAATAAGACAACAAAATGTGCTGTTTCTACTTCCTGTTTGCTGTTTACTCCCTCCTCCCCAAAATCAAGAACCTCCTGATCTTGTTTCTTATAAATCAGAGTGATTCCATAAGTTCCAGTAGTTGCTTCTCCTTAGTTAGTTCAAAGCACCTAAAACTACATCTAACTGATTTTTCCCCATGCAAGTCTAGGTTCTGAGCTGCAGGTTTATGGGATAGCTCATTCTAAACCTCGCTAAAATCTGGCTGATTTAACCACAACATACCTGAAAAAAGCAATGAAGGCTTTGATTCACGCTCAGGAAATGTTTAGTGTGTTTAACAGAGGAAGCTGAGGCTCAGACGGGAAAGTGAGACCTCAGGAGACGCACAGCTTCACATTTCTCCTGTTGTAAAAAGCATCTGTGCTCCGACGTGAAACTCAGCACAGGTTTGAGAGTTCACAGGTTGAAGGTGAAGTGAGATGTGTGTGTGTGGTTCAGTACAAGGCCTACTCTGCGAGATAAACATCTCATCATGTGCTGCCCCAGAGGATGAAAAGTTTTTGTGGTTAGTTCAGGTTTTTCTCTGCAGAAATATAAATCTCTGCATCAGAAAACTTTTGATTTTTACTGAATAAAGGTTAAAAGTGACACTCCTAACTTACTTCTTTGTTTACATGTTCGTTTGTTAAAAATAACCAATGCATCTACTGTGTTCCAGTTTAAATCCATAGCTTACACCAGTACACATATAAAAACAAAAAGTAAAATAAATTCAGTTCTGACACAGTAAATACTGGCTGGCTTTCATTACAGCTCAAAATCACTTCTCCTGATTAGGGACACATCGATGTACATGGATGAGTATGAGTACACAGGTTTTTGGTACTCACTGATTCGAAACTGAAATGAGTAATCTACTTAGTATTCATTAATCAGAGATGGCATAAACATCTTATTCAGTTCTGTTTACAGTGGTTGCTGCTGTGTGCTGCTATGGCGCCATGTTGGAATGTACTCATGACAGAAAGAATAAATATATTTAAGTGTAACTGAACAATTAGGCGGACATCCATTAGCAAAACACAATCAAAAGTGAATTCTAACACATAAAGATCAATATCAAAACCCTGGAGTGCTGACTGCAAAATTTAGTCCAATGGTAACGAAAAAAACAAACAAACAGAAAACAGTAGAAGAGGAATCATAAAGAACAAACATGAGTAAACAAACAAACAAACAAACAAACAAACAAAATGATTTATAAGAACAGGAACGACTGTAACTGTGAGCTGTTTCTGATGAACTACACCTGTGTGTAATCAGAGGCGAGTGAGACCTCTGGTGGCCAGGTGAGGGATTACACTGCGTTACTGTGAACCACCTGGCCATTAGCGTTCCTCACTGGGCTTAGGGGTCAGGCGGTCTGGGTTCACTCATGAGGTATCATCAGAAACAATCCTGAATCTTTACTCTGTTCAGGAGCTTCCCAGTCTACAGGTAATACAGACATCACACTCAGTGTTTGCACCGCAGCAGAACCAGAACCACATCGGCTGGACTGCCTTCCATGTCTGCTGCATCAAGTGTCAATACATGAAAATAAACATTCAGATGGCTGTAAAGACTTATGCTGGCCTGTAGGTGCAAAACACAAGGAGGATGCTAACACTAAGAGATTGCTTAAAACACTCCAGAAGGATGCTGCATTATCCAGAAGAAGGAATTACTTAACTTCACATTAAATCATTTTCAGTAAGTTACACTTACACTTTTTGTAAGTGTAAGTGAAAAATCAGTAATGAGTCAGCAATGTGTGTGTTGTGCAATAAGGAGCACCCTTTCCATTTTGAGTTTTTTGGAATTTGCTGTTGCATTTTTATTTATTTATTTATTTTTATATTGTTAATGTGTTCTGCACTTACGGGCCACTGTAGAACCTGGATTAATATGTGAGGTCTGAGGTCTCTGGTGAACTATACTATATAGGTACACTATATAATCAGGAGGCAATTCTTGGTGTTTGATGGCTGTGTTGTAGATGTGGATGCAACACCGAACTGCATAGTGTTATCTCATGTGGGCTGGTTCCCAGGCCAGTTTGATTCGGTGCAGCCACTCATCCACTGCAGACACTTTGGAAGGTTGACCTGGAGTCTCCAATGCACCGCAGTCGTGTACAAGAGTATTGGTGAATTTCGGGTGTACTCAACCCAGAGAAGTAAGCGTCTCAATTCACGTTAATTGTGACTGCCGGATGAGCAAGAAACAGCCACTCTCATGAGTTAACCATTCTACTTGTCTGTTGGTTTGTGCATGATTCACTGGTGACCGTTACTGAAATTTAGTTGCTTGCAGAAAGCGTTCCAGGGATATGAAGTAAATCGTACCCCTTTATCTGATACAGTCTTCTCCAGGATTGTGTAATGATGAAATACGTCATTAAACAATCTGTTTCTATGGCAGAGGGAAGTTTGGGTAACAACACTAATCTACAGGCTTTGTACAATCTGTCTGTAATTACAGGATGATTATAGTGATATATTCATTTTCAATAAGTGCTTTATACTGGTCAAGGTCAGGGTGGATCCGGAGTCTTGGTATGAGACAGAAATACACCCTGGTTAGGACACCAGTTCATCACCAAGTACACACACAGCCACACACCCACCCACATCTAGAGGCAATTCACCTGAGAGGTGGAAGGAAACCGGAGAACTTGGAGGAAACCCACATGGACATGGAGAGCACTCCACCTGAGCTTGTGATGGAACCAGGAACCCTGGAGCTGTGAGGAGGCAACACTACTCACTGTACTACTATACCAGTTCTATTGATATAACTCTCTATACTCTAGAAGTGGGCGATGTGTGACTGAGGTCGTTGTGTGATGGTCAGGAGTTCTAACAGAGTGTTGCGAGGTGTCAGAGTGTTTTAGATTCAGCACATACTGTATTAACGTTGTTTAAGAAATCCTGTCCTTATGATAGACACTAGACTCTGTTTTGAATTAAAGTTGTCGTTCTTGGGATCTAGGGGTGTATGGATCTGAGTGAAGTGTATAGCCAAAGAAACACGTGTTGGCAAATCGATCTCTTGGCATGTGGACTTTATCGGACAAGAGTTGGCTCATTTCAGGGAATTTCAGCCATGATGCAGACAGGACCGTCTCCTCTGCATGTGTTTTTCTTGGCTCGTTTTTCTACCTTGACAGCACATTAGGTTTTGTGCTTGTTGGTTTTTTAGTCACTTTCTCAAAATCTTCACATATTCAAGATTTGTCTGGTTCATCAGAACCTCCATTCCCCTAGTGCTGCCTCAAAGAAGCCTTGATTTTACATGCTGGAATTTATTTTCACAGTAATTTCCTTGGGAAGAAGGTACATGGAGGTATGGACGTGTTAGAAGATGACCACAAACAGAAGTGAAGGTGAATTATTTCCTTAGAGTATGAAATTAGTTTGGTGTGTCAGTGTCCATCATTAGGAGTCATTTCAGGAGTTTCTGTACTGAGCTGAATTCAGAGATAAAGTGCTGATACACTCACTGGATCTTTGTTTCCAATAATGGGTTCTACTTGAAACCCAACCTGGGACCAAAGCATCCGTCTGCACCATCTGTGTGCTAAACACGAAAGCTGACATTCAGCTTGTGAAGCTCACACTTTTAAAAGTTTTACAAATGGAAGGATATGGAAGAGTACTTGGTGTACATTAGGAATGTATGACATTGTCTGTATTCAGACTTAAACCTGAAGTGGGTGTGACCTAAACCAGAAGGTTTTTAAAAAAAAAAAATTAAATATGAACCCTACCACTTCATACCTGACCGCTCGCTCACCCTGGCATGAAAATAAAACCTTCTTCCTATGCGTATTTGTGTTTATATCTGTTCAGAACATTACCTATTAATTCTGAATAATTTATTTACATTCAGTTATATCTCTAATCCCTACATCATTAACAAGAGGAGTTAATTACACGTCACAAACACTTCTTCTGTGTATAAAACCTGTCTTACACTCATCTTATCTCAAGTTGGTGAATGGTTTTTCACCTCAACAGTGACACTGAGGTGTTTACACACCTCTCTGATGAAGCTGACCCTCTTGTACTTGCACTCCACAGACCTCACACACAGACACACACACTACCATGTCTGTGTCACGGTTGTACAGAGAATAAGCCACCACCCAAATCATATCTGTGCAGCGGTGCTTGTGTTCCACAGGGTAGGGGGTGCCAATACAGCTGTGTGGGAGGTGGAACTGAAGACTGAGAGTAGGTATAATATAGGTGTGTGTGTGTGTGTGTGTGTGTGTGTGTGTGTGTGTGTGTGTGTGTGTGTGTGTGTGCGCGCGTATGTGTATACTGTAGAGAGATAAATGAACATGTAATTATTGGGTAGATAAACACAGACAAACAAGATCGTTACTGCTAATAGATCATTACTGCTAATTAAACACACACACACAAACACACACACCAAGAAGTGAGAAGGAGTGTGACAATAGATAAGGGGTGTTTGGAAGAAACTTCTCTCACTCTGGCACACACGCACACACACACACACATACACACACACAAAAACATCAGATTGGCTAAAACAAATTGCTCCTTAAATAGTATGCTGTGGAAGTGCATATCACTGTGCAGTCCCACTGTGTGTGTGTGTGTGTGTGTGTGGCGGAGCAGGGTTAACACTACAGCAACATGAAACCTGACAAAGAGGAAGAAATGTTTCCACTAAAGGGACTAAAGAGAGAAAGGAAAGGTCAGAGTGAATGGTCCGAGCACTGATACACATCACCAAATAAAAACTCTGCGCATGAAATAATATTTTCATATTAAACATCTTATTCAGGAAATGCTGTGCACAGAGCCCTGGGCTAGCCCTGCTGTGGCACAGGTTCTAACGACACCATTTATCAGATCTCACACACACACACACACACACAGGGAGTTGAATAAACTGTATGGTGGAGTACTGTGTGTGTTAACCTGACTGTTACGTTGCGAATTTGTACTAAAAGTGGAACAATGCTAAAATTCCAGCAATCACAGATTACAGATGAAACATTTCCTGTTCCGAACTTCTCCCTGCTCCCTATTACTTATTTCCTCCTCCCTATTCCCTACAGACACTGTATACAATAAAGATCTTCTAAAGCTCTTATATAAGCACACACTAGGCCTTGTTTATCGCTCTTGATACAAACAAATGTATTCCTAAAGTGTTCACAAGAGTGTTTACACAAGACATATTATTCATGAAAATCCAATTTGTATCCCATGTTTCTCCCCTGAGTTTGTGTAAATTTTCATATAAGGAGACACAGCTTCAAATTGTATAACTGTCGATGAGTTACTGTGATTTTATAAATGGATTAAAGTTTAAATCACTTATTCATTTCGATTACATACCAGTTGCTTCTTATTAATGAACTGAAAGAAAGCAATTCTAAAACAAATCCATAAATCCAAATAAGATACAATCAGGATAAAAAGTAATGGTGCCCCATAAAAGGAGGAAGAGTTAGTGGGTGTGTCCATGCTAGCCGACACGCTGCAGTGGCTGAGCTGCATTACTGGAAGATTTTAGGAAGCTCTCTTTCACCATTTATTCATCATTTCATCATTTTCAGCTCTCTTTGCCTTTTATGGAGTTTTGTGGGTGTGGCTAAATGTAAACCAGCTGTGCACTTGATAATTTATGGCTGGTTGCCGTTTATCAACATACAAACGAGTATAAAGAAAATCAGAAACTTTTATAAATCAGGCAGGAATATTTAGTTCAGTTCGGATACAATAAAATGTATACACAACATTACTAGAAGAGTGATAAATAAGGTCCAGTATCACTAATTCCAACATGAATGCCAATAACTAATTTTTAGCCAACATTCTCCACAAACTCCTTTATCTTTCTGAAGTTCAGCTTCAGATGGTTTTCCTGCATCAAGGATCTCCACCAGGCTCCTGCCTTCACTCCACTCTAAAAGGAGTGTTATAGTGCAGGAGTCATCAGAGAACTTCTGCACATGGCTTCAGATGGTGATCTGTAGGACATCTGATGTGTAGATGGTGAACGGTTCCTCAGGGAGCACCAGGGTTCATCACCACCATCTCTGGAGCATCTCAGAGTGGCACTCCATCATCCAGGAGAATGTCAACCTGCATCTCCATGAGTTTGTCTCTCAGTCAGAATGGCAGTTGGCAAAGTGCAGTTGTAAAAATGTGAAGAGACGCCTGAGGCACCAAGACATTCCTGAAGAAGTGTTTCCAGCAGCGCAGCAGTAATTTCTCTACCACAGATCTCAGAGCTGCATTTAAATCTTCTCATATGGCAGTGATTAGCTGGTCGTGTTGCTCTGATGCTTGCAGCGTGGGGAAACGTTCAGCTCTTCAGAACTTCAGAAGAGCAGAGCCCAATGCCGAGCATGAATCTTAACCACCTTCATCATGTTACATGCATGTCACTGAGCATTACACACTAAATTAAAACACAACGTGATTATGGCTTTATGATTGAACGCAGCTCAAAGAAAGTTGAACCACTTCTCTAAATGCTTTACGGCAAAACAGAACAATTAAAATGTAATTTCCTGTGAAGGTCCATTAGAAAACAGTTCATGTGTCATTACAATAATGTCTCAATAAACACACGACTCCATCCTGTCGCACACCGAGATATTTTCTTACACGAGAAACTAAAACAGTGTCAATATGGATTATGGAATATTTTTACAAAGTGTTTGAATCTGTTTCCACCATGAGCTTTTATATAAAAGATTTTTAATGAACAGTCCTTTAAAACATAGTGAGGACAAGCCTCCAGAATAACATCAGTAATGCCATGAGCTCATTTTAGATATTACATTTTCTAATATTTATATATTCCTCTTTTATATGAGATTTTTTGTACTCATTGATGGCTCAGATGTCTTTAGGACAGGTCTTATTTTAATACTATTTTAAATGTGCCTTGGCCGAATTTCCCTTGGTGAAGTCCCCTTGGCCATTTTAAGGGCTCGAGTGAAGTTTGTTAATTCAGCGCTGGATGAGGATCAGTGACATCACAGAGAATTTGCTGCAGAGCATCTGACACTGTTTCCTTTTAAAGCCCTGAAATACTCCATATCTCCAAACTCACCCGTTTGATGGTCGGATTGTTCAGGTCAGGATTTTATTCCCCCAACTCCTCCATCTGCACTGCTGCACTCTGCTAGTGGGCTAGCAGGTTAGCTAGCTGATTTGACTGCGTTTCAGGAATGTATCTGAAGAAGAAGAAGAAATGATGGTGACTGGCTGAGGTCATTGGTCCATTTTCACCTTAAAAAACCTGAGAATTATTTTGGAAAAAAAAAAAAGTGTTTATGGAGGAAATGGTCACAGTAAATTTCCTGGACTGAAACTTCATATGAGAGACGTTAACGTTATAATTCATCAATTCAGTTATCTTCAAAGAGCAGCTGTAATCAGGAGCACATGCAGGTCATGGTGTATGTTTCGCTGTTTAGCTCAGGGCTCCGTTTCTGCTGTGTTTAGAAACGCATGATGGCTCACTGTGTTTAAACCCAATTCTCACTGAAAGAAATTAGAGCGACTCTCACACTGGAAAGCAAGCCAACATGAAATATATGACCTAATGCCACTTGGTTTAAGAGCACAGAGTATGAGGGTAATTACAGCTGCTCCACACCTGCACTCACATCGCGTGACGTCACCGTATTTGGATTGACATCACTGCTTGAGATCATCAATCTGTAGAAATGAGAACAAAACCAGAACATTCAGACATTTAACCTGCTGACTCTAAAACATCAACACAATCTGCGCATACATGACGAGTAATATTTTTTAACATTATTTTGTGACTCAGCTAACAGATCAATCTTCTTTTATCCTAAACGTTGCATTAGTATTTGCAAAACCATTCATTAGTAAGGTAGTAACTAGCTAATAGTAGCTAACATGAGCATCACCTTGTGACATAAGCATAGAGTAATAATGAGGCAGAAAATGCAACCTCAGTCTCATTATGAAAGAAAAAAAAATAAAAAAAAATATATAAAAAGTAAAATCTTCCTCTCTCAGTGTCAAATCACACAAGTGTGAGTTCATTAATTAGGGCAGCTATTTTAGTGTTCATCACCACAAACTACACATTTCACCCAGTAACACAGTAACCAGCAAGTTAGAGGCTAGCAAGTTAGCTATTTAAACTAGCTACATAAGCTGTGACGTTGCATTACTTAAAAAAAAAAATTACAAACAAAAATTATTATGTGCCAAATCAAACATGCAGACCAGTGATCCGCTGTAGCGACCCCTAACGGGAGCAGCCGGAAGAGGAACAACGACAAAAAATTATTAGTACAGAAAATTCCAGTTGTAATAAATTGTTGTAAATTCCTCCTCAATTGATTCACTACCGTTTGTAAATGATTCCTCAATTTGTAAGTGATTCCTCCCTTGTATTTTTAGATGACTCCTTAAGTGATTCACTTAAATTTGTAAATGACTCTGTAAGTGAATCACTTCAGTTTGTTACTGACTTCTTGTAAATGACTCTGCAAATGATTCACTTCCAATTGTAAATGACTCCTTAGAGGATATCATACCTAGTGAACTTCGTGGTACATGTGGAAAGCTGACTGAGTTTAATGAATGAATTATTTTTATTAGAATAATTATTGTATGTATGCAGTTAGACATCAGGATTAGTGGTGAGACAGCTTTGATTAGCAGTGAGACAGCTGGTGCCCGTAGAAGCTCATATTTGCTCTTCAGGATCATTACATCATTATATTATTGCATTATTACATCAGTGTGTTGTGGAAGTTGCTCGTTATGGTGACAGTTAGACTCAGACGCCGTGATTAGACAGGATGCTGGACTTGGCAGCCACGGCTGAGCTCGACATGATAATGGCCAATTATTTCTGAGAAACAGAAAACTGCTGTCCAGACGGAAAGGTTTAATGCGGAACCCCATAGGCTGGAGGGAGAACTGCTCAAATCACTTCACCGTACCTCTCACATGACTGTACCTTTCACATCACCGTACTGCTCACGTCACCATACTGCTCACGTTACTCTCTACCTTTCACATCACCGTAGCACTCACATCACCATACTGCTCACATCACTGTACTGCTCACAACACCGTAGCTCTCATATCACCTGACCTCTCACTTCACTCTGCCACTTACATCCCCATGTCCTCCTGCCATCCCTAAAAGCCTAATATCACTAAAATAACCAACTGCTAGTAAACTAGCTAAAATTAGATACACGAGTGGGAATTCAGTCTCAGAGTCTTGATCTACATCCTCATTTTCTTACTGATTTATTTAAAAGCAGACAGACCTGTGAAAATTTAGTAATCATGCAAATATGCAAACAAG
>CM040985.1:10590552-10637243 GCA_022985145.1 Pangasius djambal
ATGGGACAGAAAGAGTGATGTTCAGTTAGGGATTTGCTTCATCACATCAACACCATCATCAGTCCATTGTGGGCATTTGCCAAATCACACACCCTATTTACTATGTAGGCCACACACCATATTTACACATCACAGTGCATTATGGGTACATGGTTTAGATGCTAGCTTGTTGCAGTGCATTGTGGGATTTCATAAATACACTAGATTTTCTGCACTATTCAGACTCAACAAAACAGAAGACAACTCAACTACACTCTATAGCACCCTAAAACGTTCTTCAGGTTGTCTCTATGGTGGAGCCCTTAACAGTTCTATGTAGACCCCCATAACAGAGTGTTTCCCTTTCAGACAAGGTTTCAAGTAAAAGTGAAGATCTCTTTAAGTATGTACACCTTTTAAAAGCGTAGAATGCTATGTAGCAAACAGGGTGTTGTCAGAATCCTGCTTCCTAGTGGTGAAAATGATAAGTGTAATGCAATCTGAACCAGGAATTCATCTCACAAGAATAATACAAACATGCAAACACACACACACACACACACACACACACACACACACACACACACACACACACACGCCTAAAACCTGCATATGCTAAAAACAGCACCAAAATGAAAGACCATTCTTTAAATCAAAGTGTAATTGCTTGTTTATCTGTGTGTGTATGTGTGTGTCACATATTTTACACTGTTATCTAAAACTCAGTGATGAAAGTTTTCTGAAGGTTTGTGTTTGAGATATGGATGTGCTCTAACACTCTCACACATACACCACCACACACACTGTTCTGCTCTGTAAGAACACAAATGCACACTCGGTGGAATTTCAGATGGAGATAACGGCTTGAGGAAGTCAGCCCCGTCTCCAAGAGCTTGCGCTGTTAATCTGTGCCACATGCAGGCTTTAGCTTCAGAGAGCATGTGTGAGTAAACTCAGGAATGTAATGGGAGTGGCAGTGCGCATGCGTTTATTTTCTCACTTGATGATGTGATTATGAGTGTGAAATGCAGACGAGCCGAGCGGTGAACCCTGGAGCACACCCTGTATCACATCTCCTGTTCTAATGAGCTGGTTTTTCACACACCACAGGATTTCATCTGTCGCAGATCTGTGACTGATTACTGAGGGTCAGGATTCATAATTTAATTGAACTGAATATTAAATTGATTGACGTTTTCTCAGTTTACGCCTTGCTGTTCGACTACACATCGTAAAACATATGAAGCTACACAATGTCGCCATTTACACGTAATCAGTCAGCCGAGATGTGTTCCTTATGAGACGTTTCCTTCTTTAGTTTTGCACTGGAGCTACGGCAGCAATGTTGTAACAAGTAATGGAACATTATAGTTTCCAGTTTAACATCTAAATAATAACAGAAGGGCTGTGTTCAGATTCGCCAACAGAAGTCCAAAAGTTACATTGATATTTACACGGGGAAAGTTCCTTGTATTCTGAGTCAGGTTACACAGCTGCTGAATTTTCTGAGCTCCACGTTCAGATTATTAAAATCACCTGCATGTAGTTCATGCCTCTGAGGTTGCCAGATTTTTCTTGAGTATAAGTGTGCGAGACAGGGTTTTTCAATAGTGTCCAGACCATTGCCTTCAAACACAAACACTCACCTTAACTGAAAAAAAAAAACATGGACAGAAAATGAGGACTAAAGAAGGAAATAGTGTTTGATTTTCTTTGCTGTCAAATGTAATACAACAAAACATAAAAGCATGGGAACATTTAAAAATGAAAAATAAAAAGAATAATACCTTGATATCATTCTCAGACAGTCACTTATAACTCATAACTTAATGAAGCCATGAAACATGCCCCTGTTTTAGACAACCTCTGCCCCCATGTGCGTAACTCTCACGTAACTTCTGAAAAGTGCTTAGTCTCTAGTTACGTATGAGGTCTGAGAACTGATGTGTGTAATTTCAGTATTAAATCTTCTCTGAGTGAAGTCTCATCTAAATATGACACACAGGTCTTATGTATTTCAATGACATTATCGCACATAAAGATTCTCATAAAATTTAATAATTCAGTATTCAAATTAAATGCAGTTTATTATCATCTGAATCAGTTTGAATGTCCACCTATAAACAAAAAAATAAGTAAAAAATTCAGACCCATGTTTCAGCTGATTGATGAGATTCAGGATAAAGGGACATTGTGGACCTTTTATTTTTATCTGAATGTAAATTAAACTCCTTGCTACTTTTCTTTACCCATCCCCTCTCAGCTCTGCAGGCTGCTGCTCATTAGATTTATTAGATTTACTAGAATTGGAGTCACATCTGGACTCGCACCTCTGTCCCCCGGCGAGCTCAGAGATGGAGAGATAAAGAAATGAGGAAAAAAAGTGTAGTCATGTTACTGCCACATTTTCCCTGCTTTAGACAGGAAGAATGCGAGTTTGTGGCTGTGTGTGTGTGTGTTTGTGTGTGTGAGTGTGTTTTTGTGGACAGTGTGTCGATAAAGTGACATGTTTAAATGTTTACATCAGACAGAAACACTGGAAATGTTCTATAGCTTTTTCCAGGAAGGTCCCATTACAGTCAATCCCAATATGACATGTCATTTTTTAATAAATTAAAAAATTTTAATCGTTGCTAAGTTGCTGTGTTATAAGAGAAATAAAACTCTGGATATGCTGTTATAGGAAAATGATAAACTTCACATTGGTAACAGTAACTCCACTTCATCACACCACCCCGTCACTCAGTATTTTACTAGAACAGTACTAACCCATCAGCAGAGCTGATGAAGAGCCTCAGATCATCAGAGTTTTATGGGTTTAAGGACACACAGAATATTAAACCTTCAGGAGAAAATCATTAACACTAATTAAAGATAAACCTGGAAACAGATCTACTTAAACACAGGAAAAAAATAAAGAGGGAAGCACAGCAGAACACTCACAGTTTATTTGTACAGATTTAGATTTAAAAACCTGAAGCTTCATTACACACTTAATAGGGAAACTCCAGAAACTCACTAGCACTTACTGCACTCTGTAACGTTCACTCCTTAGCAGTGTCCATATGTAGTGAATAGTTCACACTACAGCACAGTGGGCCTGAAGTCCTGAGCTGAACTCATAGCATCGTTTTTCATTTTCCCTTCTGAGTTCAGCACTGAGTGTGAAATCACTGGTAATGTCCTCTTGTCTGTGATGCTCTCGCACATAATTGAGTGGAGTAACTAACAGAGTGGAGTAACAAAGTGGACTAACAGAGCGGACTACCGGACTGGACTGACAGAGTGGAGTAACAGAGTGGAGTAACAAAGTGGACTAATGGAGTGGACTAACAGAATGGAGTAATGGAGTGGACTAACAGATTGGAGTAACAGAGTGGACTAACAGAATGGAGTAATGGAGTTCAATAACATAGTGGAGTAATGAAGTGAACTAACAGAGTGGACTAACGGAGTGGACTAACAGAGTGGAGTAACAGAGTTGCCTACCAGAATTGAGTAATGGAGTGGAGTAACAAAGTGGACTAAAGGAGTGAACTAACAGATTGGAATTATGGAATTAAGGAATTCTTCAGAGAGAAAGTTGACAAGAGACTTGCACTGAATTAACCATAAACTGCATCTTGCAGGAACCTCAGCTGTAACTTAGACTATTGGGATGGGCTAAAGGAGTGAACTAATGGAATGGACTACTGGAGTAGACTAATGGAGTGGAATAATTGAATGGCATAATGGAATGGACTAACGGCATGGACTAATGGAGTGGACTAATCGAGTGGAACAAAGGGGTGGACTGTTGAAATGGACTAACAGAATAGCATAACAGGGATTAATAGAATGGACTAATGGAGTGGACTAATGGAATGGACTAATGGAGTTGACTTGTGGAGTGAATTATTGGCATGGACTAACAGAGTGGAGTAGCGGGGAGGACAAAGAGAGTGGACTAATGGATTAATGGAGAGGAATAAGAAAGTGGACTAACAGAGTGAACTAATAAAGTGGACTAATGGAGTGGACTAGAATGGTGTAACCGCATGGACTAACAGATTGGACTAACTGAATGGTGTAAAGTAGTGGACTAACAGAACAATTGACTAATGGAATGAAGTAACAGAGACAACATCCTGAGCTCTTCAGAGAGAAAGTAAACACAGCATTGATGAACAGGAAGAGACCATTGCTCAGCTTCAGGAGAGATTGGACTCGCACTGAATTAACCATGAGCTCCATCCTGCAGAAACCATGGCCTTTGTGTGTGTGTGTGTTATAGAGTATAGGCTGTCAGCTGGTGGGATGGATTCGCTCGGCTGGTCTGGAACAATCCGAATTGCAGATGGAGATAAAAAAAAAAACTCTGTAGCTTGATGGACAGAAAATTCAGAAATTCTTGGTGAACATCCACAAAATGTAAATCTGGAGACAAAAAATCTCAGGACAGAAAACAAAAAGGCTGCACTGTCCATCCAGTGCTTCTCAAAGTAGGGTCTGTGATTTAATTTTTTTTTTTTTAACAGAAAATCACAAATCACCATTTTCAAAGTTATTATATTTATTATTGAGTTGTTGTAATTGTTATGTTTGACTGTGTGACGGAGGTCATTGTCGCTGGCCAGGAGAGCACTCACACTCCCGCCCCAAGTTAACTTCACATCTAGATAACTTAACGTCATCTCCCCATACACACGGTTGTTTAGCCATTCCCTAAGGTGCACACTTGGGTCAGCACTATGGCTCCATTTCACACATACATTTTCATTACATATTATTTCTCCCCACAGATCGCCATCCCCAGTAATCACACTATACACACCATCTTAAAATGTAACATTTTTATTTACTTATCTGTATAGTTGTACTAACCAACCAACTCCTTACATTCATGGGGTTGGTTGGTTGGTAGGTTGGTTTGTTGGTTAATGAGGAGTTAGATGTGCAAGAGTAGTGCCATCAGAAGTATTTTTATTGTGAACCTTTTTGAAGAAGACAATCCAGCCAAGAGCTGTATATATTTTGTAAATACTCATTTTTCCTTCCACCATCTTGTAAATTTTTTTGTGCAGTTTGGGAATGTTTGTAAGCAACATGGACATTGTAAATAAACACCCTTGCACTGATGTGCTATTGCGGTCTAAACCATCATTTTGTGAGAACCTCTACCAGCACGCCTTATCACAAGTAGTGTCAGAAGTGGGATGGCTAGCCGCAAAACAGTGCCCAAAGAAAGACTGTACAGGAGGAAGTGGCTTGGGACACACTGGATGAGGAGAAGAAGAGACCGGGGTATGCCCCAAAGCCAGCTTACCCTCATCACATCCCACTCATGACTGCTCCGGTGAGGGACATGGTGACACTGATGTGAGACTTCCTGATGGCTCAGCAAAGGAGGGAGGAGAGGCTTCTCTATGAACTCCAGGATCTCAGAGAGTCGATCCAACAGCGGAGATCAGCTGAGCCAGTGGCAACACCAGAATCAACTCAGAGTCTGTGGTTGGAGCTCCCCACCCCAGCGGCTTGTCGCAATGTGTTGATGTCAGCGGAGAGACATCAGGTGAGTTCCCATCCATCTGCAGATCCCCTCCAAGTGACTGATCAGCCGTGTGTGCCATGTCAGGAGACCAGAAGGCCAGCATATCAAGAGGGGGAGGATATAGGGAACTGTCTTTGCCGTTTTGTGTGTCTGGCAAAGACTCGGAGATGGCTGGAGGAGGAATGGACATGTTGGTTGGTTCCACCACTCACCGGAAAGGCACTGGAGGCATACATCGCTATGGATGAGGAGAGGGCCATTGTCTATGGTGACTTGAGGGAGGTACTGAGGACCTGTGTGCTTTTACTGCTAGCAGCCAGGCCATAAAGCTTCTAATTGTCCTGTTTGTAAGCCTAAACTGTCTAGTCTTTATTATGTTCCAAGGAAGGGTGACAATAATGGAGACAGTACTGAACCTTCTGCAGGTCTCTATGATGTGACTATTATTGAACAAAATTTAAAGGCATTGGTAAACACAGGGAGCTTGATGTCCCTCATTAAGAGCTGTCATGTCCCTGAAAACTTGATTGACTATTCAAACACCACCGCTATACAGTGTGTTATAGAATGTATCCTACTGCTGAAGTTATGGTCATTGTTATTGAATAGTTGTATCTGTTGTGTGTTGGGGTGGTTGAAAGATCGCCTGCTGATATGGTTTTGGGATGGGATATTCCTGTGTTAAGTGACCTATTGAAAATGTCTGATATATGTCATGCCACTACAACTGCTGTGTTCTGCCCAGTGCTAACATGAGCTAAAGCCGAAGCTGGATTGCAGCCTTTGCCAGACTTTGAAGGGCAGCTATAAACCTAGTCAGCAGCACCGAGTTGAGAAGTATTTGGGTACTCCAAGAGCAGACATGTCTACTGAAGGTTTGGAGGTCAGGGATTGGAAAATACCTGATAATATTGCCCAATTACAGGTGGCCAATGTAACATTGAAACCTCTGTTTGACAAAGCATGGGTGGGGGAAGCCAAAGCCATGACTCTTGGGACTGAAATGTATGTTCTGGAAAATATTGTTCTGTATGTGCTCTCTGATGGTGTTAAACATTTTGTTGTGGCTGAATGTTGCAGATCCCTCATTTCACATCTTACACACACTATTCCCTGGTCAGGGCATCTAGCACACCAGAAAACATACCATAGAATCAGTTCCCATTTCTACTGGCAAACAGTGTACACATTTTCACATACTGTTCCCCTATCTGTCAGAAAACAACTGCTGTTCACAGGTCAGCCAGAGCTCCTCTGTATCCATTACCAGTGATCTCCATTACATTCCAAAGGATTGCCATGGATATAGCTGGACCATTGGAGAGAAGCAGTGCCAGGAACCAGTACATTCTGGTCATCTGTGACTACCTGACCCGGTACCCTGAAGCACTATGAGCTCTATGAGCTATCACCACTGCAAAGGAAATCAGCACACCCATACAGCTCTTTTCCAGCGTTGGCATTCGGGAATGAGACAGACCAAGGTACCAACTTCACATCATGACTCATGAAGCTACTCCACCAACAGCTCGGTATCACCCCCATTCAAACCAGTCCATATCACCCGCAGACGGATGGAATTGTGGAAAGATTCAACCAAACCCTCAAGAACATGCTATGGAGGTTTGTCAGTGACACTGGTAAGGACTGGGATAAATGGCTGCCATTTCTGATTTTTGCCTACCAAGAGGCACCCCAAGCTTCTACAAGTTCTCTCCCTTCAGGCTGGTGTATAGCTGGCCTGTCCAAAGGCCGCTGGACCTGTTGAAGAAGAGCTGGCAGATGCCGCTCCTCAGGGAGAGCGAGGTATTGTCCAGTATGTACTGCAAATGAGAGATTGTCGAGAGACGTATCAGGAGCAGGCACGTGAAAATCTAGAGAAAGCCCAGAAAGACAAGAAGCTGTGGTATGACCAACAGGTGAGGCAGTATGGTGTACGCAACAACAGCAGCACCTTCTGTCCTGGTGTTGTTGCGAACACCATACTCAGAAAGATGGGACCAGTCACCTATCAGATTCACCACCTAGACAAACATAAAGAGAGACAAGTTTACCAGGTCAACCTCATCAAGGAGTGGCAAGAGAATACATCTGAGGGGAAGAACGCCTTGATCATGTGCAAAGTGGTCCCTGAGTATGCTGTTTGGGTTGCATGGGACACCAGCGATGTTCCAGCGACTCATGGAGTATGTTCTCAGAGACTCTGAGGTCTGCTGTGCTGCTTACCTGGACAATATATTCATCTACAGCAACACTTGGAACAATTACCTCCAGCATTTCTGCAGCATCCTGAGGAAGATCTGTGAGGCTGGCCTGACCCTGAACATGAGTATGTGATGCAAGAGACCCGTAACCTGGGGTGAGGCCCCAAGTCGACAAGGTAGAAGCTGTCTGCAACCGTCCAAGACCCTGCACCTAGAAGGAGCTACACCCTATCCTAGGGCTAGTTGGGTGGTACCGCGCATCATACCACAGTTCTCCAGCATAGCAGTACCCCTGACTACCTGACTACCTGATTACTAAAGCTGTCAAGACTTTAGTGACCTGGACGGAGGACTGTGAGCTGGCCTTCACACAGTTAACCTATACTTCACACAGAGCAACCTATACTTTACCTCAGTCATAAGCTTCTGTCCAGAGAGACATTGTTCCACCATAGAGAAAGAGCACCTAACCATCAAATGGGCCCTAGACAACCTCCGGTACTACCTGTCAGGAAGGGAATTTGAACTTGAGATCATCGAGCACTTACCTGGATACATACCATGAAGGACCACAATGTACAGGTGACTCGATGGTACCTTTCTCTACAACCATTCCAGGTTAAGGTTCGTCACAGAGCTGGGAGGTGTAATGTCACAGCAGAC
This sequence comes from Pangasius djambal, assembly GCA_022985145.1. Lineage (NCBI taxonomy): Eukaryota > Metazoa > Chordata > Actinopteri > Siluriformes > Pangasiidae > Pangasius > Pangasius djambal. The sequence continues at coordinate 10,598,929 of CM040985.1, forward strand.
TTTCTGTCCCGATTGCCAAGGCTCCAGGAGAGGAGGGAGGTAATGTCCCAGCTGGGACAGCACTTGCACTCCTGCCCCCATCTAGTTAACTTCACGTTGTCTCCCCATACATGCATTTGTTTAGCCAATATCTAGGGTGCACACTTGAGTCTGTGCTACCACTCCATTTCACATATGTGTACCTTTTCATTACATATTACTTCTCCCTGCTGATTGCCATGCCCAATAATCACACTAATCACACCGGATAAGTTTAATAGTTACAGTTCTATTTTCTGTCTTTGTTTGTGCTGTGGATAGTCCATGTCCGTCATGTCCATCTTCTTGGTCCAGTACATTGAGGGTAAGGAAAGGGTGAGGGGCTAAATGCAGGTTTGCAAGTTCTCATAACATATGTTTTCCCATGCCGCGCCTGCGCGATTCCTCCAGCTTCTGGACTGTCTTAAGTTTTTATGTGTCTGGGGGTAAGGCTAAGTTGTTTATAAATGACTTCAACTTAGACATTTTACATTTAAAGGGGTTCTTGGCTACAAAATGTTTGAGAACCCTCATACCAGATCACTGACTTTAAGACAAAAAAGAATCATGGATAGAAAATACGGACTGATCTCAAATGCAATAAAAGCCTAATATGATGATATAATTATGTGACAAGCATTGAAATAAATCTAACAGGAGTCTGGTGCATTCTCAATGAGACAGACTCCATCTCACTGCCTCCTGTTGTAGTTTTAAAAAGGCTTCATAGTAAGAGTAAAATGTGTTCAGTATTTTGATGTATCATATAACTGATTATTTGTATTTATATATCCCCACCTGGCTAAAGCAGGAGACCTACAGATCTCAAGTCTCACCCCGTCCTTGCCACACAGACCATCCATCATGTGCGACACCTCATGTCATCAGATCCTCCTCAGTGTGAGTTAAAAAACATTTTACACACACACACACACACACGCAACATCACATTCACTGATCTTCCATCTCAGAGAACACCTTTATGCTTTTAACGCAGCTGTGTGTGTAAATACAGCTGAAGCTCTGTTCCTAATGTCACTAACACACATACACACACACATTCTGCTTAAAGTGGGTTGTCAGTTTTTTACAATCCACAGGAAATCAGAAAAGCCTTCGGTAGCTCACATTCTCACAGAAAGCAAGCAGAGGTTCAGAGGTTAAAGGTCAGAATGAGGATTGACTCCACACACACACACACACACACACACACACATACATCTGGCGTTGATTGCTTCTGAGGCGGAGCTCCATGCAGGGACAGAATTTCAGCTCTGCTGTTTGTTTGTCCTTTGTTAAGCTGGGCCATGTGACTTGTGATTGACAGCTCAGGGGTCATGCACTAATCTACCTCTCACGTTCACTCCTTAGAAACACTCTGTTCCCTCACCCGAGGGCATCTTAGTACACTACACACTACACACTGGAGTTTACACACTCTCCAGATAGGAAAACCACACACATACACACACACACACAGCAGCTTTACATGAACCTAATCCATCCATATATCTCATTATAAAATAATATAATTATATTTTTATATTGTGGGTGTTTTCAGTTTCAGAATATCAGTGTGGCCGAGATGCTTGACTTTAAAGCTTGAGTTCAGACTTTTCTCCTCCTGAGGGAGGGAAGTTTATCTCAGAGACATCAATTAATACGGAAATGCAGATGGATGTGGTGAGGAAGAAAGACTCTGTGTGTCCTGGGCATGTTTAATATATGTGCATATTTAATTACAGCACCAACCACACTGTTCCATATGCATGACCTATAGAGTGTACTCCATTTCGGAGACTATAAAACATTTTCACATATTTATTTAATTATTTATCTAATGGTTTAACTTAAAGTCTATAAGACAAATAATCAGGTATTTCTGTTTTGATTTATTATTTAAAATTCTCATGTGTTTATCTCTCCTCTCACGATAATGATGTAAAATCATCTGCAAATTTAGATGGATCTCTCAGTTCATTAACTCAGTATACCTGTGTTTTAAAAACAACACAGAAATTGTGTTGTGACCTCCTGATAACTGTGTGGAAAATGAATATTAAAATCTTCGTATAAGAAGGACATCTTTTGTTCATTTCTAATAATAATAATAATATAACATATTTATATAGCGCCAGGACACTTTAGATTCCATACTGATAGATATAGGGGAAGAAGAAAAAAAAATGGGAACAGAGAGCAAGACTAAAACAAAAGAGCAATCATATAAATATTTCAACTGTTAGGGGAAGAGCCAAAGTACTGAAGAAATAAATGTGCTTTAAGTGATTTGAAAGTTGAGATAGAGTTAACATTTCGGAGGCTCTGGGGGAGCGAATTCCAAAATTTTGGAGCCATGACGGCAAATGATCTACCACACATGGTGGAGAAGCGGAAATGTAATACAATGAGTAGGCCTATATCAGAGGACCTGAGAGTCTGTTCTGGGATGTAGGGATGGAGAAGCTCAGACAGATTGTGGGGGTTGGGGGGGGTATGTGACAGGGCTTTGGAGGGCTTTAAGGTCAGAAGAAGGATTTTGTACTGAATCCTATGAGCTAGAGTTAGCCAGTGCATATTATGTAATATGGGTATAATGTGAGTGGACCTAGAGTAGCAGTTGAGGAAGCTGCTGAATTTTTTATATATTGTAATCTGGTTATGGCCTTGGTAGTGGTAGTCCAATAAAAGGGCATTGCAATAGTCAAGGCCAGACATGATAAATACACGGACAAGAGTTTCTGCATCTTTAAAACTAAGAATGTGAGGCGAGCTATGTTGCAGAAGTGATAAAAGGCAGTTTTAACAATGGAGATAATGTGTGGTTCGAATGTGAGGAAAGGATCAAAAGTAATGCCAAGGTTTCTAATGTTTGAGTAGGTTTGAGAGAAATACCGTCTATATCTACACGGAAAACAGATTTTTCTGAAATTAGTGTATGGGGTCCAGTAAGCATTACTTCAGTTACAAAATGTTGTAATGAACGAGTTGTAATGAAACACAATATATTGCACATGATGAAGAATATTTCTAAAAATTTGTGCACAAATATTTCTATTCAAATTATTTATTATTTAAGGAGAAGCTTGTTGTCTCAGAGCCATACAACAGCAGCAGTGGGTTCTACGCTTATTACAGTCACAGAGTTTAAAAATATTATTTGTGATTAAGGGTGAGAAATTGTTAGAGTTAATTGGGACATTTTCACACTCGTGTCGTGACCAGTTGATGCTGAACTGTGAGCCTAATTAAATACAAACTTTATATTTGTCAGAAGAATTTAAATCATCCTGTTGACTGTCAGAAAGAGAGAAAAAGAAAATAAGCAATTAAATCTGGAGAGCCATTAAGTCATGACATTAAATAGATTTAGTCACTAATGAGGGCTAATGAAGAGACAGCTGCAGTCGAAGTGTACTAACATGGTCTCATTTATTCCAGCTGTCATCAAAACATCATATATAGAGAAATAAATGTGAAAAGAAAAAAAAAGAGATTTCTCTTCTGACACCTGGTGTTAATAAATAATGTGTAAATAAATGAATGCCAAAATTTATGCCTTAGTGTTCTTACTAAAACATCACCATTTCCCAAATATTACAAAAACACGCATGCACACGCACAAAGTTAGATACAGCATCTTGTATTACCCATAATGCACTGCACATCTGTCATGTAGCCTAATAGGAACTCTTATTAAACTATTTAGCATTTGGGATGCGCCCAGGATTTACTGTTAACTACTTTCTGAAGGTGAAATGGAGAGGGGAAAAAATCCTAATCCTTAAACTCTTTGTTTGTTAAAGAACCAACACCCACAATATGATAATATCCTCATACAGCTCCATAACCACATACATATACAGCCATCAGAAAGAAAGAAAGAAAGAAACTTCATGTAGGTGCAGTTCAGAACACAAATGCTTAAAAATTAAAAATAATTTTTTTAAACATTTTTTTCTTTTTTTCTGTAATTAAGTGTTTATATAATTGTAGAGAAAAAACACAATTAAAGAATGAATATGTGCTGTTTTAAATACTGACACAAAAACTTAGAACTGGATTTCTAACTACACAACATCTCTGTTCTCGTCTCAGTTCTCGTTATCATGTGGTGCTGAAATATTAGTCACTTATTAAAGGTGAGAAATCATTAAAAACTGATCAAAATTAATCGTTTGCAAAATTGTGTGTGTGTGTGTGTGTGTGTGTGTAAAACTATGGGTCAGGAATCTTTGAGGGCCCCAAAATAGCCAAGCATCGTTAATTTGTTTTTATCTGTAGACGATCACACGCAGGCTTTAAATCACCTGAATTACACCGAAGTGTTTACGGGAAACGAGCGGAAACTCCGAGACGCTGCTTCATGGCCGAGTAGAACAGAGGCGCCGAGTAAAACCAAGACGCTGAGCACCCAAATCACAGAAATCACCAAAATCCCAGTGCAGTGTGTGTGTGTGTGTGTGTGTGTTTGTGTGTGTGTGTGTGTGTGTGTGTGTGTGTGTGTGAGCAACTGTGACCCCAACTCTGACCCAAACCCTCAGATTTGTTTAAACTTTTATTATTATTTATAACACTGTAACATCTTGAAATAACAAATCATCAAGTTCCTCTTATATACCACAACAATTTACTAGCAATTTCAGCGAGTGATTCAGTGAGTGATTCAGTGAGCAATACAGTGATAGGATTGGATCACACACTGTAGGACACACAAGTCTCATCTAAATGTCATGTGACTGAATCTTCACCAGATAGGAAGGAAGAGGTAAAGGGATGAAGAAATAAAGGAATTATAAGATGAATGAAAGAAAAACAGAAAACATAAAAGGATGAAGAGAGGAGGAGGTGAAAGGTTGAAGGGTTAAAGAGGAAAAGAGATTAGATGGAGCGAGGGAGGAAGAGCGAAGACGAATGGAAAAGGGAAGAAAAGAAAAAGGGATCAACCAAAGAAAGGAAGAAGGAATATAGGAAAAAGAGAAGAAGATATGGAAGTCATTATGAAGAGATGAAAAGAAGCAGGTGAGAGTGATGAAAATGAAGAGAAGAAGGTAAGACAGGAATGCATGAACCGATGAGAGGATGAAGTTGAAGCGATAGAGGAGAGGTTGATTAACTTGATCAGTAATAAAGCTGCGTGCGGTGTGGTGTGTGAGAGCAGGGCATTATGGGAAAGCGGACCAGCAGAAACGTGTGTTGGGCTGTAGCGTGTGTACTGCGTGTTAATGGGGTGACCCAGGCGAGACTCTTGAGATAAATGTGATTTTCATCAGTGCTTTGAATCATGTGCTCCGGGGTCAGGGTCACGCTGAGTCAGAGGTCAGAGGTCAAATGTCTGGGAGTGATTCCCTGGGGTGTGTGTACGTGTGTGTGTCCCATATGTCAGCAAAGCAAAGTATGAGGTGTCATTCTTTTAATAAATAAAAAAATGTAGATCAGGATTGTTCAATTCACACTGAATTAGGACAATGTAGCACTGCTGATATATCACTACACTCCTGCATGAAGACAGCTCAGATCCAAGGTCACTATGAGAAAATAATCACTAACACTCAACAGGATTATCACCCAATAACACACACACACACACACACACACACACACACACATCCTCACTCACAGACCCCCTGATGCACACTTCACTTAAGTAATTATTTAAAGAGAAGCATCCGGAGTGTTAATCCAGTGTCAGATTTGCACACACACACACACACACACACACACACACACACACACACACTTCCTCACTCACAGACCCCCTAATGCACACTTCACTTAAGTAATTGTTTAAAGAGAAGCATCCAGAGTGTTAATCCAGTGTCAGATTTGCACACACATACACATACACACACACACAATAAAATGTTCTATCATGTGACACAATAATGATAAAACCACAAAGAATTAAACCTACGTTAAGTAAAACATAAAAACATGGCCAAAAACATAAAAATTAGAATGTACATCTCCACAGCATTCCATTACAATAAATTGAAATAATTGATGGCATCATCATTACCAGAACAATGACTGATGGAAACAACATTTTAAACCACTTTTCTTAAAGTATGAGAAACATTTCAATGGAGACGGTGCAGATCCTCAGTCAGGCGACACGACTGCATGTTTTTATACTTTCATAGATTTATATCACTGCTGGCTGCCTTACAAAGTCTCACACACACACACACACACACACACACACACACAGAGGGCAGAAAGTACATTAAATAATCTGGACGGAAAAAGAGAATAAGGAGAGATTGTTCTGGCTTTAAACACAGCGTGCGGTAAATGAGCAGTGGCGGCTAAATTGAGCTTGATAATCTGTGCAATTGTACAGTGTGTGTGTGTGTGTGTGTGTTTAATTGTGTTTGAGATGTTTCAGAGGCGCTATCACAATAATGTCCAGGAAACTATCAGAATGAACCCTAAAAAAACCCTTCTGACAAAACTTGTTTCGAATGCTCCATGAAACACTTTTTCCCAGAAATATGTGTGTGTGTGTGTTGCTTTACAGTACACACATGCTGTCATCAGTTTCGTTTGTCTGTGTGTGTGAACATAACACACTGCTGCTGAGTGTCTCACGAATCATTTTTCTGTGTTCATTGATTCAGCGCTCTCGATTTTCATAGCCGTAACGGTGATATTTAAATTCTCTCCTCTTCATCTCACTGATCATCATCACCTCACCTCAGTAACAGAACTGGATGTTTAGAGCACGTTGAGGTTCTCAGATGTTCTAGAATGAGATGGCATGAAACTTTCCTGACATGGCACGATTCACTGTTCAAGTGGTTAACACTGGGAGAACACTGTTGCTAGGAAACTGAAAATATGAATGCTAACCATGAGCTAGCTATTAACTCAGGCTCTGCTGATCAGGTTGTTACTTTGTGCTCTGTAATTTCATATTTGATAACATTTGCGGTATAATTTACATTTATATTTACATTTATGGCATTTGGCAGATGCCCTTATCCAGAGAGACTAACAATTTCACTATGTTAATTAATTTCACTATGTTTTATTTTTACACCTGTGGGTGCAGGGGACAGAATATAATCTGGGCTGTACTGCATCTGAATCCACCACTCCAGCAATACAAACTGCACTAAGGATGCAGATTTAGGATCAGACCCAGGAGTACACCTCATTGTCATTCCACACATACTGTATTAATCCTCATGTATGGAGTTTTAACTTTTAGAACTTTCATCCATGTTGATGTTTTTCTGTATTTCTTCTTCACTAAATCTCAATACGCAGCTTTTAACATTATTAAGGCGTATGATGTAAGAGTTTATGATATAACTATTACCATACCGATGTGATCCTGTGAGTGTTTTCAAATCGCTGTCAAGTTTTCGTGTAGATGGAGATATTTTTGAAAATGGAGGAGTAAAATCTGTGGTTTAAGAAATATCCTCATGCATGTGTGCGGGGAATGAGAGTAATGATGGCGTTAGCTAACACTAAGGCATTTTAAGGCAAGTGTTCTACACACACAGTGTAAAGTCACAGCGAGAAACAGCAGAAACGTGTTAATACCATCTAGAACAGCAACATTTCCCTCAGACGTATCAGTAAATTACTGTCAAAAAATACTGAAATAACTCTGTAATACTAAAATGACTCTGTAGTCATTTTTCTGAGCTTGAGGACAGTTCATGAGGAAGCTTCTCGTAACCATGACAGTGGGAATCAACAGTGAGAATATTGGCTGTTCTTGAATGTTCATTATGCTGTAATAATGTGGACTTCTGTATTATAAACCCTAAACTCCTATAGGTCAGAGTAAAGATCTCTCTGGTAGCGTACTTTGTCTTAGGGAGTAGAGTCCTATTATTGCTAACATAACATACATTTTTTAATTAAGTATTTGATGAAAGGTGGATGTTGGATGAATGAATCTTTCAGATGAGTGATCCAGGAGAGTTGGATTATTTCATAGATTCATTTAAAAAGATTCAGTTGTTTATGTACTGCACATTACTAGCTCATATATTGTGACAGAGTGTGGTTTATTACCAATAATGCACTGCTACACTATCAGTAACACTGAGCTATAGGTCTGGATTTAGCTGAGGGTGTGTGTTCATGTAGAGCATTAGCTCACTTTCTAGTTAGCAGCTAGCCTCTCTGTGATTCTCTTTTCTAGCAGATCTTCTCTGTGTATCTCCGATGTTTTGAGGTTTATTAATCTCCCTCACTGACAGCATGAAGTCCAGAGCACTTTACTTCATTTATGTTCCAGTAAAAGGCCGTCTTTACTTTCTGTCATGACACTGTTAGCTGATTTTACAGAGCACAGCACAGTGCTATGCTACGCTAACTTTCCACTGAACGGTAAGTTCACTGCTGCAATCTCACATTACACATCTGGATTCACTCACTCGCTCTCTCCACCGTTTACATCATATAAACCCTCTATCAATAAACGATAAACTCATTCGTGTGTGTGTGTGTGTGTGTGTGTGTGTGTGTGTGTGTGTGTGATTTACGACTGCTCCATGTGTAAGATGGATTTAGGAAATGTTGATTCGCTCAGAGGAACTTTGAGGAAAGCAGTTACAGGATGATAATTCTACGTTTTAACATTCCCTCTTGCTGTGAGAACAGAAATTCACTGCTGTACTGACCACTGTCTCACATGTCTGTATCTATCTGTACTGTGTCACCCCTCTGTACCATCTGCACTGCCTGTACCATCTGTTCTGTCTGCCTGTGCCCGTTGGTGTTGTCTGTACCCGTCTGTACTGCCTTTGCCCGTCTGTTCCGTCTGTACCTGTCTGTACTGCCTGTGCTCATCTGTGTCAGTTGTACCCATCTTTACTTTCTGTACTGCCTGTGTCACTTTCTGTTGTCTGTAACTGTCTTTACTGTCTGTACCCATCTATACCATCTGTACCGTCTGTACCTATCTGTACTGTCTGCACCCATCTTTACCATCTGTACTGCCTGTGTCTGTCTCTGGTGGCTGTACCCTTCTGTGTCATCTGTACCCATTTGTACTTTTTTGTACTGCCTGTGCTCATCTGTGTTGTCTGAACCCGTCTGTACTGCCTGTGCCCTTCTGTGTTACCTGTACACGCCTGTACTGTCTGTACAGCCTGTGCCTGTCTGTGTTGTCTGCACCTGTCTGTATTACCTGTGCCCCTCTGTATCATCTGTACTTGTCTGTACCCATCTGTACCATCTGTACTGCCTGTGCCCATCTGTGTCGTCTGTACCCATCTGTACCATCGGCACTGTCTGTAAGGTCTATACTGTCTGTGCCTGTCTGTACTATCTTTACTGTCTGCACCATCTGTATTGTCTGTACTGCCTGTGCTCGTCTGTGTCATCTGTACCTATCTGTATTGTCTGTACCGCCTTTGCTGGTGTGTACCGTCTGCTCCATCTGGACTGTCTGTACTCCCTGTGCTAATCTGTGTCATCTATAACTGTCTGCAGCATCTGTACCATCTGCATTGTCTGCACCGTCTGCACTGCCTGTACCATCTGCACCATCTGTAGCGTCTCCACCATCCATAGAGTCTGCACATGCAGGCCATGAGTCTGTGTAAAGTTCATGTGTTACACATCGCACATTTATATGTACATAAATGATTCCCGTGTTATGTTGATATAATTGTGATGTCATTATCTCATTACCACTCTGATGCGAATTAAACATCATGCCTCACTTAGGTATTTTTGTATAGAACTGTTAGTTCCGGTCCACTAATTTGATTAGACAGGTGGCATTCCAAGAGTGCTGATATTTAGTATACCAGCACTGGTACCTTTCACTATTTGTATCTGCTTCTCTGTGTTCACTACATAAATTTCCAATTCTAGCAATAGTTCTTTTACATTGAAAGCGCCACTACAACTTACTATGGGCTGTCAGTCAGTCTGTGCGTTGCATGGTAACAAGCAACACTGTATACAGCTGTAACTTCTTTGGTATGGAGGTAAATTTGTTACAAAACTTGAGAACGTGGAAAAGCTGTTCTGAGAACTTTGCATAAAATGTGTACTTGTATTTTCAATGTGAGAACTTTTAGAATAAAAATCTTAACTTAAAAAATATTATTTGTACCTGTAATTTCAACATGCAAGTTAGAATGTTTATTGTACTAGTTCTCACATTGAAAATACAAGTACAAATTTTATTTTACTACTTCTCACAGCAAATACAAGTACAAAAAATTTGTACAAACATACTTGGCCGTATTGTGTCTGACATGTCAGTTTCTTGATATTAACTTCTTGTTTATAGAACTGTTGTATAAAAGCAATATGGCACTCGCAATCGTGTGGTTGCTCTGAATATCAGCACACCTGTGATTACCTGTGTTCTTGTGCATACGGCTAAATCACAGCACTCAACAGCACTCTTGCTTTTGCAATATTGCTTAAATATATTAGCCAGGAATTAGTGATCACTATTTAATAATGTTTGGAATGTGTGTATTTCTTGTGTGCGTGTGTGTGTGTGTATTCCTGACTATGAAGTGTTTAAATAAATGCCCTGAGGCATGCATGTATGTAATCAGCACTCTGAGGCTCAGTATCAACTGTGTTTGCGTGTGTGTGTGTGTGTGTGTGTGTGTGTGTGTGTGTGGGTGTGTGTGAGTGAGTGAGTGAGAGAGAGAGCACTGACAGTCTTGATGGAAGAAGATGAATGAAGATGAATGAGTGAGATTAGCAGATTATCAGTGCATCTATTTGACACTGAGCTGTAATCAATCACACACACACACATACACACACAGACATTATGCCATAATCAAATCCACAGTAATAATAATAATAATAATAATAATAATAATAATAATAATAATAATTTCCTAACTTCAAGTGCATGTATATTAAAGAAAATATAGAATTGTAGAACTGTAAACACTGTGTGTGTGTACATGTGTGTAATGGGGTGGTGATTGTGGTAATAATGATGGTGGTTATGAAACAGAGTTACTGTTACCACCCTGAAGTTGATTCTATTCCTATAACAGCACATCCTCAAGTGTCGCATTCCACCACGTTTCTATTTTTATTTATTAAAGAATGACACATCATACTTTTTATCGCTTATAGTTACATTTAATGTTGGGAAACAAGTTAGTTCCTGTTCTCACATACAGTATGTTATAGCAGCTATAAACAGTCATTCCCTTACCAGCCTCTCTTTCTTCTCTCTCTTGAAGTTAATAAGCCAAAAATATTGCAGCTTGTCATGTTATTGAGAAATTGCAAAGAGTAAACTCTTCTGTTCTGAAGATGACGGGAAAGTCAGAAAAACATAAAGCTTTACCTCTCACTGACACTGGTGACGCCTTCCATAAATGTTAATGTTTACAGAAAACTTTATCACATCAATGATTAGACATGTTCAGAGTTGTGTAACCCTGGTAGATTTGATTATTTTGTTTTTTATGTTGAACTGAAACAATATTTTCCTGAACAGAGAGAGTGTAATGATATGACACATCACTAATCATCAGTCATCAACTGTCTAGCAGTGGTCATGTGATGTTATGAGATCAGAGGTGTGACATCAGACATGGATTCCAGACTATAACAGAATCACAATGTGATTTTAACTGTGACACTTTGGGATTGGTTGCTTTGTCAGAGGAAATGATGGAGTGGGGCGATGATGTCATACAGGAAGCGAGTGTAATTGTGCTGAGCGCATGATGAGAGAGCAGATACAGACACAGTAGGAGAAAAAATAAAATGATATCAAGCAGCACATGGGTGTTAACATTGCAAAAACGTGCCAAATTAATCAGGAGGGTTTGAAAGTGGAAAAGCTGTGGACACTTCGAATCGCCAAGAGTGAAATGAAACACAGCTGAATGAAACCGAGTCCATATAAAGATATCCACACTGACTGCTGACTTCACTGCATGACTGCTATGTGTGTACGGTGTGCAATGCTGTGCATAAGAATCTACCCATTTTAGTTTTTGTGAACTAAAATGGACTCCATTGAGATTTTATGCCATGAGCCTACAAAAAATATTGGGAGTGCGTAAGTATTCACCAGCTAAATTAATTCTGGTGCCATCAGGAGTCACATAATTAGCTGAATGTAGTCAACCTGTGTGTAATTAAAGATTCATGTGATCTCAATATAAATACACCTATTCCTAGAAGAGCCCAGAGTTTTTACCTAAACAAAGTCAGTGAGTGGGTAATGAGGGGATTAGTCAGAAAAACAAGAAGACAACTAGAGGAACTCTGAAGGAGCTGGAGAGATCCACAGCTCAGATGGGAGAAGGACAACCACAGTCTGGACACTCCACACAGCTGGACTTTATGGAAGAGTAATGCAAAGAAATACATTACTGAAGAAATCCCATTTGGAGGCTCAGCATACACGTGGAAATATGTTCTCTGGTCTGATGAGACCAAAACTGAACTCTTAGGCCTCGGAACAAAGCACTACTTTTGGAGGAAACCTAACACTGCTCACCACACTGAGAACACCATTCCCACTGTGAAGCATGGTGTTGGTAGCATCTTGTTGTGGAGATGCTTTTGATCAGCAAGGAAACTGGCCAGGATTGAAGGAGCCAAAATCTCTGTATCTCTCTCTGTCTGTTTTTCTCACTTTCTTTCTGTCTCTCATTGTCTGTCTCTCTGTCTCTATCTGTCTGTCTGTCTCTCACACTCCCTCCTTCAGTCTGCCTTTCTGTCTCTCTTATTGTCTGTCTCTTGTAGTCTGTCTCTCTTTTTTTCACTTTGTCTCCCTCTCTCAATTCAATTCAGAAGTAACCAATTACTCACCATCTCTCTGTCTTTCTCTCTTTCTATTTCTCTCTTATTGGCTATCTCTCAGTTGTTTTCTCCACCTGTCTCTCTTTCAACATTGTTAAACACTTTACTCTAGATATTTAAGTTTAAAACTCTGCATGTGTATGTGTGTTTGTGTGTGTGTATGTGTGTGTGTGTGTGTGTGTGTGTGTGTGGTTCTGTATTCTGGATGTGGGCATGGTGGAGGACAACAGGACAGATTGTGATACTCATTGTGATGGTGTGTTGTTAGGGACAAATAGAGGAGTGTGTATGAAGAGAGCTGTGTGTGTGTGTGGTGGAGTTGTGAGTATAATTATACACACAATTATAATCACAGCAGTGTTTACTGCTCAAGGTCACTTCCTGTCCAGTCACAGACGATGTGAGTTACAAACGGATAAATAAAGACATACTTTAAAAATAACGACACATCTCGTTCTGTACATTGTGTTTCTCTACGCGTTAAAACTGTTCCCTGTAGAACCATTACCCAGAGAACCCAAGAGGAGCCCTGTTTATAAGACTGTAGTGAGTTTGAGCAGAGGTTTGGAGCGAGGCATGAGCAGAGACTCGGCGTCTGAAACAGGTCTGACTCTGAAGGTCAGTGTTATTCACAGAGAGTTTTTCTACTCCTGTAATTCAGAACGTCAGTGACAATAACACACACACTGCATGGAACCGTATGGAACGTTTTCCAAGTCTGTGAGTGATTTCCGCGCTTGGATAAAACGCTGCCAGAACCGCCAGCAGCTCCACTTTCATTACAGAGAAAATAAGAACCGCAATTTATAGATCTCCACCATTTAGCTCCTGGCCTTTACTGTAATACAGAGACTGTTCCGCTGGTGTGTGTGTGTGTGTGTGTGTGTGTGTGTGTGTTACTGGGTGATAATCTTGTTGAGTGTTAGTGATTATTTTCTCATAGTGACCTTGGATTTGAGCTGTCTTCATGCAGGAGTGTAGTGATATATCAGCAGTGCTACATCACTTTAATTCAGTGTGAATTTGCTGAAGTGAACAATCCTGATCTACGTTTTTTTTATTTATTAAAGAATGACACCTCATACTTTTTATCTGTTTATAGTTACATTTAATGTTGTGGTATGTCAGTAAACGTTAGTTTCTTTTCTCATGCATTATGATAGAGCAGCTGTAGACAGTCCTTCCCTCACCAGCCTCTCTTTTCTCTCTCTCTTGAAGTTAATAAGACAAAAAAAAAAAAAAAAAACACAGCTAGTCATGTTACAGTGAAACCACAAAGTGTAACCTCCCCTGTCCTGAAGATTTCAGAAAATTTAAAGTTACTGCTTTACCTCTGACTGTTACAAGGTGCTGACGCTGGAGACTCCTTCCATAAATGTGAATTAAATGTCTTCTTACAGAAAACACCCCTTCTGTCTGTCACCTCCTACAAGCCCCGCCCCTTCTTTTTAGTGACATGTCCCTCCCTGCACACAAACCCCGTCCATCAAAAAGTTTGTTTTACTGATCCACATGTTCATGTTTAGTTACGTCACACTCATATAAACACAACCTCAGCAGCCAATCACAAGCGTTTGGGGGTGGAGCCATGAACAGAGATGTGGATTGTAGATTACAAAGATTAAATGCAGGAAGAAATCAGTGTGGAGTGTGTGTTCATATTTTTTCGTGTTTGTCTGGGTGTTTGCTAATCTATATGTTGTTCTTCTTCTTTTGCCTGCTCCCAGGAGGGGTTGGCACAGCGGATCATCCATCTTCATTAGGGAAATCTGGAAATCCGCATATTTTGATTTGGCATGTTTTATGCTGGATGCCCTTCCTGACGCAACCCTCCCCTTTTATCCAGGCTTGGGACCGGCAACTGAGAGTACACCAGCTTGTGTAGCCCCAGTGGCTGGGTTTGGCGCCCAACATGGGGCTCAAACCCACAGTCCTGAGATTAAGAGTCTCATGCTCTACCGACTGGGTGCTCTACATAAGTGCAAAAGTTTGTGCCCTCTCTGGTAAAAACTGAAGTGGATTTTCTTTTAATAAGATTTAAAAAGATAAATTGTAGATGCACATTTTCCTTTTTTCACTTGTGTGTTATGTGTATTGCAACACAGATAGGCTCTGTTAGCTAGCTATAATTGTTAAAAGAGCATTAGCTATTTAACATTATCAATGCTATAATAATAATAATAATAATAATAATAATAATAATAATAATAATGCCACTTTACAGATGAAACTGCAGAAACCAAATAAAACCTTTATAAAAGTATAGTTATGATTTTTGTTCTGTTGATGTTAAATTATTGCACATTTATTTATTTGTTCATATAATTGCTTTGTTTTTGCTGATATTATTACTATCGCATTGTTAATATGGTAATGATAATATTCGTAACATAAATGATATTATTATATCAATAATGACAGATTAAAGATAGAACACTTTTGCAGTAGTATTGTATTACTGCAGTGTACTATGAATAATAATAATATTATAATCATTATCAGTGCATTCTTCTTCTTTTTCTGCTTCTTCTTCATTATATTGTTATTCTTGATATTTTGGGGAAACCATTAAAACTACTGAACTAAACTGAGTTAAATAGAATTGATAAGAAAGAATGAAAGGAAGAAAGAAAGAAAGAAAGAAAGAAAGAAAGGCTGTAGCTGACTAATGTTCATACTGGCATTGAACCCTGACATTTATTTTATTTTATTTTATTGATTTTTTTTTTTATCAAACCAGAAAAAGCACTGTATTTCCTCATGGAACAACAGTCAACAGTCAAACATCAAACAATCAAAATTCAAACTATCATATTTGTATTCATATGTATTTCTATCATAATGGGCACAATACACACACACACACACACACACACACATTCTTTCCATTTGTTCATTCATGTTTCCTGGAACGATGTTCAGATTCAGACTGTGTATGAAGGAAACATGCCAAGGACACAAGGACACTTTCTTACACACACACACACACACACACACACACACACACACACACACACACACACACACACATATCCAGGATTAAATCACACTAAAAGCAGCAGCCTTGTGATTAGGATTATCAGAAATGTGCAGAAACAAAAAAAAAGTAAATTAATTAATTAATTAATCCGTTTATTTGTTCATTTATTTATTTATTAAAAATAAAATAAAATCAGGTGACACGTTAACAGAAACAGTAAAGAAAATAAAATGTTTTAATCTGTAAAGCTCGTACTGCGACTCTGACGGCTTTTTTTTTTTTTTTTTTCATTTTTTTCTGATTTTATTTTTATCGCTGCAGTAGAAATGAGGCCAGTGGAGCCGGATGTGTTTCTGATATATGAGCTTTGTGCTTTCTGATGAGATCTATAATTATTTCGGAAATTATAACTGTAAAGCCCAGAGGAGTGATGTTAAACTGTCACACACTCATGTCTCTAATCGCTGTTAAACATCTCAGATTAAAAGTTGCCTCATTTTTTTCACTTTTACATGAAAGAACGTGTGATTGGGTGGCGTATGCACTTTTCTTTCACCTATCTCTCTGGTAGAAACCTTTTAGAAAGATAGAACTATTAATCACCCAAAGAACCCATAAAGAACACTTTTTACTAAAAGGGTTAGAAACAAGTCACTTTGGACTATTGTTTCCTGCTAGCTAACGGGTTTATTTAGCAGTTAGCGTATAAGATTATCTTCCTATATAAACTATAACACTCACTGCTTGCAGTCTTACTAGAACAGTGTGTGTGTGTGTGTGTGTGTGTGTGTGTGTGTGTTTGGTACAGACTCTGGTTCTCACACACACTCTTCATAAACAATTAGAATGTAATTTCATTTCCCGTTAGCGCCCCATGTGATTCATCATAAACCAGAGTGACTCACGTGATTGACACGCTTGTCTCGGACCAGCACACGTTTTTACGTTCCTGATCCACATCCAAGATTTAGTCACTAGTGTCAGTGGTGCCTGGGGAGTGCACAGATGGTATTTGGTTCAGGTCTGAGTGGATTTAGCAGAACTCCGTCCCGAGTGAAGACAGATTATTACACGTTATGACACCCGAGTGACGTTCGGTGACCATAGAGACGTCCATCCATCTACATCAGTGACGTTTTCTGGCCCGAGGAGGAATCGATATGAAAACAGACGTGTTCGAGTGCAGTGTTTGTGTTGGCACGGCGATGCCGACTCTGTGTTTAACTACATCTCAGTGTTCTGTCCTGTCTCCGTCCCCCCACACTGTCTCTCTTCATTTTACAGCTGGAGTGTTCAGAGTCAATCCCAACAGTCTGTCACATTAGCGTAGGTTAGCACACTGGCTAACAGCATCTGTAAAAGTACACATGCATGAATGACTGTCAATAATCCCTGCTTCTTACTTAAACATTTCTATATGTATATGAACTTAACGACACGCTCACATTCCCATGTATAATGTAGACTCTGTCTGCTCTGTCACCCATATATGGACTCCAAGACACACCTACTCAGAGCTGTTCTTTGCCTATGTGGACTCCAAGACGTGTCTACTTAGAACTGCTCTGTTGCCCATATATGGACTCCAAGACGCACCCACTGAGAGATGCTCTCATTCCCATATATGGAGTCAAAGAAACACCCACATTCCCACATCTGTACGCTGCAAGATATGTCTGCATTTTTACAAATGGACTCAAAAACACACCCACATTACAATATATGGACTCCATGTCATGCCCATTAAGAGAGCTGCTCTCATTCTCATATATGGACTCAAAGACAAACCCAGTATGAGTTGTTCTCATTCCCATATAGACATATAGAGACACACCCCACACTCACACCTATCGACTCCAAGACATGCCCACTCATAGCTCAGATTTTATATACACCCACAATTCCATATATGGACTACAAAACACACCTACTCGTCTTTTCTATTATATGACCTCAAGAACACCCACATTCTCACATATAGACTCCAAGACACATTTGTATTTTTACATATTGATTCAAAGACAGGCTCATAATTCCATTTATGGACTTATAGACATGCCGGCATTTTAAATAGAATTGCCAAAGCCACACCTAGGACTCAAAGCCACATCTATGAATCAAAATCACACCCACTTGATGTATGTGTGTGTTGTGTGTAGAATGTTTTGGGGATTAAACGTAAGGTTCTTGTGTGCTGCTCCTGACACACAGCAGTTGTGAGTTTGTGTTCAGATGCTGATCAGTATCCTTGAGATTAATTTAGTGACAGTGAAATAAAATCCGTCATTTTTTAATCATCTTTTAGGCCCAATTGGTCTTCAGCCATTAAAAATGTATGACCAATCAGAAACCCTAATCAGAGTGCAGTCTAAACTAGAATACTGTAATATGTGTCATGCGTGTATGTAGTCTTTGCCAGTCACGTACAGAGTCACGTGAGTTTCTAAAAAAAACATTCCCTCTCCTCATTGCTTTCATTTTTTCCAGAAGGTTCTGGTGTTTCACTTTAATTCTGTTTTTAACTCTCTCTGCTTTTCATGCACAGTATCATGTAAAAAAAAAAAAAAAAAAAAAAGGTTTAATGACCCATAATTTATCGTTACACAGCTGGATTCTGAGTTCTGAAGAAGTCATGGTGAGAACAAGAACTGGTCCGAGAACTCATCACAGGAAGAATGTCCAGAAAAGAAGCGAGAGTTGGCTTGTACTGTGAACACCAAAAACACTGAGGGTCACGTGCAGCTTCCAGGTGGACTTTAACTGAACGACAGAGCTGAATGTGATGTGTTTCAAAAGAACTCAATATAAAAACATGGTAAGAAATTTGCTTCATTAATGTATAGTCACAGGCACCAAATCCACATCCACGGAGTTGTACAGGAACATATTCTTATCAGAATTAAACTAGAAATTTAAATGTGTGACATGGTGTTTTCAGTGTTTATTCTGTAATCATTAACACAGTGATAATTTATGATTTAGCATTTTCTATGATTAGATCTGTCACTGTGATTAAATTAGAGCTGAAGATTAATTGTGATAAAGGTTAATTGTCTTTTTTATGTAGGAGTGGAAAATACACCAGTAATTGTATGGAGTTACTGTACTTAAATATTAAGTATGAAGATTTGTACTTCACTCAAATGTAATTCAAACCTGTACTCTTACTGAAGTAAATGTACAAGAGAAAAAAAAACTTTTTAATCCTTTCATTTTAATTTTGACCTTCAATGTTCTTGTTACAGATCTACATTTTATAAATTTTCAATTTTTTTCTGCTGTTTGTTGGATTTCTGAAAAATGCATACAGGATGAGATGTCTCCTCTGCCTCCCATATATATATATATATATATATATACATAGGCCTTTAAATATTCACCATCAAATCTGAAGGATCTAACAAATAAATTACTTAACTAACAAACAGATCACAATTTTTTTTATTAATTGAAATATTTACTTGTTTTTACTTGCCTATATTATTCTACTCTTAATTGGGTAGATATTAAGACAGTACTCATACCTTAACTCAAATACAGTTTTAAATTGAGATATACGTAGCTTACTGATCCCAAAAGAATTCCTCTGTTCTTTTTCCACCCCTGAATTTTTGCCACTCTTATAATTATAAAAGTCTTATTTTATCACCAGATCATTTTGCGTATTTATTTGTAGATGGAAGCAAAATTATCTGCCCATTTGAGCTTCAAATTAGTAAATATGTTTATAAATAATATCTTTATATAGCAAATATAACAATATAAACCTATAATGAAACATATTAGATAACATTTCCTTTATTCAAGATATCTTCACTTGCTAAGATTTTTTTTTTTTTTGCGGTGTAAATAAAATTTCTGACTTTTAAATTGTAAATAACATTTGCAAAGGAAAGAGAAACAATAAACACGTAAAATGTGTGAGTGAAGTACACACAGGTTTCTGAATAATGAATGTATTATTCATTATTCACCCCAGTTTGATTGCGAACATGACAAAATCTTTACAGACAGTAAATTGAATAAATAAATTCAAAGTAGCCTTATGCTTACCGAGACGTTCTGCACGACTGATTAGACACATTTATAATCTAACAGTCCAATGAGTTTAAATAATGGTGATTAGGAGATGATGTCATAATTGTAATTAAACAGAGCCGCTCAGGGCACTGGACTGTACAGCGTAGAGAATAAGGGAGGAAGGTGGCATTTGGAACACAGCCCAGGAAACTAACCCACTGGAACTAAGCCACAATTGTTGGAGAACCCGAGTCGACTTCATAAAGTTCCATGTTGGAATCAGCCCACATGCACTAGAGACATAAAACTGGTGATTTGGAGCTGCAGTTGAACAGAAACGTCTTGGTGTGTGTAAACTGTTTGTGTTGGCATGGGAATGTGGAGCGTACAGTCGATACAGAATCTCTGATCCGGTTAACGTCACAAACAACCAACGCTCCCTTCACTCACTGCCTAATTAGGTGAAGTAACACCAGATTTTATGTACGTTAAATGTTATTTATCTTTATATTTAGGGATACCTGAGACATGTGAGACACATGAGACACTGGCGTAATTATCGCAGCGCAGGTGGAAGGAAGTTACGAGTCGATGTTTCTGCGCTCGAGTGTTTTTATTTCCAAAGTGAATTATGAACAGAGCCACGTTCCTGCAGCATGAGCATTCAAGGCCGCGGGATCGCTCAGCAGTTTGTGTGTATGTGTGTGTTTGTGTGTGTCTGTATGTGTGTGACTGTATGTGTGTAAAGAGGATAATGAAATTTTCTTTTCGGCTGATTGTGTGTGTATCAGGCTGTGCTATACAGTAAATCTGCCATACACACACACACACACACACAGACCGACAGACAGACAGACACACACACACACTCACTTTCAGCATTGCGCAAAAATTTCACACCTCCCACTGGCAGAGTGAACACACTCCACACTCATTACGCACCAAACACTCCACCTGTAAATGTGTGCTTTTACACTTCAGCTAACAGGAAGCATGTGGAGACTCGGGGGAAGAGCGAGCGGAAAACTAGCACAAAGTTCTGTGTTTTTTGTGATTTGTTGCTACTTGTTTTACATTTAGAACCATAAAGAGAGCCTGAAAGAACTGAGAGTTGACCAGAGTTTATCCCAGGAAACACTGGGTGTGACTACACTACAGACCAACACACACACACACACACACACACACACACACACACAGTTACACCTAGGCGCAATTTATCTTAGCTGATTTACCCACTGGAAAGTTTTTGGGAGGAGACAGGAAACTGAAGAACCCAGAGGAACCCACACGGACATGGAGAGAACATGAAGACCTTAGCTCAGAACGCTGGAGCTGTGAGAAACTCAACCTGCTATAATACGCAACCTACAATAATAAAATAACTACTGATTATTATGAAATGCCATTGCTGTAGGTCTTGCTAGCTTGCTGTATAATTATGCTAATTAGCTAGCTTGGATAAAGAAACAAAATAAGCCAATCATATGTTAGCAATCCTAAAACTGAATTTGTCTATGAATTATTAATAAGTAATAATGCACTTGCTAGCCAGCTAGCTATTGTTGCTAATTAGCAAACTTAGAGTAAACAGTGGCTGAGGCAACAATCAGCACTAAAGTATTAATCATGTAAAAGTTTAATTGTGTTGTGTTTGTGTTTAAAATTAACAAACATGACATTTCTGCATCATGTGTAATTACTTTTAATCAACCAATCCCAAGCTTTATAACATCCAATAGCCTTTTTACATATTCAGTAACTGATTAGCATAAAATACAGGATTTAATTGTATAATGTAAGATAATAATTAATGTAATGTTTGATAACTTTCTAGTGAATGTAACAGCTAACTTTAACTAAACAGTTTATTTAATTTAACAAATAGGGAACATGCTAGTGAATTTGGATAGCTAGAGGGGTGACAGTAACATTATCCATGCTAAATATTTTGGTAGCTAGTGCTACATTTATTTGTGTAATTTTTGTATTGTATAGTTATAAGGATGTCCACTTTTGTTTCATGTTTATTTTTCCATTAAGATTAAAAGTAGAAATAAAATGTATATCTTTATAGGATACACTGCAGATCTCTGTGATGTTTTGTGCTCATTTCTTTTATAATTATTTAAATTCTTTTGAATTACAATCTAGTTAAATTTACAAATATTATGTTAGCATTCCTTGTTAGCTAATATCCCTATAAACAGAGTTAAAGAGACAGTTAGCTGACTGAGAAGTGTTAGAGCAATAAAGTGCAGTGATTGTGTGTTTAATCAGATTTCTGGGATTAGTGTGTTTGATTAGCATGTTTTTGCACACACACACACTAGCCGTGCCCGTGTGTGTATTTGTAAATGCAGATCTGTGACACTTTGACCTTGCATGTTTCTTTGAAAGTGAACTTTAATTTAAATATTTAATTTTGGAAATTATGCCAAACTGTTAAGTACTGAGTATCGCTATTATTATAGAGGGTAATTATTAACATTAGCATTATTAACATAAGCATTATTAACATTAGCATTTTTATAGTGTTCTTTTTGCCCTAAGCGGAGATGAAACCTCCTTCGGGATGCTGGATTCATTCTTCTGAAGGTTGATTTGATGAATATTAATGCTCATCCAGGTGTTTCCGGTACTTTTGGGTCTGATTCATGTCTTTATTAGGATTTTTGTTTTTACAGAATTTACAGGAGAACGTCTGCAACCTCTGTAATGAGCTAATGTGTTTCTGAACCATCATGACTGATTGTGTTTCAGTAAACACACACACACACACACACACACACACACACGATGTAACATGATCGAGTGTTCAGTCGTAACTACACACAGGCTGTTTTTGTTCCCCCGTCTCCCTGGACCCTCTGCTCCCCCTCCTCGACTATTAGCCACTCAAATTTCAATTTGAAATCGGTCCTCGTTATTAATCCCAATCACCCAGAACCCATCGAGCTCAGCCTGCTCCAAAAACACATGTGCACGAGCCACTCCTAATTAATTAATGACATCCCCTGTGATTTCAGGTCCAGATAAAAAAATAACACACACACATGGAAACTTTTCCCACAGACACGACCTCAACCGTACGGCTGCGTTAACCTGAGGAAAACAAGCAACCTCTTCATGGAGCAGTCCATTATTAACATTTATACACTTTATATACCACTGCGCTGGCCAATTCTGGATAGTGATTACTCAGAAGATGTTGATTAATTTTCTGTAACAGAAGCTCTGACAGTAGTGTTTTCTGTAAGGAGGTATTTATTTAACATTTCTGGAAGGAGTCTCCAGTGTCAGCACTTTGTAACAGTCAGAGGTAAAGCTGTAACTTTAAGCTTTCCGACATCTTCAGGACAGACGAGTTTACACTTTGTGGTTTCTCAGTAACATGAGGAGTTGCCTTTTTTTTGGCTTATTAACTTCAAGAGATTGAAAAAAGAGAGACTGGTGAGGGAGCAACTGTTTATAGCTGCTGTAACGCAATAAATGTAATTATAAATGGATACAAATTTACAGTCTGAGAATAAAAATACAAGAATAGTGAACACTAGTTTTTATCTGTGCTTTAGGGTATCAGCATATTTTCCTGTTTATAGTGTGTGTATGTGTGTGCGGTTGGGAGGTGGGGGTGGGGGTGGGGGTCGGTGTTGTCATTGCTAATGCTAATGCACTAATTATCTCCTGGCACTAATCAAGCTCTGTGTTGTGCTGCAGGTTTCCTGGAAAACATTGTGTAATCCAGTACAGTGGGATTAGAACCATACCCGGGGGGAGAACCTCAGCACCTCAGTTTATTTCTCTCTTTCAGACAGCTCATAATGAAACAATTTCAGTCTCTTATATCGTGTCTTGCTTGTTTATTGTTTATAGCCACATTAAACTCAATGTCCTGTTCTGGTCCTGGTATAAGAGTCTTACTTCCTGTTTAGAAGAACACTTGAGCAATTCATACTCCTGTAGTGCACACTACTTAGCAAACTTCTGCTCCATAAACCCCAGGACTCTGCTTAAATTTACACAACAGCGTAAATCAGCCCCCTTTAAACTTTAATGAAGCTCTCTCCTTACACAGCTCCATATTCAGTGAGAGTTACGCACGGGGGGTGTGGTTTGTCTAAAACAGAGGCGTGGCTCAGTCACGCACAGCATCTTAATCAGACATACCTTATCTCAAGGAGTGAATTTTTTATGGATAAAATTATAAATGAACTTAAAGTGAGCTGCAAGCGTAGCAAATAAGTGCTCAGTTTATCTCAGTTTATCCTTCAAACTGTGGGCATGTTTGCTTTACAGGAGAGACCATTATGTTATTAATTCAACAAATCAAAATAGAGAATTAATTGAGTGATAAAATCTCCTACATCCCACACACACACTCACACATTACCGTTTCATGACCTCAGTGTAGTAACTATCGGAGCATGATATTAAAAAAGAAAAAAGAAAAAAAATAGGATGTGCTAATTTCAACTAGGACTATACATGCAGTAATATTTAAGCAGTATTGCACAAGCAAGAGT
This sequence comes from Pangasius djambal, assembly GCA_022985145.1. Classification (NCBI taxonomy): domain Eukaryota; kingdom Metazoa; phylum Chordata; class Actinopteri; order Siluriformes; family Pangasiidae; genus Pangasius; species Pangasius djambal. The sequence goes on from CM040985.1 coordinate 10,623,250, forward strand.
GTGGTTACACTGTATATCAGCATGGAAGTTATTTGCCACAGGCATGAAGCCACAGACCGAGTGCCGTAGCTAATCACAGCCGTGCTGATATTCAGTAAAACCGCACAATTGCAATGAGTGCAATATTGCTTTTATACAACAGTTCTATAAACATGAAATTAATATCCAATATGGCCAAATGTTTTGCTTAGTTTGGCTCCCGTAGTGGAAATATATCCCGAAGAAGCCACACTCACTTTATAGCACGTCGACTAGCTCGCTCACATTGATCTGTACATTCCCCTTAAAGGTGCTTCCAGTGAAATTGGCGTCCCTTCTTCCTTCATTTTCATCTGACAAGCTTTATTTTAAACCTAAAGTTACATTCATGGAAAATGTATGTTGATGATGTTGCTCTACTGTAGTAACCATTTCAAACTAGGAAGTGGAATTTTACGTGGTGCGCAAAGACGAGTGGAGTGGTACACACAGTTATAGTAAATATAATCACTCGTGGAATGCCAATCAGAAATTAGTGGACCAGAAATAACTGTTGTATAAATTGGCAATATCCTTTTAGATTCATTTAAATTCTCCCCATCTTGTCATTCATATCATCTTATTAGTCTTTTTATTTTTAAATTGTCTCTTGCATTTATGTCACATTGTGTTACATTTTACAGAAAAGAATAAAAACTATTTCTTTCTTCAGCCGTCATTATCTATTCCTGATATGTTTCAGGTGTATAGGTGAGTATTTGTGTTTAAAGGCAGTGTACAGTTTTACCACTAGACATTATTGAAAAGATTGGTCTCGGACACTTCTACTAGATCAATTTGGCAACATAAGAGCCTTGAACAACACACGGGTGATTTTAATAATCTGAATGTGGCGCTCTGAAAATCCACTTAAGCAGCTGCGTAACCCAACTCTGAATATGAGGAACTTTCCCCATGTAAATATTGATGTCACTTTTTGATTGAGCTAAATTCTTTCTTTCTTTCTTTCTTTCACTCTGTCCTGTAAACCCTTGTAAACTGTGTTTCCTTGTTTCCTTTAAGTCCATCTTGCGCAGGTTTTTGCCTGAAACGCTGTGTGTCGGCTGTAATAAAATCGGCACTTTAAGAGAACTTTATAGTGTTTGGTGTTCTCTCTCTCTGCACTTCTGCTCAAATAAAACTGCAGGGAAGTGAATAAATGATGCAATTAATTAAAATCTGACATGAAAAAACAAACGCAGCACAAAGAGCTTCTGTCTCTGAAGGACACACATGGGTGAGTAGTGAATCAATTACCATTTCCCCTTAGTAGGTTCCCTCAGAAGGGTCCCTGTTTAAAGGGATGGTGCACTGTAATTAGAAATGTTGATTGGCGTGTGGAATGTAAATAATCAGTTAGAGGAGAACCCAGCTCTGTCTACAGCTCAGTGTGAGCAATTGTTCTAATTACACACAGGACTGGAAAATATGGCTGTGTTCCAATTCTACTACATGCCAGTCCCAAATCACACATTTCTTCACTACACAGTCTGTACCTCAGTGCACACTACTCACACACCTGTTAGCTAGCTAGTGATGCATTTAGCATATTAGCAGGTACTATTCTACAGTAGTTACCATGACAACTGCAGTTATGACTATATCCCAAATCACGCACTACCTAAATAGTGCACCCATGTAGGTACCACAGGAGTTCATTTACTTTCTACTTTCCTGAATTCTTTTTTTTTATCTTGCACGTCTTTTTATTCCTCCTACCTTGCATTCTTTCTTTCTTTCTTTCTGCTTCATTAATTCAGTAGATTGAAACTCAGTTCTCTCTGGGTTGTACAGCAGGTGTGTGTGTGTGTGTGTGTGTGTGTGTGTGAGTGTAAGATAAAAGAAGGCCACCACCCTCCCCCCTCGGGACAGGAGGTAATTATGGATGGAGATGAAGCTCCGCCCACTAATCACACATCACCGACGCTGAACCAGAAACCTGCACTGGAAAAAAGGGCGAGTTTCAGGGGAACACACTGAGAACCTTGACACACACACACACTTATGGTTCTCCCAGGGTTATAGGAAATAAAGGTCAAAAGGTCAGGGATCTTATGGGTAATCTGTATACACTAGGTTACAGTGTAGCCCACTGCAGTGCATTGTGGGAGTTTAGGAAAATAGCATTGAAGAGTGTACAGTGCTTTTGGACATACAGTATGGCATGTGTGTGTGTGTGTGTGTGTGTGTGTGTGTGTGTGTGTGTGTGTAAAATGCGCTGCAAGTGAACATTATGTGTAACACACAGTGAACCCATGTCATATTACACCCTTACCTAAAGGTCAAAGGACATGAATATGAAATTGTTTCAGCTTTTTTTCTTTTTATCTTTTAATTTCTTTTCCTCTACCTAGTTCTCTCTGTTTTCCTTTGTTCTTGAACATGTTCTGCTCTCTGTACACTTTAGTTCTGAATGCTGATCAGAAACTGCTGTCACTTCCTGTCCTTCTTTTTGTCTTTCCTAAGGTCAAAGGTCATGATAGAGTGATTGCATGACCTTTTGCAACTTTTAAATTCTGAAGTCATTAAATGCTGAATTAAATATTCTCCTTTCTTTGTTAGTGTCTGTCTTTTTGCGTTTCTTGTTTCTTGTTGTTTAAATTCTACACATTTTTCCTTTCTGTTTCTGGTTGAATAATCAAAACCTCCAACTTTCACATCTGTTACTAATCACCACAATTATCCATTAACCTTCTCTCTCTCTCTCTCTCTCTCTGTCTGTCTGTCTGTATGTCTCTCTCTGTGTTTCTCTCTCTCTCTCTCTCTTTGCATCTGTCTCTTGCACATTACAGTAATATATAAATTACACACCCCAGACTAACATAGTGATATACATATGCATTTAATTAAAGCTAATCATTATTGATGTTTTCTCAGTTATAAAGTTGTCAGTGAGTTTTAAAATTTACTGCAGGTTTGTGCTGATGTTAAAGCCGTTTGTTTAATCAGTAATGACCGAAACCAGGAAAGGACACATCAGTAATATTTACTGATATAAATGCAGAATATTACATTGAACATTTCAGCTCTGAGAAGTTCTATTTACTTTTTTCAATTTTATTTCAGTTTGCAAATCACAAGAAATTATGCGTTTAAGGGTGTCACGTTTCATGTGTGCACTGTAGGTCACCTTAAACAAGCTGACTATGTCAATAAACCAGCTATTTTATATTTTTTTTAATTAGGTGTGATCATGTGACTGACGAGAAAAACATGAAGGCTGTGTTCGTGCTCCAGCTCGTCTCAACTAACTGAATGTTTTGCTACACTTCTGACTTTTAAAAGCAAGATGTAGAGATAAGATTACCGTGAACATGTTAAAACTAACTAAAGCTAACACACACACAAACACACACACACACACTCCAGGGCTGTGCTTGTTTACGTTGGACAGATGAAGAGTACAGAATGCCCGAGTGCACTGCAGTGTGTGTAATTCAGGATTGAGGTTTGTGTATTTGTTTAACACCAGTAGCCTCGAGCTGAAGTGACTATATTATGCAGAACCAACGCTTTCTGTTAAAAATTAATTAGTAAAGCTGTTTAAAGTGGAGTGTGCGCTGATGAAAGAAACAGAACCAGCAGTGCAGAGAGCCAGACTTCAGCTTTTAACACCACGTTAATATTTACTGACACATTTCACAGTGAGATGTTTATACTGTGAACTCTGCATCTTTCCGTCTGCTGATTTCTCTTCAGCATCCTGCAGTGAGGTTATGTCATCAAAGTGCACCAAACAGTCACAAAGCACTACAAGGACAAAGCCTTCAGTGCTGTTAACTGAGTGACTCTGTTGATAGTTCTGGTGACTTTTTATTCCTCTTTATTTAAAAAATAATCTTTATTTAAAAAAATCAAGCAACAACCAATCACTGATCACCACTGTTCCCCAAGAACCAATGACTGATCACTATCATTCCCAATGATTAATCACTGATCACCAGTTTTCATCATCAAATAATCACTGATACCCAATATTCCTCATTGACAAATCACTGATCACCATTGTACCCCACTGACCAATCACTGATCACCATTGTACCCCACTGACCAATCACTGATCACCATTTTTCCTCATCGACCAACCACTGACCACCATTGTTTCCCAACAGAAATCATGCTTCCCCGTGCTCACTCTATGAACTCTATATTTAGTGGAGGAGCAGAGGACAGGGAAGTTAATGACAGGGTTTACAGGGTCACATGTTTTACACCAGATTAAAAATACTTCATGGCGACCAAGGTGTTTTATAGCAATTAATTAATTAATCTAATGAATTTCTGCAAACTAAGGAAAACTGTAAGTGCAGACAGTGTGTGTATGATGTATAGGAAAACAAATGATGTAAGATATATTGTAAAGATTGGGAGAGGGAAAGTGGAGTTATAGGGGATAATGTCTGTACATCAGAAATGCGTGTGCACCACGGTGACCTTGTTTCCCACACTAAGGCTGAGAAAAGGAAGAATACCGTGTCTCCTTTTTCCAATTCTGATTTTTTTTGGCCTAGTTTCAGGTCTTGTTAGATGTAGTTCGGCTAGAAATTTTGTTGGAAACCCTGGTTATGATATCACCTTGAACATAGTCTAAAGCTGCTCAAAACAAGGTTGTTAGACTGTATGCCGGATGACTGTATGTTGTTGACTTAAAAAAAAATGACTAGATTATAGCCTATAGCATAAGCCAAATGTGACAGCCTTTCCACTTTATTCTGTATGAGGCTATGTCATCATTAATGTCATCCTGCAAAACCAAAATCTTTATTCACAAGCTGCTGGTTTACAATCACTCATTTAAAGAAGCAATCAGTGTTCCAAAGTGTTCCAGCCTTCAGAGGGAGTAGGGCACAGTCATAATGAGTGCAGATTGGAGCACAGCCTGAGATCAATGTGGAGATCATTTCAGAACACTGATCGTGATTTTTGAATTTTTTTTTTTCACATTTCCAGATTTTTACTGAGCAAGACACCAGAGTTGTTTCTGAGAAACCTGTCACTTTTGCTCATTAGTGAGAAAAAACATAATTAATGTTCACTGCAGACTGGCGCAAGTTTATTTATATATACTCACTGGCAGAGACACACACAAACACAGAGCGAGAGAGAGAGAGAGAGAGAGAGAGAGTGTGTGTGTGTGTGTGTGTGTGTGTATGTGGACACACAAACCTCAGGCCAATTAGCCTCATAATTAATTAAACACACTAATCACACTAGTCACTTATAACGTGAAGTCAACCTGTGTGACAGTTTCAGCTCTGAAAATAAATAAATCTGTAACATGATCAGAAATAAACATCGACATCCAGCTCAGGACTGTAACTACGTTTCAGATCAAACTAGAGAGTATTAAAGAGTGTATTGTAAAATATCTGAACACAATTACATACCTGATGCCTGAAGCTTGAAGCTTGTTTTAGTGCTCAAATAATTATAGATCTTATATAATTCTAAATCTAATATATTTTATATTCATGGCATTTTATATATTATATTTAGTTTAACATTTTATACATGTTTTGTTCATCAGCAGAAGAATGATAATAAAAAGAAAAGATTATACAAATAAGATTATCGATTTGTATTAATGTTAGAAACTTCAGTAAATATGAGGCTATATTTAAAACTATACAGAGTAGACACAATCTCTTTATAATGACAGAACAATCAAATAAAATAAAAATCAAATACATATAATAAGTTAAAATAATTTATTTATGTTTATATGTACATTATAAGTTTTAGTCAGACCAGTTAATAAAGACTGTTAACCTGTGTGCGTGTGTGTGTGTGTGTGTGTGTGTGTGTGTGTGTGTGTGTGTGCGTGCTTTTTTATATAAAAAAAAAAGTCCCACTTAGTCTCCCTTCTCTCTCTCACACACACACACACACACACACACACACACACACACACACACACACACACACACACACACACACACACACACACACACAGAGCGCACACGTAAGAGAGAGAGAGCGAGAGAGAGAGATTAATTGCACACACTTTACTCCAGCTCTGTTTTCCAGAACTCTTTAATTTTTATAACTCAAGCAGCGGTGTTTGGTGTCTGTGTGTGTAATCAGCGTTAGTGAGAAACACAGGGAGAAATAAATCACTGCAGATCTGTCTCACTCTCAACACACACACACACACACACACACATGAAGGAACAAACTGCAGATCTGTCTCACACACACACACACACACACACACACACACACACATGAAGGAACAAACTGCAGATCTGTCTCACACACACACACACACACACATGAAGGAACAAACAGTTAATCTCCAAATTCAACAATTTTACCTGCATTCGTTTACTAGCGATTAATGCAGGCGATTAGAATCAGCAGACAGAGATAGAGAGAGAGAGAGAGAGAGAGAGAGAGAGATTAATTGCACACACTTTACTCCGGCTCTGTTTTCCAGAACTCTTTAATTTTTATAACTCGAGCAGCATTGTTTGGTGTTTGGTGTTTCGTGAGACAGACATACAAGCAGACAAACAGAGAGATAGAGACATGCATACAGACAGACAGACATAGACATAGGCAGAGACAGACAGACAGACATAGACAGAGACATACATACATACATACATACATACATAGGCAGAGACAGACAGACAGACAGACAGACAGAGGGAACAGTGTAAACCCAGACAGAGTTTTTTTCTGTAAAGTCTCATATTTTACTTTTTAAGGTAATCTTTTTCAGTTCATTTTGTTTTGAATCATTTCATCATTTTAACACAAATCTAATCCCACCTTTATACAGACACTTCAGAATTAACTTTTCAAATTCATTTTTTTCTGGAGACTGCATTTTGTTTTCAAGGTCAACACAAGAGAGGTCATTCATTAAATTTCAATGCGATCTGATTCAAAAGGGGGGCACAGTGACTTAGTGGTTAGCATGTTTGCCTCACACCTCCGGGATTGGCTCTTGAATCCTGCCTCTGCCCTGTGTGCGGAGTTTGCATTTTCTCCCCATGCTTCGGGGGTTTCCTCCGGGTACTCCAGTTTCCTCCCCCAGTGCAAAGACATGTGTTGTAGGCTGATTGGCATCTCCAAATTGTCTGTAGTGTGTGAATGTGTGCGCGACTGTGCCCTGTGATGGGATGGCACCCCATCCAGGGTGTGCCCCGAGTCCCCCTGGGCGAGGCTCCAGGCTCCCTGCGACCCTGTGTAGGATAAGCAGTACAGAAAATAGATTGATGTGAAAGTTAAAAAAAGTCTTAGAAACAATTGCAGTGTTGATGTTTTCAAAACGGAATGTTTTTCCATTTTTTTTTCTGTATTTTAGTTTTAAAAAAATACTACTGCTACTGAAATCAGCAAGAAATTTAAAGAAAGTCAGTTAAAAACTGAATCTTAAATCTTCTTATGATATTTAATAAAAGAATAATAAATAAGAATGGTACAGTATAATGGAGATGTTTCCTCAGTACATATGACGATGGAGGCGTTTCTCTCTCATTGTTGTCTTCGACTCAGTGTTTTAATGAAATTCATCCACAGGAGCAGTTGAAGGTCAAACAATGTAAAATGTTTTTTTTTTTCTGTTCCCATAGTGATGTGAATATTAATTCTAAATTAAAAATAACACTTTATTGCACAGATAAGTGAGGTGAGCGAGTGTGTATCATGGGTACAGTGTGTATGATCTGCAGGCGATGATGACGTGACTGTAAAGTTAATTCTTTGGGTTGTACACATCACACAATTCCAATTTATTAAATCACGTGTAAAGTGGAAAGCTGGTGTGTTTAGATCCTCAGTGTTTTTTTCTGCGTGACATTGACCTGCGTTTCTGTAAACACACTGTGGATTCTGAGCGGTACTGGTGGAGTCATGTTCCTGACACACTGCAGCTTTGTGTTTCTGACTCGACACAACGGAGCGTTTAGCGTTTAGTGGTTTACCCCCCAAGGCTCTGAGCTACACCTGGCTCTTATTCAGAACCTGACTGATGTTTACATTACTGTATACACACATCATTGAAACAAGAACGTCAGAACGGCGCGAGAACCGAGACATCACCTCAAACTTCCACTCAGACAAAACATGAGAGGACCCTGTTCTAAAGACACAGGTCTGTTCACGTTGAAGTTAAATTAAAGTTAATTTGCTCCATTCACGATGGCCCTGATAGCTAATGCCTCGAGTCTGGAGCTGGAACTCTGTTTATTTTTAAGCTGCAGGGGTTCATTCTGTTCTCCGACACGTTTACAGCTGAAATTAAATCAAAATGGTCAATAAATAGATTAACAGTGTCTTACAGGAGTTACGAAATAAAACCTGAGACAGACAGAAATTCTGGGTGTTTAACCTTACTTCAGAAAAAAGAAAGAAAGAAAGAAAGAAGGAAATGAGGGAAAAAAGAAGTAGATAGATAGATAGATAGATAGATAGATAGATAGATAGATCGATAGATAGATCGATAGATAGATAGAATTGTGTTATTATTAGTTGTATTAAGTTGCATTTTAATGTAATAAATCCAAATTCATTTTGAAGAAGAATCTCTGAAAGATGTCACTGAATGCTTCCACCCCCGCTTCTGTCTCCTGATGGTACGTTTCGTTGGTGAATAGACTTTTCCAATGAGCTCCACACTCGTTCATTTCTGTCTTCGAGCTCTGCTGTCTCACCACATCAATCACTCTCTGTCTCTCTCTGACGGTCTCTTTCTCTCAGGAGCTGATTTAGGGATTTACTCATCAGCAAACACTCCTAGAGGAATCATGAGAGAGTGAGAGAGAGAGAGAGAGAGAGAGTGAGAGAGAGATGAGTATGAATAAACAGTGATTTTGGAATTGCATACTGCACTCTGATTGGCTCACGTGTTTGTTTTTTAATGATTAAAAATCAAGGATAATGTTGCATGTTCTCTTCATGATCATTGCAGCAAAAACTCTATCAGATTCACTCAGAGCACGCTGATTACAGCTCACCAGAATCTGACTCGCCAATGCAGACACAAACATTTATGCAAATGAGTCTGACTTCCGCACCATGATCAGCCATTCAAGCGAGAGGACACTAATGCTCTCTCTCTCTCTCTCTCTCTCTCTGTGTGTGTGTGTGTGTGTTTAATATCAGAACATAGTGAACAGTGATGAATGGGTTAGATTTGAGGCTGTATGTTAACAGAGTGTGTAATTTTAAGTGTGCTAGTGTGTAGTGTGTGGTAATGCATTCAGTAGACAGCCTGCTCTCTCTCTCTCTCTCTCTCTCTCTCTCTCTCTCACACACACACACACACACACACACACACACACACACACACACACACACACACACACATTCAGTTACCCACTCAGTGTGGATAATTAGGGCTGTAGGGAGGATGCAGGATGCTGAGTGAGTAATTGTCCCCATGTGTGCGGTTTCAGAGGACACTTTAAAGAGAAAGAATGCTGGCAATCAGAACACACACATACACACGCACACACATCAGGAAGTGATGTCACAGGCAGAAGAATTTCACTTGTTGTAGTTTACATGTTAGCATGTTATTAATGCTAGCATTACAAGAGAGACAGGCAGAGAGTCAGAGAGTTGACAGAAAGACAGATACAGAGAGACAGGTTGAGACATACAGAGACACTCACTGAAAATCAGACACGAGACAGAAAGACAGAATGACCCTGAGAGAGAGATGCAGATAGGGACAGAAACAGGTAGAGGGAGAGAGAGAGAGAGAGAGAATTTGAATTTTAAATCCACCTTTCTTATAACAATTTATTCACAAATGTAACCAGGAACAATTTACAAAGTTCATTAAAACTCACATATTTCTCAAGGTGATGAGAACCGCATTTCATTGTCTCTGTAGTCATACGCTGACAATGACTATAAAGTTGAACCTAACCTAATGTAACCTAAGGTGATATTAAAATGTCAGCACCAATTCATCATTTTCATAAACTGTACATAATACTTCATGCCCCATAACATTTTGTAAATACCCCACCAACTTATTATATGCATATTCCATCCGCAATCGAGAAGCCACAAGCCCCAAGAACATAGGCACTACACTTACTGCACCCTGCTCTGGTAATTGAAAATAATACTTTGTAAAGAGAAGAAACTACCCAACCATGTGCACTGCACAAAGAGATTAAATATCGATTATATCTCTGAGCAGAAAAGATAGCCCACCCCAACACTAGGACTGAGGTGTGCCACATGTCTGCTTGTAGCTACTGCTCCATGTACAATCCTCCACTGGAGGTCCCCTGTCTGCTTATCAGTAGGACTTTTGTACAGGATACACCAGAAGCCTTTAGGAGTAAAGTCCATGCTAAACAGCTCTATCCATTGTTTTGAAGAAACCCTGGCCAAAAGATGTGCATTGAACACTTTTACACATATAATGTAAAAAGACTTCTTCCCAGCTGAGTCAAATTCTTCCAAAACTGGGGTTTTGAGAGTCAACAAACATTTCTCATCCTCTTGCCATTCCCCTACAGCAGCAATCACATCAATTGAGGGGGAAATGTAGCAGCGCTGCTCTCTCTATTCATTAATAACAGCTTTATTACTCAAAACTTGATATTCTGCTCGCAACTTCCCATGTGCTTCTGCAATGAGTTATTGTAAAAACCGAGCTGATCTCAGTCTAATTCTTTCACTTGAAATTCTGACACTTTGATGCAGGATATGACCCAGCTTTGTGCACCCAGCAGGCAGCAGGCATTAATGTAGACTGACAGAGAATAAAAGTCTAGAAGGTAAAAAAAGAGTTGAAAAGCAGTGTCTCCTCCAGCAGCCAAAATCCAGGAGACATATCAGGTGATCTTGATACAGCAAAGACCTTCCAGGCCTCCAAAAGAGATCTGTAAAAAGGGGTAGGGTCTACCGGCTCAGTCTCTTGTAACTGCATAAGAAACAGATGTTTATCAAGAGCCATTCCACCTGCTGCAGTATCAATCCATGCAAAATTACTATTATATAGTAATTTTTGTGCAGCTTGCAATCGAAAAGCCATTATCCTGAACTTAATGTCCACCAAGCCCTGCCCCTTCTTGTGTTGGTAGATATAAAACAGCTGATCAGATCCAATGCTGGCCTGACCAAAAAAAAGTCACCAGCTTCCTTTGCATGAGGTCCTCACCCTTGCACTACAACAGACTGAATTTGTGCCAGAGTGTAGAGGCCACCAGATTATTAGCAACCAATACTCTCCCTCTGTAGGACAACTGGGGTAGCAACCATTTCCAGCAAGACAATTGGGTACACACTCTCTCCAGCCCAATTTAACTTCTAAATTTCATATGACCCAAAATAAATACCTAAGATCTTTAACCCTCCTCTTCCCCATCTGAGACTTCCTGGCAGATATGGAAGGTCTTCGGAATATTCCTGACCTGCCCAAAAAGCCTCACTTTTGGTCCCAGTTAGCCTTACCTGATGATGCTTTTTCATTCGCACAGTGCGCTACAGACAGGGCCTTAATATCCAGTGCATGATTCACAAAAACTATAACATCATCAGCATAAGCACTTAAAGTGATCCCTGAACTCTGAGGAAAACCAGGTATAATAAAACCAGCCAAAGTTTTACATATACTATGAAGTAGAGGTTCAATAACTATGCTATATAATTGTCCAGACAAGGGACAGCCTTTTCTGATGCTCCATGAGACTAAAATTGGCCGGCTCCCACCTCCCACCTTAACAATATATGCAGCACCTGCATACAATCCCCATTTTAAAAAAAAAACCTTTACCAAAACCAAAAACTTTAAGTACATTGAATAGATATCCATGGTCAACATGTTCACAGGCCTTTTCTTGATCTGCAAGTTCTTCCTGATCTTTCAAGTTTAAAACCTTCCAGATATCTAAAATGTCTAATGTTAAAAACAAATTGTCCATTATTGTCCCTTCTGGAATACAATATGTTTATCTTTTAATCTTATAATCAGTGGTCAATAATGCAAAAGGTCTCCAATTCTTTAAAAGAGACAGATCTCCCTTTTTAGGTAGTAAAGATAACACAGTCCGTTGACAAGACATAGGTAAATAGCCATCTCTGCTGCATTCACTAAAGACTTCATAAAGATCCTCCACAACAGAGCTCCAAAGATACTTAAAAAAATCAGATGGCAAGGCATCAGTGCCAGGAGACCGTCCTGACCCAAGCTGTCCAACTGCAGCAGTAAGTTGTTGAAAAGATATGTCAGCATCCAGAGCAGTTTTCGGGTCACAGTCTAGTTGGGGCAGGTCTCGAAGGAGATTTGCAGCACCATCAGCATCCCTGTGCCCTACATTGGGTGCATAAACATTAATAAAATAAAATACAGGCCCGTCTATATCAGCTTTCACTCCCATAAAATGGCCATTTACTGGTTCTGCAGCATTTAAGACAGTAACTCTTATCTCTGGAGAAAATAAAATAGCTACCCCCGCACTCAGATTTGTTTTTTGACTAAGTACTTGCTGCCCTTTCTACCATATTCCCCACTCAACTTCATTAACAGTATCAGTATGTGTTTCCTGAAGAAAAATAACATGTAATTACGCTTATATCCATCTCTGCCACTGTTGATGTTAAGTGAGCCCACTCTTAAAATGTGCATATCCGAGTTAAATAGGGAGCGAGGACAAACAGATTATAGCAAGATTTTCTACGCTTTGTAATTACAGTTAAATGCTTTCTTAGGCAAAACCATTTTTTCTCACTCAGAAGATCAGAGCCTACAGTCTTCTGAGGAACAGTAACTGACCGCACAAACTTTTCAACATCAGGGAAAAAATCCTTATCTAAAAAACATTGCGCAGGGACAGAGACTGCATCTGCATGTGAGACGCCATCCTTCTGCACAAAACCAACTACACTTACAAAATACACACACTACTTGCCAAACCATGCAATAAAGAGAAGAAATAGAAAAAAAGAAATAAAAAAAAAAACAGGTGAACTCTCACAGCTAGAGAGAGAAAGCTTGGTTTTGAGTTGGTTCTCTGTTATTTGATTCTACAGGCTGCACAAACAGCCATGAAATTATGCTGCATCTAACCAGATGTGTGTGTGTCTTTCTGTAGGAGGTGAAACCAGTTCATGTATGCAGAGTATATCTATCTATCTATCTATCTATCTATCTATCTACCTATCTATCGATCTATCTATCTATCTACAGTATATATACAGTTGAGGTCAAAAGTTTGCATCCCCCTTTCAGAATCTGCAAAATGTTAATTATTTTACCAAAATAAGAGTGATCATTCAAAATGCATGTTCAAAATTTTACATCCACTTGATTCTTAATACCGTGTTGTTACCTGAATGATCCACAGCTGTGTTTTTTTGTTTAGTGATAGTTGTTTATGAGTCCCTTGTTTGTCCTGAACAGTTAAACTGCCTGCTGTTCTTCAGAAAAATCCTCCAGGTCCCACAAATTCTTTGGTTTTCCAGCATTTTTGTGTATTTGAACCCTTTCCAACAATGACTGTATGATTTTGAGATCCATCTTTTCACACTGAGGACAACTGAGGGACTCATATGCAACTATTACAGAAGGTTCAAACGCTCACTGATGCTCCAGAAGGAAAAACAATGCATTAAGAGCCAGGGGGTGAAAACTTTTGAACAGAATGGGGATGTGTACATTTTTCTTATTTTGCCTAAATATCATATTTCTTCATTTAGTACTGCACTTCATAGGATACAGAAGATAGTTACATGCTTCCCAGAAGACAAAATAAGTTCAATTTACCCTGATCTTCAAATTCAAAAAGTTTTCACCCCCAATGCTGGAAAACCAAATAATTTGTGGGACCTGGAGGATTTTTCTGAAGAACAGCAGGCAGTTTAACTGTTCAGGACAAACAAGGGACTCATGAACAGCTATCACTATATATATATACAGTATAATATATATATATATATATATATATATATATATATATATATATATATATATATATATATATATATATATATATATATATATATAT
>CM040985.1:10637343-10689380 GCA_022985145.1 Pangasius djambal
TACAGATGTGATCATTTCAATAGTTAGTCCTCCATGCTAACCAGGTTGACATAAGCTTCCATCATCTGTTAGCAACAATAGCCTCGTAACCCCAGTTCAAAACTAAAGAAGTAAACTGAATTGTCTTTCATGGCTTTTCTGAATTTATTTCCTTTTCAGCTCTGTTCAGTCAGCAGTGATGCATCAGTATGCACCCATAATGCACTGCTCTCTCTGAAATCACTTCGTTGAACATCTGGCAGCATTCTGATCTGAGTCTGAGCTGCGTTTCATCTCTGGAGGCTCAGTAAACATTTTCCAGATTTTCTTTATTAACAAACAGATTTTCATGTCACTGTGATTATAAATAAAAAGCTTAAACATTGCAGCAAAGATGACTGACTGGAATCATGTCCTAACACAGACGAGTGCAACGACGCAATCAGCAAACTGAGCATCTCATTTATTTGTGTGTGGGTGTGTGTGTGTGTGTGTGTGTGTGTGTGTGTATCTGTATGCAATGGAATCCAGTGTGGAAGGTTAATTAGCTGTGAACTTGATTCATTTCCTCCCTTTTCTTCACTCTAATGGAAATAATGAATGTCAGTGAGGATTGCTCAGTTACGAAATTATTAAAGAGAAGCAAATAAAACTGAGAGCAGTAACACAGCATCTCAGGATTTAGAGTGGATTATAATCACATTCATAATCTGCTGCTAATATGTAAATTAGGACATGAATACTCCTACACACTTGTGTTGCCCAGTGACAGGTGGTTTTGGGTCAGTTAGGGTGGAGCTTAGAATTAATCATGTCAAAACACTTTTAAGTGCTCAGGATGAAATGGAGGCCTCAACTTTTCCAAAAAGGTGTGTTAGCGTCACCCTTGAATGCTTCTATTGTCCAAATGAGGGTCTTCCCTGCATAAGCCAGGGCTCTCTTTAAATGCTTCTCTCACCCAAGCACCCAAGCAGGGGCTTCTTCTGCCCAATCCTCACCTTGCCCATGCCTCAACCTGTCTACACTGAAAAAAATGGAATATTTGGGCAGTCAAATGTAAGAAAACATATTTATTATGTACAGTTTAGATAACTACATTACGTTTCTCATCAAAAAGTGATTTCATTGTTTATACTAAACTTAATTTGAACAAGTTTGTAATTACTAGATTGAATTATGTAGAGCGATCCATTCACGTAGCATTGACGCAAACCAATGACTTCGTGAAATCTCATGAGGCTGTTGGCGCTGATACCTATAGAATTAAACTAACATGACTAAAACACATGCAGTAGAATAGCACAGCAGCAATGTGGCTGTAGCACAACACCAGGGAGCTGGGTTCAGTCCTCAGCTCAGGTGAGTGTGTGGAGTTTGATTTTATTCAGGTGAAAATACATGATCAAAACCTGTTGTATGTAAGAAAGCAAATTGTGCTAATGTAAATTCAATCACGTGAAACCGATGTAAGCATTTGAATTAAGTAAATTCAGTGAGCTTTTTAAAAAAAAAAAATGTAATCGGGGCCTCGTCTTCAGAGGCCTTGTCTTGTCCATGCAGGGTTCCTCTCCCTCCCCAAGAGGGAACCTCATCCTGCCCAGGCAGAGGCTTTTCCCTGACCAAGCTGAGACTTTGCCCTTCCCGAGCTGGGGCCTCACTCTGCCCAAGTGTAAGCCTCACCATCATTCTGCCCATCATTAGGAACAAAAGACAAGATCACTTATTCTCCGATTACAAGCACAGCTTAGCTTTTTAGCGGACAGTTAGCTCTTTTGTTGAATATTGTGATTTATCTTATGGGTAAACGGCAAACAATTTTTTTAAACGATTCTTTTTGCAGCATCAGGAAAATCAACCCTTGACCAAAAACAAATCTTTAGTTTTGCTGTCATTAATAAGTTAGCCTATTGGTTGGAGCTGTGGATCAAACAAATCAAAACTCACACAATGTGATTCACTTACGCAAGCAGTTTAAACAGAAAGGTTCAGATCATTGTAGTGAATCATAGCTTCAGATGTTGTCCAGTTAAAAGCACATGTGTGATCCTAAGTTAAATCGGATCAGTGAAGCCAAAACTTGATCATGTGACCTCCCGAGTAGCCTTTCTTTTAATTTCTCCAACTCAATGAAACTACCCATAGCACAAACACTGTCATTAGCTCACAAATCCCATGTGTATATGTGTTTAAGTGTTTGAAAATGACAAGTGGATATGTTTGTAATGGTATTAAACAGTAATATATTGCGGTAGATGGTGTAACTGATTATCAGCACAGACTTGAACTCAGTACTCATTACATTTGGAGTATTTTTAAACTTTGGAAATGCCCCAGGCATATCTGCACACTGAGCACTCTGCTCCGTACACAAGTCCAGATGCTAAAAGTGTATTTAAATGATACCACTATTACCAGCTTCCTCTGCCGCTTCCAGGTTTGTGCCTTGGGGTGAATACTATTATATTTATAATTCCCATCAGACCTCACTGTGTGTCTGTGACCATGAGCAGGCTGAAAATAAAGCCTGCACTGACACCTTACCTGTTTACTGTCAGGAATTTAGCCTCATCTGTGGTATTTTATTTAGCACAGTTACTGTTAAGCCTCTCAGAGCCCTGCGATGTTTAATGACATATGCAGCACTTCTGTAATTTTAATACACGTACATTTTACTCTCTTGCATGCATGCAGCTTGTAAAGATGTCGTTCCTTTTTATGAAGCAATGCTTCAATACACTCAGATGCACCACGGCACTTTTATGGGAGAAAAGATGAAATATGTAAACATGAAACATGTGTAATTGGCTTTAATATAACAGTATAAAACGTAATCATCTCCAGGGCTGTAGCTAGGAGGAAATGTAAAACAGAAATGGAGCAACTTTTAAACTACATACAAAAAAATTAATTGTGTATTAATGAAAAACAAAGCTGGCCTATACTAAAGCTAATGAAAGGAAATATAACACACACACACATCGATCAAATATGACACAACAAATGCGATATGTGTCAAACACTTGTCGCTTATAATTGATGGATATTAATTCAGGCTCAAGTATGCAGTATCTTATGCCAGAAAATTACACGGAACAAAATAATTAAAAAAACCCATTAACCCATAGCTACCCAGAAAGCATCTATAAGGGGGGATGTTTGGGAAATTTCTGAGAGATTTCGTACTGACATCATAAAAATTTCTTCAGTGAGATCAGTAGCTTTCAATCCAGAGACCATGACTTGTGGTGGGTAGATGCTTGAGGCAGGTCCATAGCTTGGTACAAGTCCATGTCTTAGGGCAGGTCTGTGGCTTGAGGAGGATTTGAGGCAGTTCACTCTTGCTCCCTTTCCCCATCACCCAAATAAGTTTTCTAAGGCAAGTTTGCACTTAACTGGGACTCTTGAGTCTTGATATATAGTTGAACAACTTGAAAAGTTGCTTGAAGTGGACACTGTATCCTGGCTATGTTAAATATTTGGAGCAAACCATTTTCCACTGCAGTAGGTGTAGTTCACACATTTAAATGTGAATAGACTAACAACTAACTGTCTTTATTCAGTTAGGGTTGTCAGCCACTTAAATCCAAAAGTTACATCAATATTTACATGGGGGAAGTTCTTTGTATTCAGAGTCAGGTTACGCAGTTGCTTAAGTGGATGTTCTGAGTTCCACATTTAGATTATTAAAATCATCTGGGTGTAGTTCACTCATGCCTCTGAGGTCGCCAGTTTTATCTTGAGTAGAAGATGCCTTAAACCACAAGCACTTGCCTTTAATCCAAAAAAATCTGGGATAGAAAATATGGACCGAAGAAGCAGATCACATTTAAAAAAAAAAAAAAAAAGTAATACAGTATAACATACAAGCGAGAGTAAAGAGGCTGCAGTTTTATGGGAGAGCCAATATCATGCAAGAAAAGACACTTATGTTCAAGGTCAGAATCACCTGTAACTGAGACATGCCTCTGTTTTAGACAAACTCTGTCCCCATGTGTGTAACTCTTATGGAGCTTCTGAATAGCGCATAAGTCTGTAGTTATGTCCGACATCTAAATACTGATGTGTGTAATTTCAGTATTAAATCCTCACTGCATGCTTAACTCTACTCTGAATATGGTGATGTAGTTGACTAATAGTAATTGAAGACGATATATATACTGTATATATATATATATATATATCGAGAGAGAGAGAGAGAGAGAGAGAGAGAGAGAGAGAGAGGCACACTCTATGTAGCTCACTATTTAGTAGCACAAAACAGGTGAGAACAGGACAAAAAAGGAACAACCCCCAAAACCTCATAACTCCTCCCCTCTGATGGCCCCACCTCTTCTGTAAAATAGATCAGGCTATGACCGAACACAAAAACTGTCCACACTTCATGTCTCTGTGCTTCAAATACTGTACATCAACCAGATAGTAATAGTGCATTACTGAGTCTCCCAGTGTAAACACACTACTGCACAAAACATGACTAGTGCAGTACATGATTTAAGACAGAACCCATTTTGCTCCATTATTTGTCACTTCTCACTAATATGGTGTGTTCTGATTGGATGAGAGCAGCAGGAACGACAGCACATAGCTCACAGAAGAGCGCTATACAGGTTCCACAGTTTCTCTTGGTGGACCCAGACATTTAGATGCGGTTGTATGCGGTTGTGTAGCGTTGCTATGGTTACAGTGTACTGAACACATGTTCTCCTGTAATGGTCTAACACACTTGACTGATCTTAATCCAGTTGGTGAGAGATGAAGGACCTCGGCACTGCTGTCATCGAGCCCTTTGATGTTTAATCACTTGCTAATTGGATTCACATTGATTCCACAACATCTGCAGAGCCTCACTGGCTCCCTGGGGTCTGCTGGAGAATGGGTTTAGGGTGGAGTGTTCACTACTAAGCAGTTCTCTTGTCTCAGGATTCATTTTAGGCTTTCACAGAAATACAGCTGAGTAGCACTAAAACAATCCTGATGGAAATGGACATTTCTGTGGATGTTATTTACAGTCCGAAGCACATTTATGTGAATGAAAGCTGTGGACATAAATCAGAGGTTTATACTAATGCGCTCATTCTAATACGTTATCATGTCTATAGTAACAGGTCATTCACAGGGACTTGTATGGCCTATGCGCCACTTAAAACAAATTATTGATACATTGAAGTCTTCTCCAGGGTAAGGACAGGTTTATTTAACATTTATGGAAGGAGTCTCCCATGTCAGCGCTTTCTAACATTCAGAGGTAAAGCTGTAACTTTAAGCTCACCGACAAGTTCAGGACAGAGTAGTTTATACTCTGTGGTTTCTTGGTAACATGACAAGCTGTTTTTTTCTTTTTTCTTTTATTAACTTCAAGACAGAGAAAAAAGAGAGACTGGTGAGGGGACGACTGTTTATAGCTCCTATACTGTAAGTGAGAATAGAAGCGAACTTGTTTCAATGACGTTCCATAACAAATGTAAATATAAATGGATAAACAGTATGATGTGTAGTTCTTTAATAAATAAAAATTGTAATTGTTGGTAAACTGCTTCAGTAGAAGAGGAATAAAACACTTGGGGACATGCTGTTTTAGGAAAATAATCAACTTCATGGTGGTAACAGTAACTGTTTCATCACAACTCCTGTTGTTGATTATTTTCCCATAACAGCATGGAACTGTGGCTAAATTCTAATATCTGGAACTCTGAAGATTAAAGCCAGTTTGAATAATCAATGTGATTTACATATAAATTAGAAAAAAAAAAGTTTTATAATAAATCGCATTAAATGAAATGAGTACAAAAAAAAAAACAACTGTAAATAATGCTAAGCATAAATTAAATCAAATGACTACAAATGCATGAAATCAAATGACTACAAATCTGAAAATAAATATATAAATAATGCTAAATATAGTAAAAGAAAAGACAAAAAACTATAAATCTGGTTTAAAGATATCCAGTATATAATAAAACATTTTGTTTTAACTGAGACAGAAGAGCAGAGAGCAGGTTAATATGTCAACTAATTCTCTCTGATTTATGTTTCCAGATTTCGTCCTCTCAGTCGAACATCTTGTGACCAAATGTTAAAATCAGGAGTTTAAATCTGTTTATACTCTCTCTCTCTCTCTCTCTCTCTCTCTCTCTCTCTGTCTGACTCTCTCTCTCTCTCTGTCTTTGTCTCAGAGGCTTCAGTACAGAATTAACCTGATGAATATTAGAGGAGTGTAATTATTAGATAATGCACAAACAGGTACAGTAAATTTTAAG
Source organism: Pangasius djambal (assembly GCA_022985145.1). NCBI lineage: Eukaryota > Metazoa > Chordata > Actinopteri > Siluriformes > Pangasiidae > Pangasius > Pangasius djambal. Next base: position 10,643,580 of record CM040985.1, read on the forward strand.
TGTAATTAAGATGTTTAATTGAGATTCATGTGTTCATGGTTGAGATGTTATTTCCTGTAAGCACATTAATTAGTCGATTAAATTAAATACACACTTGAATAGAATTTTCTTCTTGGTGATTACTCATTATAGACGTCAGACTGATGAACTGTCATCACTAATGTCTGCTAATTAGAAAAAGTAATGAAGCCATGCTCTGGATAATTATTTTGTCCTGTTATAAAGTCTCACGCACAAATGGCTGAAATTCTAAAATAAACCTGAAAGATTCTGAAGGTCAGAGTTAAATACAGTGAACGATTACGCTCTATTCCACTACAATATTCTCTCCTGGTGTTATGTTCGCATAAGCAATGTGCACTTTCCAGAAAACCAGGAATTCTGGCTTTATTAATAAAACAGTGATAGAGTTATGCCTTGACCACCCCAAAGTTAATTATTTTCCTATAACAGCATGTCCCCATGTGTTTTATTCTTCTTATACCACGCCAATTTGCCAACATTTACACTTTTTATTTATTAAATTACATCATACATTTTATCCATTTATAGTTGCATTTAATGTTGTGGAACATCCATGAAGCAAGTTAGTTCCTGTTCTCACTTACGTTATAGCAGCAGTCGTTCTCTCACCAGCCTCCCTTTTTAATCTCGCTTGAAATTAATGACAAAGTATGCAGCTTGTCATGTTACCGAGAAACTCCTGTCTTGAAGATGTCAGAAAACTTAATGTTACAGCTTTACCTCTGACTGTCACAAAGCACTTACACTGAAGACTCCTTCCAGTAATGTTACATAAACCTCTCCTTACAGAAAACTTCACCATATCAACGACTTTTAAACTCGTGTCTGTGGAGCCGAGTACAACTGCCTGTGAATGAGCTGTTACTATAGAAACAATCTAAACCTTTGATTTGCAGCTGCACTACTGTCAGAGCTGCTGTTCTAGAAAATTAACCAACACCTTTTGACCAATCACAAGCCAGAATTCAACAAGTATAAGATATTTAGCTATTTACCACGTTTATCACATTATAATGGTAGTTAGATTATTTAATAGTAAGCTAACACACACTCTGAGACATATGGCTAATCAATTAACTCGTTATTTCATAAAATAAAATGACTTGTGATGTATTGTGTATGAGAAAAAAGTGTAGATACCAGGACTGAAAATAAAATCAGGATATGAAAGCCAGGTCACATTCCTCCAGTGAGATGTGATGAGGCTGAGGCGAGTGTTTGACATATTTTAGTTCTTTTTCCTCTTTACTGCCAATTATACACACTTTAAATCTAAAAGGCACAACTGAGTTTGTTTAGAGCTGCCAGTCCACACAGGGTCAACGCTCTGTGTGTGTGTGTGTGTGTGTGTGTGTGTGTGTACAGTGTGTTACATTAGCATGTGTGTGTGTGTGTGTTTGTGTAAAGGTGTAGGAATGGCACAGAGATTGAGTTTCCTTATGATAACACACATGGCTTAATTGTGTCCACCTGAGCTTTAATCTTTCAGAGTATTGCTTCTCAGTAACACACACACACACACACACACACACACACACACACACACACACACACACACACAAACACTGAGATATGAAATAAATAGGGAGGAGGTGGAGAATGAAATTTGAAGGTTTGAGTGCTGCTCAAAGAAACATTAAAATAAAGAGACAGAGACACATATGATTTTTTTTTTTCTTTTCTTTTTTTGCATGCTGACACAAAACCTGTAGATGGAAAACATCTGCTATTTCACCTTAGTGCTTTTTCTTTATCCCTCTAATAGCAGTTTAATGCCATATCTTCCAGAGTTAATGTATAGAGACAAATAAGTGTTATAGTAATCTGTGGTCCTGCAATCCAGCGTACAGTCTAATCACATTAAAACAGATGATGTGTGACTCAGATAATTGCTGTAAGACTCTTATGATTTTCATCAAAATTGAATGTACTGTGTTTTGTGCATAATACTTTGTGTCCAGATTCATATTTCATAATAGTAAAGAAATGAAAATAATACTTTAGTGTAATGCATTTATTCTTTTCTGTGAAAGTCCTGAATGTAGATAAGTTTTATCTGAATAAGTGTTGGCTGAGTAACACAGATTACAGGCTTACATCGCGTGTAGGATTATAACAGTAGCAAATATTCACTTTAACATGCTCACACACACACACACACACACACACACACACACACACACACACACACTGGCAACTTTAATGACATCCTGTTTTTTCCCGTTGTGTTTCTGCATATTGTCGGAGTAAACAGCCAGCAACCTCCAGAACTCCAGAACAATCTAATACAGAATACACACTGCCTGGAAATCATCACTGAAAGACAGACAGAGAGAGGGACAGACAGAGAGAGACAGGCACACACATACAAACAGGCAAGAGAACAAGAGAGAGAGTGAGACAGAGAGAGAGAGAGGCAGAGAGAGACAGAGAGAGAGACAGAGAATTTCTCTCAGAGGATAATGAGACTTATATCAGGTAAACAGTTGTGTTGATTTTCACCTTTTCAATGTCTTTAATGTGAAGCGTTAGTTTTGTTCTCACAAAACCCAAACCCAAACACCCAAACACACACACACACACACACACACACACAAATTGTACATTCTGCTTTACTCTCAGTCCACAGATGTTTTTGAAGATTTAGTTTTTAATCCTCCAAATAAAAAAGAAATGCTGTTCACACGAACTGTGAGATTTTTTTTTTTTAAATGCAGTTCCCATTTTCAAAATATCTCCACATGAAAACAAAAAGAAAAAACAATTCGAAAAAGTGTCATGTCAAGTCAGTGCAGGGGTAGTATGTCATAAACTATGAGGCCAATCACCTCAAAAAATAACACTAAGAGCTGCGTACTGAGTGTTAGAGAAGGTGAAATAACATGGGCAAGAGTTCTAAAATGAAAAATGATACCGTGAGTCCTAGTACGGAGTCCCAGCACATTCATAACACACAAAACACACACCACAAGCGTGCGCAGGTTCACACTGAAATGTCAGCATTTTCAAAACGAGCTTTTTATGTTCACACAAATTGAGTGAAAATGTTCAAATCTCTCCACCATGGAGGTTGTTTTCAAAAAGTTTCAGTTAGTGTTCATGTGAACAGGAGGACAAAACACAGAAAAATAAACACACTTTCAAATAGATCCTTATATATTCATGCGTGGGCGTGGCTTCAGTTCTAACATGCATTTTAACATGCAGTAAAGAGAAAAACGATGTAAGAGACATGCAGAAAAAATTAAGTGTATTTATATATTTAAGAAGCAGAAGATTCCATACATTACGTTTCGAAAACATTTGATAAATCTGCAAACCAGTCAGTATGTTTGATCCTTGTTTTGTGTCATTGTGTTATGGTTTTAATCATAATTTTATTATTATATATATTATTATAGTTGTGTTCAGATACAGTGCACTCTTTAAAAATGTTTTGAGAGTTTAAGATAAAAATAAAGAAAAGGAAAGCGCTTTCAAATGCGGTCAGCCAGATTTTCTTGACACTCTTTTAAAAAAATAAATAAAACGCAGGTTCCATCTACAGCACTTAAACTCCCACAAGTGTATGGAGACTCCGCTGAAATATTTACTTATGATCTTCTAGAGCAGATAAAATCATATCGTGGACATCTTAAAATAAAGTTTAGCATTTCATTTCAACCAGCACTCTGACAGCGTGCTATTAAAAACATTGTAAGATAAACTGAGGTTTGCTGAGTGGTTAAAAGCTTCAACAGTGCTGTCTACCTGTACACCAGAACGTAAAATCTTTATGTTTTATTGAAATAAAACTGTAATATTGAATTTAAACCTTCTGTTAATGTCACTTTTGATCAACAAAAACAATTCTGATGGAAAGAGAGTTGTCAGGAATTAAAGAAGTAAACAGTAAAAAGCACACTGCGTACGTTTTAGCTACAATACTTTTACCAATCACGTGTGTAACATCCCTTGTTGAAACTGAAATGTTTCCACATGGCCGACATTTACACTGCTGATCTGCTGCTCAAACTGTTTGAACACGTCTGTGGAAGAACAGACAGCGTTTTTGATCAGTTTCTAATGATTATTACAATTAACATTATTTATAGGGCTTCGACACTGCATTGTAGGTGTAGCGTAGGTGTGAGTGCTGTATTTCAGTGAACAGTTTTTGCCCTTTTTCTTTATCAAATCTATTGAATAGAAGTTAGCTATATACTACACCAAAAGTTAGCTAAGTGGAACACACACTGAACACATCGATATTATCTCAAAATATTCTCCATCTACTGTGACAGAAAGCGAAGATGCCATGCCTACGTGTCTCTCAAGCATGAAAAAGCTGGGCTGAGGGGGCGGGGCTTCCAAGGGGGCCAGGTAATATCTTAGAGGACGAAACACCTATCAATAATTCCAGATTCACATGTCAATTGACTCATCGGAGATTTGTTTGGGGGGAGAAAGAAGACTCCTTTGCTGTGTTATTGAGTAATAACTCATAGCAGCCTACAGCTATTTTAAAATAAAATTAGCTACTACACAAGAAGCGGAAAGGTCAGCAGATATGTGTTTGTAGCTGCACGTCCACTTCTTTTCTGCTTTTCTGATAAAACATTACGCTAGTTAGCTAAGAGCAGAGAGCTGAAGGATGGTGATGTATTGAGCTGTATTGTGGGTAAATCATGCCGTGATCACTGGAGACTGGACTTCAGCATGTGTGTGTGTAAGCAAATCTCGGAGTCTCCTTTGTTGTTACAGCTGAGATCGAGCGTTTTCCTGGAATTCGAAGTTTAAAACAGAATTGTGACTTCTCGTGAGATTTTATGAAACACAGTCTTCTGTGAATCTCATCTGCACTCCATTACTACAACAGTGCACCACATTTATAAAACACAACGTTGGCGACTGTGCATTTTTTTTTTTAGGGCTGTGTAATGCGCATTTTTACCTAAACTGCAATCTGATAAGGCCACTGATAAAATTCCTTGTAGTTTTAGCTTCCTAACGTCTCCATCCCTGCTGAATTCCAGAGTCGATTTAAAGAACACAGCTCTGGATTTTGTTATTTGACTGTAAACAGCCGTTTCATGGAAAACGAGGAGGAGGAGGAGGGAAAGTTTGGCTCATGGGTAAAACTCCTCGACTGCACTGCTAGTTTCTGACAGTGAAATTATTCAGTAATTAGAAGAAAGCCAGGTGCCGGGCGTGCCTTTGATAATGTCTACATTCGGTCTGGATCTCTTTTTGAAAGGACCGTGACCGTATCGACCTGTGTGTAACGTCTCTTGGCTGCGTCGCAGGTAATTAAAGCGAAAACAACGTTTCGCTCCAGTGTGCGTGCGCAACACACATCTGGAAACGTCAACACTGAGAGCGAGAGGGAAGGGAAAAAAAATGGAGGATGCTTAAGATTAGGAAAGAGGAAAATTAGTCTCTAAGTGAAAAGCATGATAAAAAACATGCCTCACACTGAAGATGTGTATCTGAAGAAGAAGCCAAAACCTTGAATCTTTTTTTTTTTTTTTTTTAAATTGTCTGAAAACTCCATGGCCTCCAGTTCATCACAGCTCACTGACTTTACTGAAGCAATTACAGGAAAAAACTGTGAAATGAACCCATACAGAAGGAATACACACTTCCTAAAAACTTTCATGCTAGTGTTTAAAATAACACTTCTTGTTACAATTCAGCTGTCAGGAAAACTTAAAAGAATATATTTTATTTTTAGCAACTATCTACAAAGTAAAATAAATTATATTCGGCTAATCTGCTAATATTCCTTAAGGAGATCCCCAGAGTTCTGCTCTTGGCCCATTTCTCTTTATAATTTACTTGCTTCCTTCTAGTCACTGAATTCTTTTTAAAATTTCAATGCGATCAATTAATCATATTTTCCGATCTGTGTTAATGTCATTCTTCATTCACATTACAAGCTCCTGATGTCTTGCTCATATCAGATCTGTCTGTATTTATGGTTCACATTCGTGACAGGAAATGACCTGTATCTGTGTTTAATGTAAACACACCTGTACCCTGAAATGTTTCACATGAGCACATCGATTTCTGGCAGCTGTTTCACGACATACTGTTGCAGTTCCTTCCTGTTTTCGTGAATCGATTCCCTAAATATTAATAAATCACCAATTTCCCCATCCCCTTACTGAAAAGAGTCGCTGATATCGCTGTCACTGTCCTCTGTTGTCTTTCCACGCTGCTGACACTGGATGATGATGATGATGATGATGATGACAGTGTTATGTGCATGCACTGTACTCTGAACTGACTGATCTCATTCAAGCTGCATGGCCACTTATCAGACATGTATCTGATCTAGAATCACATTTGAAAATAGCTCGGGTCTGATTTGAAAGGATTGTATTTTTCTGTCCACACAGTCCTAAAAACAAATCAGATCTGTGTCATGTTATGGCAGAAAATCAGATTTGTGTCACTTTATCCCGGTAATATGAAGTAAGCTGAAACCACTTTCTGCAAATGACTCATGTCTTGCAGTAATTGCTATTAATTAAAGTTTTAAGGAGCAGCGAAGAAAACACTATTATTATTATCTGTGAGCTCAACTCCAGCTTGGCCAGGTCTTAAAACAGCTGATGTTCTAATGAGAACACTAACTGGACCTGATTTCTAGCATTTGGAACAGAGCCCATAACAGTGGGATAATAAGGACGTTATTAACATGGTGCAGAACAGCTGTGTTATCACACACAGAACATTCTGAAGTGTTTGTCAGAGTCAGATTTTTCTAATCGTCTGAGTGATGTAAGTGTGCTGACTGTGTGATTTAATTCACTTCTCCTTAACTATGGGCTGAACACACACACCAACACACCAAGATTCAACTAGATTCATCAGTCTACACTGAATTATTTTTTGGCACAGAATTATTTTTCGTTATTGGAATTACAGAGATATCAATGCTATCAACATATCAATGCTTACACGCGTTTTTTAACTTGATTACGTGACATGTCTGCTGTAAAAGTCCCTGTGAATGAGTTGTTACTATAGATAGGATAACATATTAGAACAAGTGCATTAATATAAACCTGTAAGCACTACTGTCAGAGCTGCTGTTATTGAAAATTAATCAACACCTGACTACCAATCAGAATCCAGAACAGCATTCAGTGAAACACTATGACAGCCCAGAAAGGTTCTTAATTAGTCCAAGAAATTGATGTTGAATTAATTAGCAAATCTTAGAGCATGCTAACGCTAATATCACTTCCACACTGCTGAACATGTAGGGAACGCACTGATGTAATGCAGTTTTAATACGCCTTTAACCACAGAGAAAATTGGTAGTTAGCATTATGTTATCTGAGACTAAACAGATCAATCTTCCAACAGCAAAGATGAACAGTAGTGTGTTTTATCAGTGATTGTTAGCAAGTTAGTATGTTTTCATGGTTTGCGTGCATTTTATTATTTTTTTTTTATCGAGTTTTGTGTTATCACAGGGAACAAAAGCTCAGTGTGGCTCAGAGCTTCACAGCCAGTGGGTCAGAGCCAAAGCCTGCCGGGATAATTGGCAGTGTGAGATTAGCAAACCACACACACACACACACACACACACACACACAGAGGAGGGATTAATGTGTAACACTCGGCTGCGTGGCTAAATTCCTTCTACAGACTCAGCACTTTGTGCAATCAGTGAGCTGTTAAAGTGGCTCTGCACTAATTGTACATTTGATATATTTATTTTATTTATTTATCTTTGTAATGTGACCTCTCTGTACCACACTTCATTTCCCTCCCAGTGTGCTAAACTATGAAAGACGCTAATTCCTCTAGGTTTGCAGAAACTACAATCTTTTCAAGAGCTAGTTATTATCCTAATGCTGGACTCCAAACATCTCAAACAAGGAAATGTTCTCTTCTTAGTCCAGACACTAAAGATAAACTCAGAGCTTTCTTTATTTTCAAGGCTTAGTTCAGAGCACAGCACAGTCATACAACATTAAACATGAGTAATCCATAATCATTAAATGGGAATTCAAGCGAGGGTCAAAACCAGGAAGACGTACAAGTACTACAATGGAGCAACAGACTTAAAAATGCACGATTACAGCTGACGAGACGTCACATAGAAACACAGAAACAGCAGGGTACAAAATGACAAATGAATTAAGCGCTAAACACAGAACAGGTACACACACTCGGGAAGTAAATCAATGATAAGACAGGGTTGGACACTGCACTAGAGCAGAAACATAAACACGTGACATTGAAACATAAGCACATGAACCCAAAACGCCATGCAGTTTGCTGACAGATGACTTGGTGGAGAGGCAGAGAAGCAGTCTGTCTGTGGGCGGAGTCTCATGGGAGAAGCGAGGAAGCAGTGAGATTGCATAGGGGCGTTCCATCATAGTGGAATTGCACTCTGATGAAACATTGTGAAATTGATCAAGTCAAACCAAACTGCAGTTTTGTTGAATTAAGAACACCGTTGCTAGGCAACTGGCTAATATAGCTGCCGAATAACCTAGCTAATGACTAAGACTAACGAGTGGGTAGCTAGCATACAGCTGTTCATGTGGAATCTTCTCATGAAATAAGGCTAACGTAGCATTATTAGAATCTCACACTCATAAGACTCACACACCTTTTCCTCTTTGATTTTCTTTCATCACTTATTAATGTATTTGTGTACTGTGCTCTCTCTTTAAAGCTGTCACACTCCCGTGTTAATGAGGGAGTGGACATGTGTGTCAAACAGTTTTGCTCATTTATCATCAGCAGAGCATTGCTTTCAAACACGTTCACATTTTTTAATCCGCTGTGAACTCGTCCTTGGAGAAATGCAGACAATGTTCACGCACCGCTGGTGCTAACAGGTGCTAAACGGTTGCGTCATGACCTCTTGTTCCACATGCATGTTGTAGACCACACAAGCAGAGTACACGTGTTCCTCTGCTATAGCACACATGCTGTATGATCGGTTAAAAATCGTCACACTATACCATGATATGCTGACAAATTTCTGTTTTTTCATTTTAAGCAACATTATAAGCAGTGATGAATCACTTCAGTGAATCAGATAAATATTATCACCTGACTGCTCATAAAGACGTTTTATACATATTCAATTAGGAAATAAAATCCTGTTTTGTGTGGAGCTGTATATATGGACCTTCCCATGCACAATAGAATCACTGGACTGAATCATATAAACAATTAGAAATGAAACTCCACCCTGCTAGTGCACTGATTTGGGAGTTTTATAGTGACGTCTAACAGTAAAGTGGACGTGAGTCATGAGCTGTTTCTCGCCTCAGTGAGGGTGACATTTGCAGCTTAGAGTCACTAGCAAAATTAAGAAAGACAAAAAAATTTACAAAAATTGACTGATTCAAATGATTCTATTATTCTCTTGATTGGTCTGATTCGACTGACTCTTTTTATTCTCCTGATTTACCTGATACTTCTGATTCTCCTGATTACACTGATTCTTCTGATTTGATTGATTTAACAGATTGTCCTGAGTCTTATTTTCCTCCTGATTCACATGATTCAACTGATTCAATTGAGTTTCCGGATTTCTTCTGATTTAACTTATTTTCCTGATTTTTTTTTTATTTAGGGTAGGAAATAGGAAATGTATTTATTTGTCTGTATGTCTTATTCTCTTTTTTGGTCTGATTCTGCTGATTCTCCCGATTCTTCTTATTCTTCTGATTCTCCTGTTTCGGCCACTTTTCCTCATTCTTCTTACTTTCCTGATTAGACTGATTCTTCTGATTTGACTGATTCGTTTTATTCTCCTGATTCTTTTGGTTTGACAAGATTCAACAGATTTCAACAGATTCTCTTTATTCTCCTGATTGAACTAATCATTCTGATTCTGCTGATTCAACTAATTCTCCTATTTCTCCTGATTCCGTTGATTCTTCTAATTTGACTGATTCTCCCGAACAGTGGGAGAGGTTCCGATCTGCACTGATCTAGGTGAGTGCACTACATAGTAAATATTCTTTAGTATGAGATCAGCGTATGTGATTTGGGACACAGATTTATTCTGACACTACAGCAGAAGAAATGTCTTTTTTGAATTTATTGGAATCTAATAAACCTGAGAGACAGCTCAGTAAAATGAAGCTGAACTCACTCTGTCCCTCTTTGGTGTTTTAAACCGTTCCGGACGTCGGCGTTTCTCCTGCAGTCTGGAGGCTTTATTGGGGTTTTATGAGCCGCTGTGTTTTCCTACAGTCCTGTTACTGATACGGGTGAAATAAAGGCTTGTAGGGGTAAAAGTCAGCTGCAGTTTTACAGCTCCTCTACTGAAATAAAAAAAATACTTATAAAGAAATCACAGAAAATGAGAGAGAACGTAGATTTAAACACGTTGAGTGTATTTATGATGATAAAAACATACATACAGAAACTATTTCATGTTTATCACCATATATTGTATCATCACACACCTGTCCTGATCAACATCATCATCCTACTGTAAAATCATTATACAAATACTGAGAAAGAAAGAAAGAAAGAAAGAAAGAAAGAAAGAAAGAAAGAAAGAGAGTGCCTTTTTATTGTCCTTAATTTATGTACATTGTTTATACTATATTTTTAGTTATTTTAATCTATTACTCTTTTATTTTATTTCTCCTATTTTTACACTACCTTTCCTTTGTACTTTCTTTGGCAATACAAATGTATAATTATTTGTCATACCAATAAATCACATGAAAACTGAAACTGAAACTGAGAGAGAGAGAGAGAGAGAGAGAGAGAGAGAGAGAGAGATGGACTTCATATGTGGTCTGTGTTGGTTTAATGGCTGAGTTGTGTAACAGAGTCATTTGTAGCTGGAATGTTATAAAGAAACCACGGCTCTGCTTTTACTCGTCTTTATGTCACACAGTGTGTGTGTGTGTGTGTGTGTGTGTGTGTTTGTGTGTGTGTGTGTGTGTGTGTGTGTGCGCGCGTGCCTGTGCCTGTGTGTATTTAATGATGTTTCAGGGTTATTTTACTGAGTTCCCACTTGCCTCAGCAGCTAATGAGATGGATGAGGAAAGTGCTAAGTATTTTGAGGTTTATGCTTGTGTGTGTGTGTGTGTGTGTGTGTGTGTGTGTGTGTGTGTGTGTGTGTGTGTGTGTGTGTGTACGCCTATGTGTTTTGGCTCATATACAAAATGCAGCACCTCCTGAGCTGAGAGGTTTAAACATGTGAAAGTTATTTTAAAACTTTATAAAGGAAAAATTTATGCTAATGAAACTGAAGCGTAGTGAATAAACAGTTTTATAGAGTCTGTTATATGTAATGAAATATATAATGTAATATATAATTTGTTATACACTATATATAATGTAATACACTGATATGTATCTAAAGATCTCTCAGGATCTCCTAGAACTCTTTTTCATCACCATAAATGTTCATTTTTTAAATGAAAATCTATATATATATATATGGTGTATAATACAAACAGGTTATAGAGAAGTTTTAGGAAGTGTTATGAAGCCTAAATTCATCTTCTCAGTATGAAGCATTAAATGAAAAAAGAAACAAATAACTTAGTAATACATTAATAAGTATTTTTATCTTTTATTTAAATAGCAAAATCAATACATACAAAAAAAATACTAGAAGGAAACATTTGTTAAACATTTGTTAATAAACACAATTATAAACCCATTAATAAATTATAAACAAACAAACAAACAAACAAACAAATAAGTAAATAAATAAATAAATAAATATGCAAGACATTAGTCAGTAAAATAGATACAATAGTAAATATAAATATATATGTGTATCTTCTTTTATAATATAAAATAGTTGTTTATATACATTGAAATACCTTAATATAGCCAAAAGAAAGTACACATATGTGATTTTGTGAAATTTATTTAAAAATAAAAAACTAAAAACTTTCCCTAGTTTCCCTATTTTTTCCCCTAAATTTCCTCTTTCCTGCACAGACATCTGAAATCATCTGAAACATGACCAATGTGTAAGCTCATCATTTCATGTCTTTCATCATACACACATTTAAATATTTTATTTAGCTGAGTGTGCTAACAAGCTAAATGCAATGGCATCGTTAAGAGAGAAACATGGGAGTGATGAAACTGAGATTTAGAAACAGAGTGAAGTTTAACTCGGCACTGAGAGTCCACTCTAAACAGAAACACGCTCTGCTAAAGTTTAATACAGGTTATTATACCACAGCGCTGTTGAACTCTGGATTCTGATTGGTCAGAAGGTGTTGACAGGCACACAATGAAAGGTGTTGATTCTTCTTCTTTCTTCTTCTTCTTCTTTCGGCTTTTCCCTTCAGGGGTCGCCACAGCGAATCATCACTCTCCACCTATCCCTACCTTCTGCATCCTCAACACTTGCACCCACTAGCTTCATATCCTCATTTATTACCTCAATATACCTCCTCTTTGGCCTTCCTCTTCTCCTCCTGCCTGGCAGCTCCATGTCCAACATTCTCCTACCAATATACTCACTCTCCCTCCTCTGAACATGTCCAAACCATCTTAATCTGGCCTCCCTAACTTTGTCCCCCAAACATCCAACATAAGCTGTCCCTCTGATGTACTCGTTCCTAATCCTGTCCAACCTCGTCACTCCCAAAGAGAACCTCAGCTCTGCTACCTCTAGCTCTGACTCCTGTCTCTTCCTCAGTGACACTGTCTCTAAACCATACAGCATGGCTGCTCTCACCACTGTCTTGTACACCTTCCCCTTGATTCTCGCTGATATTTTTTTATCACACAGAACTCCCGACACCTTTCTCCACCCATTCCAACCTGCCTGCACTCGCAAACAAAGGTGTTGATTAATTTTCTATAACAGCAGCTCTGACAGTAGTGCAATTACAAATCACAGGTTTATATTAATGTGCTCGTTCTAATATGTTATCATTACGGCCCATGTCCTGGGTAGTTATTGCCCTGTGTATCTATTATTCTGTGTATATAGTTTCCTGCACTCGTCTCACACCGTGTATTCGCACTTTATGTAGTCTTGCGTACTGTTATGTGTTGCACCATGGTCCTGGAGAAACGACATTTCATTCCAGTGTATACAAGCTATATAGAGAAATGATAATAGAAACCCACTTGAGTCGACTTGACACTTGTTTCTATAGTAACAGCTCATTCACAGGGACTTCGCAGTCGAAACAGTTGAACCAGTCAGTACAGGAACTAACTTGTTTCATGGACGTTCCACAACATTAAATTTAACTAGAAACTGTAAGACATGATGTTCTTTAATAAATAAAATTTCATATGCATTAATATCATAATATAGTATAAGAAGAATAAAACAATCAGGAACATGTTCTTATAGGAAAATAATAAACTTAGGGGTAGTAACAGTAAACAGTAAGTGTGTGTGTGTGTATGTGTGTGTGTGTGAGAGAGAGAGAGAGACATGGAGAGATCAGCATAAAACTGAAACACTGGATCACATTCCACTCCAGATGTGTGTGTGTGTGTGTGTGTGTGTGTGGGTCAGGCTCTGTTCAGGAATGTCACACTCACTGGCACTTGACGCCACTGAGCTGTCAGTATGACGAATGGCAGTGAAGCAGAAACTCATACACACACACACACACACACACACACACACACACACCACACACACGAATGAGCTCTTTATCAACGATTTGTTTTAAACCACATATCGTATATAACACATAAATCAGGTCTGAGAGTGATGTTTACAGCTGATACATACTGAGCATGAGTATTAATACACTGTTGTGTGTAAGCACATGTTTGCCTTTTTTAATTTACACTAACTTCCTTTAATATATCCATCAGTAAAACATCCTCACTGCTCCATGTACTGCATCCAAAATAACATCCTACTGTACTAAATAGTGTGGCAAAATAGTACACTGTAGTACATCCACAGCAACGTTTCTTAGCAGCACTATTCCTTAGCAGCTACAGAGAGTCTTTTGTCCTATGGCTGTGACAGAAATCGCAAAATGCAATGAATAGTACATCAAATGTACTATTTACATATAAACAAGTAAATGGTACTCTAGAGCAGCACTATTTAGGACAGTAGTGTTTGGTTTGTGACACAGCCCCATCACTATTGCGATAGAGGATAAAGAGTGTGTGTTCCTGTCTGTCCATGGGCCAGCACACCCTAATGTACTAAAATAGTGAGTTAAAACTACATCAGCAATTTTCAAATGTGATTTGGGACAGAGCCAAATGAAGTTTACACACTGTTTCGCTCGGTAGTGTATTGTGTGCTTTGAGACACAATTTATTGTAGTGTCTATACACATAGATTGTTTATGATAGTGCATTATTCTTACGCACTGTTGAGGTACAGGAGTGGTTTTAGACACAGCCCACGACTATATGAGGTGGATAAACTGAAGTGAATAAATAATGACGTTAGTGAGTGTATGTTGACGGCTGTGCGTGATTGGCCAGCACTTTTAGATGACATCATCATACAGAATCATCAGCAGAACAGTAGCTGATGGGGAGACATTTGGTTTTGTTAATCACATAGCGTTATGAATGGAGAAGAAAAAGGGAATGGAAGTGAGTGAGAGAGGTGTAGTGTTACGACTAAAGATGGAAGCGGATTAGTTTCGCGTCCTGACAGCTGATAATTTACGACGTTTTATGGCTGTGAGTCGCGGTTAAGTCCCTATCAATAAATCAAATCCGTCTCTGGGGACGCGAGATTGAGCGGCCTTGAGAAATCAATTTGATCCACTTAAAGTGTGACAGAAAATCCTGAGAGCTCAGAATTATTAAACCGATGGCCTCTTCGCGCGAGAATGCTTTTAAACAGCGTACAGTCGAGTCTGAACATCTGAGTGCATCAATAAAAACTTTATTTTCGTTATTTCCCCATTCATCAAACAGTAACACAGCTTTTTGCTCAGCCGATGTTTATTAACCATTCCCTTTTTATTTCTCTATTCTCTATTTCTATTCACTCACATCAGAACAAAATGAATCTGGTTTACAGTACACAAAAATTATTTATATAACAATTTCCTTTTTAAAATACGCAAATGATTCCTTTGATTATTAAATATATCCTAATGTGCAAATATATAGTATATGCAACAGTTCATCATGGAATAATTTAAAAAGAACATTAATTATAGGTATGTCAAGTGTGTATTTTGCTTAATTTTCTTGATATTGAAATGTCACTTATACAGCACTGTGCAAAAGTCTTAGGCACCCTATTTATTATAGTACACACTTTGTTATAGATTTTTAGTTTATGATTTCTACATTATTGATTCAGTACAAAAACATTTTAGATTCCAAACATTAGTTAACCAGCACAAAATTAAATGTTACAGAAAAATGTTTGTAAGTCAGTAAAGAGAGCAGCAGATTACATAAGAGACACTTTTCAGACAAAAAACAGAATGAAGGCTGCTGGGTTTTGCTGCAAAAATAAGAAGAAAATGTGACGGTCAAAGTCTCCAGAAGAACCGTGTCTGCTTCTGTAAGATGCTCAGTAACACTTACAGCTCATTTCCTTATACAACTGCACACATTGTACCTGAGACTACAATTTTTTTTTAAAAGTAAAATATTTTTTTTCATTTATTGCTGCTTACTGCTGTTTATTAGTTTAGAAACATTTAGTTTCATTATTTCTGAAGGCATCTTTGCTCTACAGCATTTCTTTGGATGTGCCTAAGACTTTTGCACAGTACTGTATGTCAGAAGTACTAAAGACATTTTATTTTAATAGTATATCTATAATAATATTTCTTATGCTTAACTAACATTATTTACAGCATTTAACAAAAATGTTAGAATTAATATATCATCAATAATGTTAAAAAAAATCTTTAATCAACTAGTGTTTTTTTTTTTAAGTAAACATGTAAACCATATGTGTTAACTAAAGTATTCTATCCATCAGTAAAAGTAAAGATGTCTTAATTAATATATTTGCTGTGTTTAATTGGTAAATTAATGTTTGGTTAAATGATGGGTGCCAATATATACACTCACCTAATTATTAATATTAGTGTTAATTTATATTAACATTAATAACATGTAATTTATTTTGTGCTTATTAAACATTAGGTAAGGTGAAACACTATGGGTAGAAAGAACAATTTGAATCACATAATTGTTTTCATATTTTTGAACAATTTACATCTATAACGTTTTCTCTTAAACTCTGCTCATAAAAATATCAAAACTCAACAGAGAAGTGTATATTCCTCTGATTTCTCCTGACCAACACACTATCTGAGACGTAGCACCTTCAACGAATGTTTTAAGCTCCGCCCACTTCACAATCACATCATACATACAGCATATCTCTAAATAGTGTGTTTTCTGATATACTCATGCCCATTTCTGTGTCATTACAATAAACACGTCAATTTTCTTCATAAACCGTATAAACTACACTAGCTCGAGTGAAACACATTAAACCTCAAATACAAATACAAATTGGTAATATACAAAATACGAATCTTTAAAATTCTTAAAATCTGTTTTTCTTTATTCAGAACCAACATCTCAGTTTCTAAACAAGCTGCAGTTACGCCATTCTGCTCATTCATATTTCTAATTAGAAGCTTATTACAGAGGAATTTCCCAAATTGCTGACTGCTTTTGCATTTCATCCGGAAAAGTAAAAAATAATGCAATTTTAAAACAGTGCATGGTATTTACTTGAATAAAACAGTAAATAATGATTTTCCAACAAACCGTTGGAAAAAATCTTTCTCATCAGAGTCAGTGTGAAATAACTATTTTAATTCTAAGAACATCCAAACTTTTATTCGGTATGAAAATGTATGCATGTTAAATTAGACAGAGCCTCATTTGCAAAAAATAAATGTAACTTTTAAATAAGTTTAAAATATAGCGTAAGAATATCGGCAGTTAGTTCCTCAAAGATGAATCGTGCTTTAAAAATGATCTGATTTCTCTGTAGTATCTGCAGACTTTTTGTATTGTTTGAACAAACGTCAGTTAGTTTTGTTACAGCTCTGATGATTATGGTGCAGTAGTGCAACTAACGCAAGAACACAGTTTCGGAAATTTGAATGTAACCTGAGTACGCACTCTGTTTATCAGAGTTTTGTTATTTTTGAAAGTAATTATACAAATGAGAAGAGCAGATTTTATTAATCAATAAAATGTCTTCTTTTTTCTTATCATTCTTTTATAATGTCAAAACTACTGAAGATATTAGAGACCATGAATCATCTCAAAAATGTCATTATATACATTATAAACTTTATGATATAATTAAATATGGAGAGAGTTAAAATGTGAGGTTTTACTGATAAATCAAACATATAACAAAACGTATGTGGGTGTAGAGTTGAACAGATTTGGGTATGGCCCTATAAAAGTAAAGTATATATAATTAATGTAAATGTCTTTAAAACATATTGTGGAATTATGAAAGTTATTAGAAGAAAAGATTTCCAAATCTGAAACTGACCATTTGAAAAGCAACTTCTTGCCCATGACGCCTGGCCTTAATGAAGAAAACGTTATTTAAATCCGAGAGATCTAGCGTCTATCTTTGTGATAAAACGTCATATGAAACTGAAAGCTTTTGGAGAAAAAACTGATTGGATAAAAAATGGATTAGTGTGTGATAGCTGATGAATTAAGCACAGCTCCGAGTCGCTCTCTCTGGCTGTAGGAATGTGTAACGTGAGCAATTTGTCTCTTTCTCCACTCCAGACTTCCTGTCCCGTTTGTTTTCACTGAGACACACATATGCACCAGGCATGCCCCACACACAGACACACACACACACACACACACACACACACACACACACAGGATCCTTTTTCCTTCGGTGAATTTGCTGAGAGTCACATAAATACGTCAGCACACAGTCTTTGTGTCAGTGTGAGAATGACAGCAACAGCGGAAAGCTGGAAAAGATCCTAACAAGACAGTTACAGTCTCACTCTCACTGTTCCTGTCTCACTCTCTTTCTCTCTCTCTCTCTCTCTCTCTGTCTCTCTCTCTCTCTCTCTCTCTCTAAAGGTGTCAACAACTCGTCACTTTGTGAGTAAGTGAGTCTGAGTGTTTTCGAGCAGCACAGTCTCGAGTGTAACGTACCAAACCCCAAGTCTGTGTTGATTAATTTTCTATAACAGCAGCTCTGACAGTAGTACAGCTGCAAGTCAGGTTTATATTAATGTACTCATTCTAATACATTATTGTTTCTATAGTAACAGCTCATTCACAGGGACTTGTACGGCAAACAGTCCACACCGCTTGAGTTTCAAATATGAATTTTAGAGCTTAAGTAAGGAATAAAACACAACAGGACATGCTGTTATAATAAAACCACTGAGTGATGGGGTGATGTGATGAAGTGGAATTACTTTTACCACCCTGAAGTTGCTCATTTTCCAATAACAGCATGTCCCCAAGTGTTTTATTCCTCTTAAACCACAGTAATTTACCAATGATTACAATTTTTTATTTATTAACAAATGACACAGCATACTTTTTATCCATTTATAGTTACATTTAATGTTCATGAAACAAGTTAGTTCCTGTTCGCACTTATGTTATAGCAACTATAAACAGCCATACCCTCCCCAGCCACTATTTTTTCTCTCTCTTGTGAAATTAATAAGACAAAAAGTTGCAGCTTGCCATGTTACTGAGGAACCACAAAGTGTAAACTCCTCTGTCCTGAAGATGTCGGAAAACCTGAAGTTACAGATTTACCTCTGACTGTTACAAAGTGCTGACACTGGAGACTCCTTCCAGAAATATTAAATAAACATAAACTTCACCATGTCATTATGTCATGATCTTTTAATCCGTTTATGTGGAGGGTCTGCCATACAAGTCCCCTTGAATGAGCTGTTACTATAGAAACAATAACATATTAGAATGTGTGCATGAATATAATCCTATGATTTGCAGCTGCACTACTATCAGAGCAGAATCCAGAATTCCACAGCACTTTGAGATTAATACTGATTTTATTTTGCTGCTCTGCTAAAAAGTCATTGTTGAACTGAAAAACTGAAGTGTTTTTTTTTCCCAGCATGCCTTGCATTAATAAAAAGAGTGGAGTCACTGCTACAGCACTGGTAAAATAACATCGTCTATCACACAGCACCTTTTAAATAAACGGCATGTTACAAGTAAAACGAAAAACTATCAAATGAATTAAACAAATTATCAAATGGAAAATAAAGCAGGAAGAAAAACAGCTATATATAATATATTAAACAGTTAAAAATAATCATAACGAGAAATAAAATTCTACACACACCTGAGAGAGGCACAGTGCAGTGAGAGGAAACGTGAGGCCAGAGTTTTATTGCCTGAATGAAGAGCTGAGTGTTATTTCTGACTCTTTGACAACTCACTTGCACTTTTACAGTGTTTTTGTTGATTGTGTAAACTCTGAGCTCGTAATGAGAAACATGAGCTGAGTCAGAGCACACGAGCATCTCTACTGCGACATCGGGGGAGTAGAGAGAAGAGAAGCCAGTGAAGCAAAGGTTTGTTTTGGGTTCCTTCCTTCTTATGCAGCAAGACGATGTCAATCAAACAGAGTCACAATCTCTTATCCCCCTGAATACTCCACAGGGACACTGATCTCAGAGTCTGATCTTTATTTTATTACTCAAAATCTTGGTCTTGGTCTTATTACTCAGCGTTTGAGTCATATTACGCAGAGTCTTGGTCCTCCTCCAAATTCTTGAGCTTAGTCTTATTACTCAGTCTTAGTCTGGTTCTTTTTTTTTTTTTGTAACAGCCTTGGTCTGGGTCTTATTAACACATCTTGGTCTTGTTATTCAGGGTCTTGTTATTATTATTGCTTGGTCTTGGCACTCAGAGTCCTGGCCTTCTTCTCAGAGTCTTGGTCTTTTACTCATAGCTGTGGTCAGAGTCTTGGTCTTACTGCTCAGTCTTTTTCTTACTACTCAGAGTCTTGCTTTTATTACTCAGAGTCTTAGTCTTTTTCTTAATACTTGGAGTCTTGGTCTCATTACTCAAAATCTTGCTGTGCTAGTGATACTTGTTCAAATCTAAACAGTACTTTTTTTCTGTTATAAACACACACTTACAATAACTACTGAAAACCTCGGGTTAGATAAATTCTTTTTCAATGGTTGATCAGATACTGTGGTGATCTAGCAGCCGAACAGTACCGAGCAAAGTTATGTACAGAGGAATGTGGAGGAAATGAGCCAGAATTAAAAGTAGAACACTAAAATAAAAAAAAAAATCTACATCTAAGATAAATTACATACTTCCTGGAGACGGCTGAGCCACATGATGCAACGGGGTATTAAAAGAATGAGCTGGTATGAATTTCTCAGCAAGAGGAATAACGCTCCCCCTGAGATCAGCACTTGACCTGAATTATTTCAATCAATACCCAACATATCACACAAAGAACATGAGCATACTAAAATCAGAATATCCGTCCCTGAAGATGGGGAGAGGAGGAGGAGTAATGAAGATGAGGGCAAGGGAATTAAAGAACTCGGATAAAGTCAGGTCCAAAAAGCTGAGTGCACTACCAAGACCTCTTCCAACATCAGAGAGTATTGATCTTTATTTTGCAAGAGTAATTTATTCATTGCTGAGAATAATGTAGTATATAGTTATGTGAGAAATCATTAATGAGAAGAAGACGCTCTCAGATTAAAGCTATTCCTGTGTCTAATGGCTTTGTCTATCAACGTTTCCTCACAGGGCATTTAAAAAAGGCAGCTGTGGATAAGTTGTGCAAACCTATCCAACTTCCAACTTTATTGAGTTCCTTGAGTTTATTGAAGTAAATCAATATGTTTAGAAGTATATTTACTGTTTACAGTTGCTATAATAGTATGACTAACTTTACTTGGAAGTGCACTACTTTAAATATAGTATCATTTCTGAGTATACTTGGAGAGAAGCATGCTAGTTTACCTTAGATATATATATGCTGTACCATAAGTCTCCATACATAAGGGAAATTAACACTTTTGTCGTAAGAACATATTGAAATCGTTCTCATGGCTGGATCGGGAAGATGTCGCAAGGTTGCGCTGGACTTTAACAGGAAACATGGCAAGCACATCACACACGACACTGTTGCCAAACTTATTAACAAATTCGAAAAGACTGGGAGTGTTGCGGACCAACCGAGAAGTGGACGTCCACGAACACTGACGAAGGTACAGCTGAAGTGGTGCTGGCTTACATAGTCCCCTATGTATGGAGACTTTTGGGACACCCTGTAGTATAGCCTCAAGGAAAGTACACTATTTTACTTCAGATATAATCGTTTGTATGTATACTTGCAGAGACGTGCGCTAGTTTGAATGAGCTGTTACTACAGAAATGATAATGCGTTAAAATGAGCAAATTCATATAAATCTGAGATTTGCAGCTGCACTACTGTCAGAAAATTATTCAACATCTTCTGACCCGAATCCAACAGCAGCGTGGCGTAAAGTTGATCAGAGTTAATACGATTAGATTAGACAATGTTTACACTAATCTTATAGATGACATCACTGATTAGAGATTTATTTGTGTAGCTTGTGCTCGGATATGAGTCTCTCAGTAAGTGAGCTGACGCTGAGGAATTGAGCTGAAGACAGACAGAAAGGGAGAAAAAGAGAGAGAGAAAAGTAAAAGCTGAGAGATTGCAGACTGTTTTTCGTTGAGTTGTCAGTGGCGCTGCTTTGTGTAGCAGGTGTGTTTTGACGCTGTCAGTGCACAGAGAGAACTGGGACACAGCCGCTCTGGGAACCACGGACAGAGAAAAACAAAGCTAGAAGACGGAGAAAGACGGCCGTCTGCTCTGTGTTAGTGATACGCTCCGAGTGCACGACTGAGAACTGTTTTTATTCCATCCGTCATCAATCTCATCAATCTTTTTATTAGCTGAAAGCAGCAGAGGCGACTCAGTACCAAACTGAGTGAACAGAAGATTCACATTTCACTTTAATGTTCAGATTCCTCACAAAGCTCAACTCCGTCTCACTGTTAAATACCTTCACAGAAAAATCGTATACAGTTCACATGTGAAGGTTCATTTCACCACGTTACACCCTGAAATCGCGCATGTGAAGTTGTGACATCATTTGAATAACATGTAATCATGTGCAAAATAAAACCACATACCTTAAATATGAAAAAAGTGAAAATAATTTAATTTTGTTTAAAAAATAACATTAAGTTAAATTAATTATGTGGAAGAAAAATCACATTTGAAAATTAATTAATTAACTATATAGGAAAAAATAGTGGGACGTAATTAAATTTTGTAAAAAAAAAACAAAAAACAAATAAAAATTGAAAATAAAAGAGACATGTAAAATGACATTTGAAAGTCAATTAGTCATGTGTGAAAATCATATGTGAAAATAAGTTAATTATGTGGGTAAAATAATGGGAAAATATTTTAATCGTTTAAAAAAAATCACATGAAAACTGATCCACATGAAAAATGATTAATGTGTAAAAAACATGAAAAATTAATTACATGATAAAAATCACTTCGGAATCATGTAAAAATTAACTGTGAAAAATGAACAAACCATTTGTAAAAAAAAAATTATATGAATTTAAACGAGTCATCCGAAGAAAAAAATCCCTTCTGAAAATAAAACACATGCACTGCATATGGAAACGTGTGAAACTTAACATGTGATGTGTCTAAAAACCATGTGAATCATATGATTATTCACATGTGATGTTTGTGTGACTTTTCTGTAAGTGTAACAGATTCTTAAATAATAAATTATTCAATAATAATAGTTCATGGTTGCACGCTCAGAGCAAGCAAGGACAGAAAATATCTTCCTGACGTTCTCTTGAGATCTGAAGCTGTAAATTCTGCACATGGTAATTTGTCGGACGTGTCCAAAAAAAAAAGCAGAGTTCCATATGAAAGACATTAAGACTCAGGGTTACAGCGCCGGACTGTTCCACAGTAAAGCAGGATAAACCCACGGTGGTTTTCACCCAAGACGAAAATAATCTGACTGGTCATCCGTCTTATGGACATCAAAGCATCCCAATCGTGTTTTTAACCCTCCTGTAGTGCCATGTTCACTACTTAGCGACGTTCTCAGCTCTTTCCCCAGGCGTGTCTTTATCGCTTTACGTTTTATAGCGCTGTAATTCAGTGAGTTTTTTGGGAACTGGGACAAAACATGTCCAGCAGATAAAAATCTGAAAATATTCTCGTTCAGAAAAGTAATCTTTATAAATGGGGGCATTTTAGAATAACAGAATAGGATCTTTATATATATATATTTCAAATATGTTTGACTTTATTTGATTAACAGCCCAAACTGGATCTGGAGAAAAAATCTCTTGTCCTTTAGCAAGTGTTATAATTTAAAATTACTTAAAATAGTGATATCTAATGTTACATAGTTTGGGTGGTTCAGCGCTTCCAGACAGCCTCGAGAGAGAAATGGACCATAATCACGCTGTAAAATATCCAAACACAGCACACTAGCATTTTATCCTGCCTTTAACACACACCAACTGAGTACAATATGAGCCTACGACATCCTGTTGTCTGTTTTGGCACTCTGTCTCTATTGTTTTTCCTTAAAAATTCCACGGCGCAGGACTACAGCACCCAACAGCCACTGCATACTGTACAAGTATATAAGTCACGCTTGTGTACCACTCTTTGTCTATTGTCTGTTGTGAGTAGTATCAGTGTATGTTGTCATATCTATGCCATGTTCATGCATATTTCATGCTTGTCTAGTTTATGTTTATGTTCACATAGTCCTAGTCTTTGTTCATGTGTGTTTCACTTTAAATAAAATACTCTGCACTTGCTTCCATCTCCAACCAATCCGTGACAGAATGCTAGGCCTAACCATGGATGCAGCAGAGCTAATCCAAATAACGTCCGACCAGGCTAAGATCCAGGAGAACCAGTGGCAGCTCCACCAGATAAAGATTATCCTGGACCAGCTCCAAGATGGGCTCCCTCAAAAAATTTTTTGGGGGAGGGCTACAACCTATGCATTGGCCGAGCCTAGTCGGCTGAACACAGGCGGCGGGGTGACAGTGTGGCTCATGCCAGAGGCAGAGGAAAGGGCCTCCCCAGTGCAGCTAATGCCAGAGGCCGATGGTGCGGCCTCTACAGGCGAGCTCATGCCAGAGGTTGACGGAGTGGCCTCCCCAACTCAGCCAACACCAGAGGCCCACTGGGTGGCCTCACCAGCCCAGCCATGCCAGAGGCCCACAGGGTGGCCTCACCAGCCCAGCCCACACCAGAGGCCGACGGGCAGCCTCATCAGCCCACCCACTGCCAGAGGCTGATGGGGCAGCCTCTACAGATGATCTCTTGCCAGACCGGGCAGCCTCCCAAGAGATGCCCAAGCCAGAGGATGATGAGGTGGCCCTGCAAGCCACGCACGAGGCCAACATGGCCTCCTACATCAAGTCGGTGAGGACGTCATTGCCCACCCTCCCCGCCCCAAGGAAGTGACTTTGGCCCATTGCACTGGGGGTTACGCCAAGTTTGGTCCCTGCTGGCTGGAAGGACCCCATCAGACCATGGAGATCTTAAAACCGCCCTCAAAGGACCCCCTCAAAGCCGGAGTGGGTGTGTCAGGTGCTGCGCCTTAAGGATGGGGGGAGGGGGGGTTCTGTTAAGTTAGCAACAATAGTGCTGCACCCAACAGCCACTGCACTCTACATGTTCACGTCACGCACCAAGTCACATGATCACCTGAACCACCTTTATGCACAATGAGCACAGTATATGTCACATTTGTATAGCACTCTTTGTCTTTGACCATGCCATGTTCATGCATATTTCATGCTTGTCTAGTTTATGTTTGTGTTTGTTAAGTAGTCCTAGTCTTTGTTTCACTTTAAATAAAATACTCTGCGCTTACATCCGTCTCCAACAAATGCAAAGCGTGAAAAGATGGATCTCAAAATCATATGGCCACTGTTGGAAAGGGGTCAAATATGCAGAAGATGCTGAAAAAGCTAAGAATATGCAGTAACTGGAGGATTTTTCTGAAGGAGAGTGGGCATTTTAACTGTTCAGGACAAATAAGGAACTCTTGAACAACTATCACAAAACATAAAAACAGTTGTTGATTGTCCAGGTAACAACACACAGTATTAAGAAGCAAGTGCATGTAAACTTATGAACTGGTGCATTTGTGTAAAGTCAGTTATTATTGTGTCTTATGGACTATATGTAAACATCGGTTATGTAAAATAGCTTATTCAGGGCAGTACTAAATAATAAAACAAAATGCGTTTTTTATGATCCCTCTTTTTTTTTTTATTAGCATTTTGCAGATTCTGCAAGGTGTATGTAAATGTATGACCCCAACTGTAAACAGATTTAAAAAGTCTTTAAAAAAACAACCCAACTTCTTTTTTTCTGTAAGACATTTATGTAACATTTATAGAAGGAGTCTCCAGTGTCAGCACTCTGTAACTCTGTATCTTTATGTTTTCTGACATTTTGAGGACGTAGGAGTTTACGTTTTGCAGTTTCCAACATAGCAAGCTGTGATTGTTTTGTCTTATTAACTTCAAGAGCGAGAGAAAAAGAGAGGCTGGTGAGGGAACGACTGTTTATAGCTGCTATAACATAAGTGAGAACAGGAACTGGAACTAACTTGTTTCACCAATATTCCACAACATTGAATGTAACTATAAATGGATAAAAAGTAAGACTCTTTGTCCTTTAATAAATAAAAAAATGTGTTTGTTGGTAAATTGCTGTGGTATAAGAAGAATATAAAAAAACTTGGGAATGTGGTGTTATAAGAAAATAAAAGTAACTTCATATCATCACAAAAGCAAATTGCTAGTGTTACCTCCATAATGATAAATTCTAGATAGATTTGATGAAAATCATTCATTAATTCATTCATCCATCTTCAGTAATTGTTTTATCCTAGTCAAGGAAATGGTAGATCTGGTGTCTGTCTGGAGAACACAGGGAATAAATATCAAATAACATTAAAAAGGTCACATGAAAACCCAAAGACAGATTTTTAAACAGAAAGATCTGACCTAATCGCAAAATCAAAATGAATCACAAAGACAATGCGTAAATAATCCAGGTGCGTTTGTACAGGTGAGTGTGGAAATAAGTTACGCGTCGATTCCAATGTTAAGTGACCATCCGAGAAGCAGTGAAATGACATCACCAGCCCAAACACACGCACAGTCACGGAGAGACTGATACACACACACTTGTCTGTGGTTTGCGTGGCGTGATGAATGTGTCGTCATGATGATCAATACTTTTTAATGTTAACGTCGATCTGCCTGCTTTGTTCTGTCAAAAAAATATCTGTTAAACATTCGTCTCATCATCACATTCAAGACAGATCAATGCACAATGCCGGGGGAAAATAAATACAGCACAGCATGATGGAAAATCGATTTTAAAAAATAAGATACTCTAGGGATTAAAAGATACTCGGCATGTGTGCTCACTGCTGTGTTAATGTCAAAACAAGTGCTAAGACACACAATTATTTCACTTCGCACCAAATAATTATTATTCTGCTTTGGCTCGCCATTCTTCAGCTACTATTAAAGCTAACAAAACTAATTAATAGTTACTTAGTAATTGACAAAGGGAACAAATGCTAGTTTTGTGCATTAGCTTGTAATAGACACAGGCTAAGCATGAACTAGCAATATAGTAAACAGGCTAACCCAGAAACTAACATTTGAGTAAATAGACCAAATGCTACTGAAATTTTAATGCTAGCTACCTCAAAATAACCTGGCTGAGGTCCTAAACAACGACCTAGCATTATAGTAAAGAGGCTAATTTGTGAACTGCGTAAATAGAACCCACTTTTTAAAATTTCTAATAGTGTTCTAATAGGAATCATGCTTAAGAAATATATTTTGGTGTTAGCATTAGGTTTTGATAACTGATGAAATAAAAACAGCCTTTGATAGTCTCTGATCCGAGTGTATGCAGTGCTTTAATGTGGAAATTCTCAGCATTAATCGTGTGAATTTATTAATGTGCTGCAGTAATTACTTGGCTTTCAGAGTCTCTCCTGCATTTGCAATTCTGATTTTGTCAGATCTGCTGATGCTGAGTTCGCAGTGCTGGAGGTCAGGGAGAGAAATGCACCGCTCACCATCACCTTGAATACTCTTACATTTGAAAAAGAGTTTATTAAACACTTTTAAACTCAACCCGTCTTACAGATGAAAAGAAGCCGACAGCAAGACTCCCCGCTGCTCAAACATCGGCAGTCCCTTAAAACTCATGACGTCTTTCTCTTCAGCTGCATTGTGGCTTGTACAAAGAGCAGACACTGGACCGTGCAGCACACTCATTTATTCACCACTAATTATCTTCAGAGGAAGGAGTGTGTGTGCGTGTGTGTGTATACCAGGCCAGGGCCTTCACATACTCGCCGCTGGGTTCCTTCCTGCTCCAGGAACAGTAGTGCCCAAAAAGTCTCAAGTGGCTGATGATGCAAAGAAATTGGCAATGAAGTCACTTATAATTACATCAAATAATTTACATAAAACTGTACATGTTTCCTCAAGCAGTGTGCATTGCATTCATATCCACATATTTCATTTTGCCAATCTATACCTTTAAGTTTGTATTGCAGGTTTTTTTTTTGATTGCTAACATGCATTGGTCAAAACCGAAGTCACATTTTCAAAACTCTTCACACAGTCAGCGAAACAGAAGTCTATGCAGACCAAATTGTGAATCATTTTTCATTCCTTTCACAAAAAATGCATTCAAGGACCACATCTTCCAAAATCCATGAACTCTTTTGTCATTCATACTCCACCACCTGCAATACACGATATATTTGCAGCAGATTTTTCAGATACCTACACACTGCTTTCAAAACTGTTAAAAACACATTCAAAAGAGAATGATGGCAAATTCCATGGATTTCTGCAGTAACCATATTGAAATATATAGAAAATCTTAGTAGCATATTTACAATAAAATGAAATAATAATCATTCCAAACACAGCTAATTGCAGTTTCAGCTGTAAGCCTACCCAGGTGTCCTGTTTTTAGTCTCGTTACCATCTTTTAGTAAACAATTATTGACCATGTTGTAAACCATGGTCTCTCTTTGAGAGAGGCCAGTTTAAGGGGGCAACCAAATCTGTAGCATTCAACAGCTGCATCGATAGTATGATTTTCCTGGTAAAACAACAGGTGAGATGTGTATCCATTAATGATAATTAAACTACATATTACAGTACAATACAGTATGTTAATGTTTTTACATGTACTGACATTTTGAAATATATTGATTGTTCTGTGTTTTAGGACCCAAAAGTTACCTCCTACAGGAGGGATAGGCAGAATCTTTCTATGAAATTGAAATTGTTGACATGGTACTTGGCAACAATGCAATAAAAGTGTGGGAAATTTGGGACAGAGTGCTGGCAGACAATATTACTTCTGGGAATGTTAATATGGTCAGCACAACAACGATTTCCAGAGTCCTAGAGAAACATAAAATAAGGATGAAGCAGTTGTACACTGTACCCTTTGAGAGAAACAGTGAACGTATGAAAGAACTCCACTATCAATATGCTCAGGTAAGATGTCTGTTCAATAACCAAACAGGGTACATACACAACTATGCATAATGTAAAGTACTGCAAAACTGTTTGTATTTTAGAGAGTAATGGAGATGGAAGCTAGGTGAACTGCACATACATTCATCTTTCTAGATGAAGCTGGATTCAACCTCGCAAAAACACATCGCAGGGGAAGAAACGTGATTGGACAGAGAGCAACCGTGGATGTCCTTGGCCAGAGAGGAGCTAACATCACAACGTCTGCAGCACTGTCCAATCATGGTTTGCTGCTACACAAACCACTCATTGGCCCCTCAAATACAGAGAGGC
Organism: Pangasius djambal; assembly: GCA_022985145.1. Taxonomy (NCBI): domain Eukaryota; kingdom Metazoa; phylum Chordata; class Actinopteri; order Siluriformes; family Pangasiidae; genus Pangasius; species Pangasius djambal. The sequence continues at coordinate 10,672,467 of CM040985.1, forward strand.
TCATTTCTTTTTTGGATGACCTGCGTAATCGACTTGTGCCAGCAGATTAGAGAAGGCGAGGGGCAAGAAACTCCCCTACCTTCGTTGTTGTGTGGGATGATGTGGCATTCCACCATTCTGCTGCAGTCATAGACTGATTTGCTGCACATCCCAGGATGTCAGTACTATTCTTGCCCCCATACTCCCCCTTCCTAAACCCCATAGTGGAGTTTCTCTCTGCATGGAGGTGGAAGGTTTATGACCACCATCCACATGACCAGATGTCTGGATACTGGATGCCATGAATGCGGGATATGGAGACATTTCTCCTGAAGACTGGCAGGGTTGGGTAAGACAATTCCAGAAGATACTTTCCAAGATGTATCGCCAGAGAAGACATAAGATGTGATGTTGATGAGAACTTGTGGCCAAATGCAGGAAATGGGGAGGACTAGAACCCTCATAGTACTGTACATACAGTATGAGCGATCATACTATACATGTTGTTGATGTTTTTTATGTAATTATTATTGCAATGGAATGATAATTACATAAAATCTCACATGGAATCTCAAGAATTTATTATTTTTGTTTGTTTCAACTTTTTATTTCTTACAAGTAAACTACTGTATGCAAAGACATAGAAAAAAAAAACAAATCGCAGCATTTCTGATTCATACAATGAAATACTGATTTATGTGAAAGATCATTCAAATTTCAAACATAAAAGTTCATCATTTATGTAATGCTCCCTGTTGTTAGTGTTTTTAGGTAGTGTATGCATGACAATGTATGCTTTCTGATGTATGCTGAGTGAGAATTGTTGCCAGGGTTATAGTTGAACAAGCTTATTTTGAGACATGTATGAAGTGTTTTGGTGGTTTAAGCGAGTATTGGAGGTGATATTAACTGTTTGGCCAAGATTCTTGTTGGTAATGCAGACTGTATGAAGAGTTTTGAAGAAGTGGCTCCAGTATTGATTGATGCTTGTAAGCAATTGAAAAAAACTGTAAGAAAAAAGGCTCCATCTCAAATTGCACACTATGCACTGTACACTTACACTTACTTGAATATGTTACATTGTGGTGATGTTCTTAATTAAAGTGTTGGCCTTTTTTATTTCAAACTGCAAAATTGTGTCTGCTGTTTCACATTTCTCAGTGGTTCCAGCATTTCTTTTGGGTATTAACAGTGCACTACATGAAATGGAAAATTCAGTGAGTTGCATTGCACTGTCTGAATTGTGTGTGGTCCATCCAAACCTAGTGGTGTGGACTTTGTTTGTAGTGACCTCGGGTGCTGACTGCACTATGTGTGAAAGCAACTCATTTCTGGATCAGGTCCAGACAGCAAATAAGTTGATTGGTGCACAGAGGGGTCAGTTCTAGGGGAGTCAAGGTCTAGAGGAGTCAATGTCAAAAATAGTCGGGTCTAGAGGAGTCCAGTTTGGAGGAATCAGCACTCTGGGGGAATTGGGTCTAGAGGAGTCAGGTCTATAGTAGTTGGGTATAGAGGAGCCGAGTCTATAGTATTTGGGTCTCAAGGAGTCTAGTCTATTGAAATTTGGTCTAGAGGAGTCAGGTCTATGGTAGTTGCATTTAGAGGAATCAGATATAGAGGACCCAAGTCAAGGGAAGTTGGATACAGGGGAGTCAGGTCTAGGGGAGTCAAGGTCTGGGTTGAAGTCAGCCTAGTTTAAGACAGCCAGATAAAGGAATGTCAAGTTCAGGACTCCCTCAGACCTGTTTCCTCTAGACCCTACTCGCTTTGTCTCTCTTTGACTATACTTTCCTCAACTTGACCCAACAATCCTTGATGCAGCTCTTCTTGATGCAATAAATCTCAGCCCTGACTGTCCTTGACCCTGACTTCTTCTTAACTGTTTTTTTCTGTACTGACTATTCTCAAATCACCTGTCCCCGACCTGACTCTGCCGTACCTGTCTGTCCTCAACCAACTTGATTTTCCTCAACCTGAATCATGAACATGCCCTTGTCAGAATCTTCTTGACCCAATCTCCCTCTGTCTGACTCTATTCAGTCCAACTGTCTTTAACTTGACTGACCTTGAACCAACAATCCTTGTCCTTGACCCAAGTAAGCTCGACCCATCTCCACTGAGCTGAACCTTCCTTTCCACTGAGCTGAACTTTACATGACCTCTCACTTCTAAACCTGACCTGAGTATCCTTGATCCACTTCTTTTTAATCAGCCCAACCTCCTGATCCCAACCCCCATCGACCTGACTCTCCTTGTGCTGAGTTTTCTCGACCTGACTGTCTTCAGCTCTCCTCTCCGCTGAGCCGTAATTGGAATTCCTCTCAGTTCTGGTTGAAGGACAGCCAGTGACAGAAAACACACTCCACTGGCAGAGCTGTCAGAGCAACACACACGCCCAGACAGACAATGAGCTGTGTGCGTGTGTGTGTGTGTGTGCATGTGTGTGAGTGCATATGTGTGTGGTGAATGTGCGTGTGTGTGTGTGTGTGTGTGTGTGTGTGTGTGCGCACAAGTGAAATGTTGGCCCTCCACTTTTGAATAGATGAATAGATGAAAACAATTTTAAACTAGTAAAATTATTTAAAACTAAAAATTATTTAAACTTATTTTTGAAAAATAACTATCTATCTATCTATCTATCTATCTATCTATCTATCTATCTATCTATCCATCCATCCATCCATCCATCCATCTACCTATCTATCTATCTATCAGGGATACATATAGGAATTTGAGGATTGTGGGGAAAGTGACTGGTCCTGACAAATATTTTTTTGTAAATTTTTTTTCCTTTCAGTCGCTGAGGTCAAGGTTAGGGATTAGGGTTTAAGGGTTAGGGATTAGGCTTTAGGTGTAGGTAAGTACTACTTAGCTACAGTAATGCAGAGGTCAGTGTAAGGTCCTCATAAAAATATTAAAACCAGAATGTGTATGTGTGTGTATGTGTGTGTGTGTGAGAGAGAGCGAGAGAGAGAGAGAGAGAGAGAGAGAGAGAAAGAAATATGGGTCAAGTGTCTCAAATCTGGATGAAGTAGGGGTGGAGGGAGCATGAGCACTCTTTAGGGAAGGAATGGATAGCGTTTAATGATTTCAGGGTTTGACACACAGCCAGGCCGAGTTGCTGTGTGCTGTTTTTCCTGCAGTCTGAGTTCATATCTGTCAGAGTCAGTTTGAGAGAAAATGGAGAAAATGTGCGCTGCCAGGCCTCCGAGGAACAACAGCATACACTCGCACACTGGCAGCTTTTCCATGTTATTGTAAATGTAGACGTCTTTGTGGTGTGTGCGTGTGTGTGTGTGTGTGTGTGTGTGTGTGTGTGTGTGTGTGATCGTGTTACAAACCCAGACCGAATCCTGCGTGCCCCAATAACCAACATTTTAAAAGTAATGTATTGGAAAGCATGAAGCGTCTCTTTCTGAGCTGGATCTGTCTCAAATCTCTTCATCTATTAAAACAAAATGGGTGGCATTCCTGAGTTAAATAGAGCCCTAGACTGCTGCACACTAAAACACTGTTCCCTTGGTCCCTTGCTAACTAGACTGATTTATTATTCTTGCTTTTCTTATACATTTAGAGTTCAGCAAACTTGAAATATCCACAATGTCCTCATCTAAAGAACATTTGGTCTTTAGCATCACACCAGCTACAGCTAACAAGTAATGAAAGCTTATAGCTATCAGTTTAGCTGCATACATCTTTTGTCTCAGTAAGTTAATCTGTACATAAACACTTTCACAAAATAAATAGTCTTACACAAATTAAATGTGAACTTTATATTTCTAACATATAGGCTCCACCTTCACGCTTTAGGTCACACCCCCTTCCCAAGTCTGCCATGTTAGAAACACATTAACAAGTCTGTTTGATGCACTGAACACCTCTTCAAAGCCGAATGATGAGATATCCCTGAGGGGTACACATTTAGTCCACCATGATGATAAACTCAAGGCCATACTCTTCAATTACTTGTTAGCAACTTTAGCCTTATAGCTCCAGAGCAAAACTAAAGAAGCAAATTTTATACACCAAACACATATTGGCTAATTGACTGAATTTGCGTTAAATAAAAACTTTTTTTTACCCACATGCTGTATTTCGTCTTTAAACTCTCATTTCTGTGGATGTTAAAATCTAAAACATCACTCTGTTGCAGAAACCTTCACCCGCACAACCCTGTCATTTATAACACGCCATCCTCCTGCATGCCTTTTAAACTCTCTGCTTAGGAATCAGAAGTCTATTGAAATAAAATTACCCATAAACTAGCGCTTTTCTCTCTGCACTCTCTCTCTCTCTCTGCAGTCTCACGTCTTTACTGACTGATTTTTTACCTCCTTACTTATTTGTAAAATTGAAATTCTAAAATGACATGAGTGTGACAATGATGTCCGGAGATGAGCTGTAGGGCTCTGGCTGTAGTGTACCTCAAGATTTGGAATGTGAACAAAAAAAAAATGTAATTTTTAATAATAAAAAATTGAATACATGATAATAAACACTGTGATAGAAAACCTCCTGAAACAGTCATGTTACAGGGATGAAGCTATATACTGTGTGTCTGTATATATATATATATATATATATATATATATATATATATATATATATATATATATATATATATATATATATATATATATATATATATATATATATATATATACACACACACACACACTATATAGTTTCATCCCTGTAATATATATATATATAGATAAGGAGAGTGGGTAAAATAGAAGAAGAAGAAGAAGAAGAAGAAGAAGAAGAAGAGGAACAACAAAAAGATGAGCACAAAGAAGAACAAAAAGAAGGAGAAGGAGAACATGATGATAAAGGAGAAGAAAAACAAGTAGACAAAGATGGAAAGCATGAACTGATGGAAGAGAAACTGAAGAAGAAAAAGAAGATGATGATGTGAAATGTAGAGGTGCTCTGTGTCACATGAAATGAAGGTTTGTGAAGCTTTTTGTACAGACATGTTAATTTGAGTGCTCAGTGTTGTTCTGATCTGTGTGTGTGTGTGTGTGTGTGTGTGTGTGTGCCTTTTGAGAAAACAATGGTGCAATTTAGTGTGTGAAAGCATTCACCTTAGGGCTTTCTTAAGGCTTCAGTCACCCTAATACACACACACAAACACACACACACTGGCACGGATGGAGGATCCACTGTGGCGACCCCGAACGGGAGCAGCCAAAAGAGGGATTAAAAAAATTGCAACAATTTACCAAGAGTTACGACATGTCATACTTTTTTTTTTATCCAATTATAGTTACATTTGATGTTGTGGAATGTCGGTGAAACAAGTCAGTTCCTGTTCTCCCTTACGTTATAGCAGCTATAAACAGTCGTTCCCTCAACAGCTTCCCTTTTTTCTCTCTCTCTTGAAGTTAAGGCAATAAAACACAGCTTGTCATGTAACAGATAAACCGCAAAGAGTAAACTCCTCTGTCGGAAAGCGTACAGCTACATCTACATCTTTACCTCTAACTGTTACAAAGCACTGACGTCTTCCATAAATGTTAATAAAAATAAACGTCTCCTTACAAAAAAAAAAGACTTCACCATATCAAGAATTTCTTTTAATCCGTTTATATGGAGTGTCCACCACACAAGTCCCTGTGAATGAGCTGTTACTGTTGAAATGATAACATATTAGAACAAGCACTTAAACCTATTATTTGCAGCTGCACTACTGTCAGAGCTGCAGTTACAGAAAATTAATCAACACATCCTCACCAGTCATTATCCAGTGGAATATATCTTACTATTCATGACTCTGTGCTCTAATTGGACATATGGTAAATGACTTATCTAGCTTTTATACAGACACTGTAAAGACTGGTGAGAGTGGGAGAGTGCGAATTAACTGAGAAACATCCACATTGTGTCATGATTCATAAGCTCTCGGAAAAAGTGGTCAGAAAATCCGAATTATAAGAGTGAGCATCCGTCTGGAATGTTCTCCTGAACTCTCGCCATATTCACTAAACTGGCCTCATGCTCACCACATGACACAGTGAGGACCACTGACAGCCTAAGCAGATAAAAAAAAGAGAGAAAGGATGAAGTATAAAGGTGGAGGTGATGAATCTGTCGATCCTGATGGATGTTTCAGACTAAAATTCTGTTGGACAACAGTAGGAGTCTCTATTTGATAACACACACACACACACGCACACACACACACACACACACACACTCACACACACACACACAGATTCCTAATCTGTTAGTAGCCTGAATGGCCATGGTGACCTGTTCACTCTCATCACTCATCCTGGCTGTGCTTTTCATTTCAAAGTGATGAGGACGAGCTTTAATTTCACTCCCAACTTTAACGACCTGAGTCTCTCTCCCACTCCTGAGAGAGAGAGAGAGAGAGAGAGAGAGAGAGAAACAGCAACAGACAAAGAAAGAGACAAAGAGAAAGACAGAGGGAGAGAGACAGACAGACAGATGGAGAGAGTGATGAAAGGGTTAGACAATTAACTTAATAAGATAAAGGAACAAGTGTCTCTCTGTCTCTATCTTTGTCTGTCTGTCTGTCTCCCCCCCTCTCTCTCTCACTCTCTCTCTCTCTCTCTCTCTCTCTCACACACACACACACTCTGTCTGCATCTCTATCTTTGTCTCTGTCTGCCTCTCAGGGGGATTAAAACTAAATTCACCTCCACATACTGCTGATGAGAAAATGCTAAATTGAATTTATACACACACAGTTCCAGTTTTTATTGAATTTTCACCCACAGATCTGATCCAATGGTGTGTGTGTGTGTGTGTGTGTGTGTGTATGTCTGTGTCTGTGTGTTCCTGTGTGCGTGTGTCCTGACATTTTTAATCTGAAATCTAAATTAAATTGATGTTTAATGGGTTTTTCAGGTTTTGACTCCAGATCAGACTGTCACTGTTGCCTGATTTAAGTGGTTCCTGAAAAAGGGGGCAGGGCTTCTGTCTGACCTGACACAGAGGTGCAGTAGGTAGCATTGTCTCCTCATGTCTCCGGAGTTCCCGGTTCAAACCTGATCTTGGATTACTGTCACTGTGTGTTTCCTCTGGGTTCTCTGGTTTCCTCCTAAAACATGCATATAATCAGATTGCCTATGCTAAATTACTCCCAGGTGTGAATGAGTGTGATGAACTGGCGTCTCATCCAGTGTGTAGTCCTGCCGCACACTCAGTGTTCCTGGGATAAAACAGGATCCACTGAGACCAGGATAAAGCGCTTATTGAAATCAAAGGGGGGAAAAAAAGCCTACTGATGGGAAACAGGACAGAAATGAACAAATACCTGGACAATAAATAATTCTTTTTATAAATTGTATTTTAAAATGTCCTCAATGGGGAAGGAGGTTAAAAAAATGTAAACTGTTCCACTGTGTGTGTGTGTGTGTGTGTGTGTGAGTGTGTGTGTGTGTGTGTATACAGCAGCTGTAGGAGCAGCTGCTCTGGTTTTCCTCTCGGTGTATACAGAGCGGCTCTGTCCTATTTCACCTACACTTATTCTGCAGTAATGTTAATGCACACTCCAGCCTGTTACCTCAGGGGGTTGGTAAAGGGAGGGTGATGAGGGGAGTTCCTGAATAATTGCCGTAGAGATTTAGGGAGCGCCATTAAAACGCCATTATACACCAATGAGAGTTTCAGAGATTAGCAGCAGGCGCTGAACATGGAACGAGTGCGGATCACCCATCATAGCCACATGGAACCGTTTGCTCTATCCTGTGTGCTCTAATACGTTTGTTCTATCCTGTTGGCTCTATCCTGTCTGCTCTATCCGGTGTACTCGAACCCCTGAACTGAAAATGACATCTTATCAAGTGGATATATCTTGAATATAGTCAAATTTATCTAGTATGTCCTATTATAAGATTATTGGTTTATACACTAAACCAAATATAAAATTATTAAACCTATTTCAAGCCATTTGTACTCATTTCAAGCTTGAAATAGTCTTGCTCTCTTGGCCGATACTTTACTCATGTTAAGCAAGTTATTTCTAAGAAGAAGCAAAATTATCTGCCAGTAGAATAAGAAGACTACAAGCTTAAAATGAGTAATAATGTCCAGACATACTTGGTTTAATCTTACAATAAGAAATATTAGATAAATTTAACTAAATTCGAGATATTTTCATTTGCTATTTTTTTTTTTTTTTTTGCAGTGTGTGCTCTACCCCGTGTACTCTATCCTATGTTCACTGCTTAGCCCTTGTCAATCAAATTAGAGATGCAGTGAATGAAAGTTAAAGATTTCTAACAAGGAGTTTTATTTGAGTTTCGCTGTAGCTCCAAATGTTCTGAACACTGTATCTGTAATAGAACCAGACATCTAGAACACACACGCTCCTTTCCACTGGAACCCAGTGCTGGCATGGTTCCTGGTTCATTTCCACCAGCTGAATTTAACCTGTAACTCGAGCCTCGGATTGAGTTCTGTCCAAGGCGCATGGCCAAAACTCTATACTGTGGTTCTCGCTGTGGTTCCATGGTTCCATGTACAGATTAGTGAGACATTTAACCTTTTACCTCCTACCTGTCATCATCAAAAAAGGAACCCGAGGAGAACGTTACACAGATACACATCAGCAGCAGTTTATAAAGCGGTCCAAGGTTCCTGTTTTGTGTTTTCCATACAGCTTGGGATCATGATGTAAAGTTTCCTGAGGCTGACCTGTGACTGATTCTTAATTATCTGACATTAAAACACACTACAGAGGTCTAATGGTCGCTGATGGTCTCTAACGGTGGTCTCGTTGTAGTAAATGGTTCTTTAATGTTAATTTAATGGACTAAATATTCTTCTGGTCTGTAGCTGATTAAAACTAATCTGTCTGGTGAGGATCATGAATGAATACTACAAATGAAATAAATCAAACATAATAATACTGAGAATATAAAATACATAGAAACTTGATCAGAGTTATGTGTAATTCAGATGTTTGTGTAGTGTCCATGTGATGTAGAATAGGAATGTGACAACTGACAATTTCCTCTGTTAAAAAAAAAGAAAGAACTCAACAAACATATTTTTTATGGCACACGTTTTGTCTCGATTCAGAGATTTTTTTTAAAATCACCACCCGAATTTCAGAGGACAATAAGGACTTTAATAGTAATATTTAAATTTATACAAAGCTTGAGGAATTTTCTGATTTAGAATTTCTGTTCCGAGTTACAGAAGATTACAGAAATCAAAGTGGAATTTCAGAAGAATCTCTTTTTCATCCTGAGCACAAAATGAAAGACAAAAGCCAGAAGTGTGTTTATCTTTTCATTCTGAATCCAATCTACACTACACTCTCTGTTTTACAACAAAACACACTGAGTAATTTACACACTCAGCTTTAACTGAGAAACGATGAAAAGAGATTCAAACGCTAAAGATGGAGCAATAGAAAGAGGTGAAAAATAAATAAAATCTGCAGGGAAAAAGGAGTTTTCCTCTTGGGGACCAGCTAAATGTCCCCACAAGGTCAAAACTGACAGATATTCCTATCCTTGTGAGGATATTTGGTCCTGTCCACACACACACACACACACACACACACACACACACAGCTGGATCAGCAGACATTGTGTTTTCTCAGTAAAATTGTGTTCATGTGTAAGTGGATTATGATGATGAATTCTAACACACAAATAAAGAGCTGGAAACCACACACACACACGCACAGAGTTTACATTCCCACTCATACACTCACTCTTTTCCCGTAACTCCTCTCTGAAAAAAAAAGGGAAAAATGCAAGGTTTGAGAAATGAGTTCCACTGTAAACGCAGTGTGTGAAATGAAACAGAACTGGAGAACCGGAGAACCGGAGAGCTCTCTGCAGAACACAAATAAACTCTACACATTCACATTCTGCTCACACGCTCAGAAAAATGGGGAAAGTGTTTCATGCAAATCAAAACTATTTCCATTCCATTATTTCCATTCTGATTTAAAGTGCTTATTTTAAGGATAGATAGATAGATAGATAGATAGATAGATAGATAGATAGATAGATAGATAGATCAAAATGCTTAAATCTGTGAAATAAAATTTCACTCTACACTTTCGTCTACGTCCCATCATGACACCATAGTGCACTTACACCACAGAAGGAGGATTACTGTTTTTCTCCACACTATAAATCACACACACACACACACACACACACACACACACACACTGTGTGCGTGTGTGTGTGAATAAATCAATGTGAACACTGAGTGAAATACGTTTAAAAATGTTTCACTCAACATTTCTCAAACGCAGTTATTCATTTCATGCAACATTTAATATTTTTGGATAATTTGCTTTTTCATTCAGATAAACAAAGCAGTAAAACACACACACACACACACACACACACAAACTTCTAATGTTACAGATGGCAGAGTCTGTGCTGAGTGAAGAAACTCTTGTGAGAAATTTCCAGAAACAGTAAAAGCATAATTAATTATGTAAACTGGAAAATATTTTAAAGATAAAAACAACATAGACTCCTCACTGAGGAATGATTATTATTATTATTATTATTATTATTATTATTATTATTATTATTATTATTATTATGACTGCACCAATGCTGTCTTACACACACTGATTATTTTATTTTTATTCTCCGTCTTTTCAGTAGTGTATATCTGCATTAAGTACACTGCCCTTGGTTATTTGCATAAACTCCGCCCATCGTTAATCAGAAGCTTTGATGAATGCTTGTAGCCTGTGACATCAACAGACTCATGAAAAAGAGAAGGCGGGGCTTGTAATAATTATTCATTATTTGAATTAACTGAACAGTTTACACTGAGCATCCCTGTTTATACAAAACACAATTTCAGCACTTTAGAAAATTTTTTAATGTTTTCTTTTAATAATAAAAACATTTTTGAAATTCAGATTTGTGGTACGTGTTTGTGCTGTTATCATGTGCATTACTGTTTGATGCTACTTAAGTAATATTCTTAAAAAGAACAAAAATGACATTTTATATATAAACATTTCATTCTGAATCATTTCATTCTGAATAGACTGAATGACAGTTTTACGCTTTAGAACTTTAGAGTTACTGTTAATTCATATTTCTTCTGCAGGCACTTATTAAAAATTCAAGTAAAAGGGAATTATCTACATTTTTTGTAATATATGCAGAATGAGTGAAGGAGTGAATGACATGTGACATGTCGCACAATGTGACAGGAAGTGAAATGGTGGGAAACCTGTTCTCACCTCCACACTCACACTCCTGAGGTGTTACTGCGATGTGAGACAGTTTTAGATGGACATCGTCTCCCTCAGCGTTCAGTACATCCTGCGATGAGGTGAGCGTGATTACACCCTGCTTTCAGAACCATAAACGTGACAATAAACGTGTGTATGTGATATGTGTTGGAATTTAACAGACTGTATTATGTTATGTTGTGTCTGATCAGAACTGAAACTCCACCTGTGTTTATTCATAAACTCAGCACCATTTTTAATCTCAGAGTAAAAACCCTGCAGAGCGACAGATCCATCATTCACCCCCTCTGTAAATGCGCTTAAATGGAGAAATCAGCACTTCTGTTAGGGACAACACTGCAGGTGGTTTCAAACAGGAAGTGCTGTGTCCTTCATTTACAGAATCCAGGTCAATCAGATAACTTAAAAAAAAAAAAAAAAAAGATTTTGGTAATAAATCAGCAGCGTGGTGAGACCCACATCAGTCAAATGAATAAATAAATAAATAAATAAGCAGTCACTTTTGTTCTGACAATAAACCACTAATGATGAAGGATGAAGGCAAGATGAAGTGTATGCTTGGCATGGTCTTTGATTTCTATGCTGTCATCGTTGTGCTATATGTTGCAGTGTGTATCCATAATGTAAACAGCACATGGGTGATATTTCAGTCTGTAGGTCTATTGCAGCAGTGCTACTCTGGTCTTGGTTAAAATCTCAACTTTTTAATGGCCACAGAGCATAGAAGTGAAAATCTCACTGGATTAACTGACTTTAAGTTATCATAATATGTACAGCACTAATGCATGTTTATAATATTTACACATATTTACACACTATTTTAACTTAAAAAATAATTTATTTTGAGCGCTCCATGTCCTGACATGCAACAGCTGCTTTTTGTGTTAAATGGCCTTGAAATTCTCATGACAATATTACACAATACATGGACCCAACTAAACCAAATTTATGTGATGCAGGGTTGAGTGCACTTGTTGGATGGAGGTTGGATGTAACAGCGGAGATGAGGTGTGTGATTTTGATACGCTGTTGTTGATTTTGATGCGCAGTGTGATGCACAAGCTCCGTCCTCTCATTAGAGTGCAGACTTACACACTCTTACACACAGTTAGGCCTGTAATTTCTACTAATTACTGGGGGGTTGTGAGAATTCTGGACCTTGAAAATGGGGTCGCTGGCTAAAGAAAATCTTTGAGAAGCCCTGTTGTAATCTCTTAAGTCTGTTCTTCACAAAGAAGCTGTAAGTGAATTTGTCGTCATTTCAGATGGAGATTAACTTCTCAAATAAGTGAAAGCACTGAGATGAAACGCAGAAAATGAAGTCATTTGGAAATTGAATGAATTAAGAGGAAAGTAAACACGCTGACTAATTCCATTTCCCTCTATACTGTCCTTAAGGAGCCAATTGCTTCCTTTAATTAACCACTGGAATGAGAGGAGAGCTCTCTCTCTCTCTCTCTCTCTCTCTCTGTGTGTGTGTGTGTGTGTGTGTGTGTGTGTGTGTATGAGCTGTCACATTTGGCCCGTTTTCTCCTCACTCTTGTGTAATGTGTCTTCGTCGTCCCTCACAGGGACAAGCGGAGATGGTGTTTAATGCAGGAAGTGCAACTTCCTGTGTGTAAAGGTTCAAAGAGAAGTCGTAGTATGTCGTCACGCATCAATGCCCCATCAGTCCACACACACACACACACACCCACAGTTATATTCTTCTCATGCTTTGTTTCTCGGTTTAAACTGTATTGGAAACACAGCCGGCCATCTCCGAGGCAACTGAATGGACAGGATGTGTTCAAAAAACATCACTATGATGAATCACTCCATCAGTCACAACCCTGCTACACACACAAACACAGACATGGCACACACTCCAGACTTTTTAACCCTCCTGTAGTGTGTACTTCTTAGTGTTGGCTTAGATTTTACAGAAATACTGATAATAATGGAGACCTAAAAACCTCTATGTAGGGCACAGGGAATATGACATAGGGAATTTCTTTCTTAACTCATTATTTTTGGATCTCTCCCTCTGACCTGAGCAGGAGCTGAAGGGTTAATTGTCAGACACTGCGCCCTAAGGGGAGAGAGAGACAGAAAGAGACAGACAGAGAGAGTGAAACAGACAGAGAGTGAGACAGAGACAAAGGAAGAGACAAGATAGACAAGAGAGAGAGAGAGAGAGAGAGGGAGAAGATGAGCTGAGAGAGGAAGCAGCTGAGATGTTGCCAATAGGGTGTGAAATTCCAGCAGAGACCTCAATCTGGCCGGAGACGCGTCAGTGTGTCTGCATGCGTGAGCACACACACACACACACATACACACACATATAGACACACACACACACACTGTGTGTGTTCCTGCTATGTATCTGAGAGAGTCAGACGCCTGTGATCTGTGAGACACTCTGTATTAGTTTGATGCTGTAGAGAATCTCTTTTAATTATTTCTGTGTGAAGACCTAATACCACACACACACTCCACACTGCACACACATGACACCACACACACCTCGGTCCACACACACATGACACCATACACACCCACACTGCATACACATGGCACCGCACACACACCACACTCCACAAACATGAAACCGCGCACCCACATGACACCACACACATCACCTGCCACACACACACAACACGCCCCACTCTGCACGCCCATGACACTGCACACAGTTCATTTCCTGTTCCAGAGCTGGTAGTTTTTTGCAGCTTAGGAACTATTAGGGGTGGAGCTTGTTGTAAAGAACACCTCTGATTGGTCAAACACAGCCTTTGCAGAATGATTGACAGTCTGCCAGTATTAAAGATCTGTGTTTAACTAACAAGTGTGTTTTATACCAAACGCACACACACACACACACACTTGCACACAGGCAGGTTATTATTGGATCAGTGTGTGTAATATACTCAGTGTATTATGTTTAAAAATGAAATGAATCACACTGAGTTTTTATTAAAGTCCATCTCTCGTGGATTAACACACCATTACAGAGAGGAAGTGTGTGTGTGTGGTGTGGGTGTGTTATAAACCTCTGCTCATGCTCAAAATAGCTTTCTTTCTTTCTGTCTTTCTTTCTTTCTTTCTATTTCTAACCACAGTGTCTCTTATTTTTTCCATCTTTTTTCTTATTTTTGTTTCTAATTATTCTTTTACTCTGTTTCATTCTTTTCCTCGTCTTCGTAATTCTGTCCTTCTCGTTTTCTTTGAACTTTCTATTTTATTTTTATATTACTTTATTATTTGCTTCTTTCTCTCTCTGAGTCTTTATCTCTGTCTCTCTTTATCCCTCTCACTCTTAGACAGTGATAATAATCATTAATAATAATTCAGGGTTATTGTGTGATGTATTTGCTGTAGAGATTACACTCCTGGAGGGTGAAAAGCTTGAGCATCTCTCATTCATTTAAAGTCAAATAAATATCGATTAATTAGCTTTATTATCAGAGTTTAGCCTCGAGCTGGACACACACACGCGCACATACAGAGCGAGAGAGAGCGAGAGAGAGAGAGAGAGAGAGAGAGAGACATGTTGGATGAAAGAAGCGATTTGTTTCATCAAGTGTGAATTTAATTTGCAGATGATTATTGTGTAAGACAGAAACACCTCTCCGCCCCAAGCACAAAGCCCCTCCCTCTTTCGTTTATCAGAGAGAGTGAGACAGAGAGTGAGACAGATGGGAGAGAAGAAGTGACCTTGATAACTCCGTTTTTAACCCTCAGCTCTCTTTGCTTGCACACAGGAGACAGCAACATGCACTCCAGAGAGAGGAATTTAAAGTAGATCACTTGTTCTACTTCAGATGTGATGATGTAGATAAGGTGGGAAAGGGGGCGGGGTCATAATTCTCACTGTAGCTGATCATGATGTATTTGTATTTTATATAACCCTAACTCCCCTCAACCATAACCCCGCCCCATAAATTAACCAACACTGGTGTCATTAAGACTTGGAATTAATGATTATATATACACACACACAAAAAAAACCTTTATTATCTTCTGAATCCCCCTCGTACATGCCATGCTTCATATCACTAACACACTCCAGGATGAATCATGAGTCTCTGTCTCACTCTCTCTCTCTCACATACACACACACACACACATATATATATATTCATACATATACATATTCTTCCACTGAGATGAACTGCATTACAGTAAGGGCCAACAGTCCAAGTGCACTGTGGAGAAGTGTGTTTATTTCCACAACTATTAAAATCTGGCCCATATGTAACTTCCTGTCTGTCTATATGTCTCTTTCTCTCTCTCTCTGTCTGTCTCTTTTTCTGTCTGTCTGATTAAAATATAAACATTTGCTTAGTCCAAATTCTCTGCAATGCTGAGCGTTCATTAACTCCATTAACCATTTTAAATTTTTCGTAATAATAATTCATTTGGCTGATACATTTTATAAACTCCAGAATGGTTCCATCAGAATGTTTAACATGAAACTACAGTGTGTTCATTTCCTGGGCTGTGTTCAAATCTCTCCCTATTCCCTACACCAAAGAATCATGTACACTATGTAGTGCACTAATGCAGAGTAAATTAGATCAGAGAGATGTTCACTCAGACCTGTTTAGAATTTAGAGCTGTAACACTGTAGTGAGCAATATTAAATAAAGGCAATATTAAATACATAAATATGACACTATTGGTTAATGAATAATGTCCTTGAAAGGTTTTTTTCACACGGAGGACATCAGAGGAGACTCATCTTATCTCTGCGACATAGCTTATCTCAAGGAGTGATTTTTTTTTATGGATAAAATTATGAATGTATTTACAGTGAGTTTTAAGATGATGATTTGTTACCTCTTGTCTTTCAAACCGCAGGCACATTTTCTTTATAGGAGTTAACAATATCATGCAAATTATTTCATTAATTCAACAATTTAAAATAGAGAACTAAAAGTATGATAAAATCTCCTACATCCCACACACACACTTTATGATTTTTTTCATGGCTTCATTAAATTGTGATCAAATGTAACTGTTATATCATACTGAGTATGATATAAAAAAAAATACAATATAAAATAACAGGATGTGCTGGATCAAGTTGTGAATAATAGTGTGGAAGCCGTGTTGTTCATTAATGTGCTAATTACAGCTAGGACTATACACGCAGCAGTATACTGGCAATATACCAGACTCCTATTAGATTTATTCCAATGCTTGCCATCTTCTCATATATATCATCATATTAGTCTTTTTATTTTTCATTTTAAAATTGTCTCTTTGTTTTATGTTACATCGTATTACATTTGACAGGTCCCGTTGTCTCTGTCAGAATCATTTATATTGATCAGCGCTGATGATGAAGTGATGATACATCAGGGATTTATGTCAGAGCTGTTCTGGCATAGCATGTGATGGACAAAACACCGCTAAACAGGAAATAGGAGACATATTTGGGATGACCAGATATCACTGGAGACTCTGGTTCCTATTACACGCTCCTGCATGGTCTGGGAATTGTGGGTGGTTTGATCACACACACACACACACACACACACACTTAGGAGTTTGTGTTAGAAGTAGCTCAAACAAATTTAAACCAGGTGCATTTGTGGTTAGCAGTAAAAGGAAAAAAAGGAGCCAAGGTGATTGAACATTAAACAGAGCCAATCGGGGTTTGGAGTTATCAGAGGGACGAAGCCATTAGAGGAACAGAGCCACCAGAGGGGCTGAGTCGTTGGAGG
>CM040985.1:10697874-10707874 GCA_022985145.1 Pangasius djambal
CATTTTCTGACCAATGATTTAATGTTTAGACCATTAAAACTTAATGTTTCCCCTTTTTTGCCCAGGAGTGTACGTATTATATATTTTTGGATAATTGTGCAGTTGTTCAGTTATTTTTTTTATTAATATATTTATTATTAATAATATTTGGCAACTCCATCACTGAACAAACATTCCAATAAAGCCCAAGTTGAACTTGAAATTGGGGGGCAAGTAGCATGTGTGTGTGTGTGTGTGTGTGTGTGTGTGTGTGTGTGTGTGTGTGTGTGTGTGTGTGTGTGTGTGTGTGTAAGTTTGTGAAATTTCCATATGGCAATAAAACGTCTGCCACTTTAGTTATTGAGTTTCTAATGCATGCCAGGTGTGTGTGTGTGTGTGTGTGTGTGTGTGTGTTTCTATAAAACTCTCCGTAGCCTGATTTTTTTTTCTTCAGTGGGCGTTTTAGTGAAACAATCTGACCACGTTACAGAAACCAGAACCACAACGACACAACAGCCGTCTCAGTTTCCGTTTCATAAAATCCAATAATAATCACATAAATTCGCTCAAATCTAATCTCAATAACTAAATAAATCCCCTGGAAAGGAGAGTAAAAGGTTTTGTTGAGTATTACACTTCACTGGATCATTTCTGAAGTGTACTTTGTTATTTATTTGAATTATGTGGGCGGTGATGGTGTGTGTGAAGCTGTTTCAGAATGTTAACGTCATTTCTGTCCAGATCAAACCAAAATACAGAATTTAAATCAAAATGAATAAAAACTATCTAACTAACTATCTAAATAACTAATAATCCTCTGGGACATGTATTTATTCATTTATTTATTCATATAAATTACCTTTGATGAAATATTTGTATCATTTTATTTATTAACTTCTCAAGAAATCATGTAGAATGAAATCAGTCAACAACTCACAAGATGGAAATCATGAAAAATGAAGAAGAAGAAGAAGAATACAAATTAATTTTTTACATTTTTTTTTTAATTATGTGATGTCATATTATGATTTAGCCCTAAAAAATGGTTATAATTAATCTGACCCTAACTTACAATAAAATGAATACATAATATACATACTGTACAGTATATACTCTATAACATTTTAATATTTTTTTAATAACTATAACATATAACGTGATTTTATTTGTAATTTTATTCTATGTAATTCTATGTGTGTGTGTGTGTGTGTGTGTGTGTGTGTGTGAAAGGAAGTGAAATAGACATGAGAAATTAAAATTTCACCCTGGAGTGTCGACCAAAACACAAAGGAAAGTT
Source organism: Pangasius djambal (assembly GCA_022985145.1). Taxonomy (NCBI): domain Eukaryota; kingdom Metazoa; phylum Chordata; class Actinopteri; order Siluriformes; family Pangasiidae; genus Pangasius; species Pangasius djambal. The sequence continues at coordinate 10,699,151 of CM040985.1, forward strand.
GGAGGCTGTTACGCTTCCGTCCTCACCTCAGGAGAAGCACGAGAAAGCGAACTCACGCTTATCTAAAAGTTTTGGCACCCTTCTGACGTTGGGGGAGAAAAAGACCACAATGGCGCAGAACTGATGTGGATGGATGGAGGTTTATTCTAATTCTATGTATTAAGAGCAGGTATAAATTAAACATTAAACTCCACCTGATTGTTAATGTCACCCATTGTTGTAAGTTAAAAGTCATTTTAAATATAAAAATTCACAGTATGATTAAGATTCTACGTTTGCATCATGGCAGTATGTTTTATGATTTTAAAATCCAGAAGAAATTCACTTAAAATCACCTTTAATAACTTACAGCCCTCTGCGTCTGCAGGTCTTTCCCGCAATCCTCTGCTGCAACGGCAGTTGTTAACAATATTTTATTTATTATGGGGTTCATGATTTTATTTAGTCACAGAAGTGGAAATCACAACACACTATTATCAAAATTATTGTATTTATGATTGTGCTCCTGTTACTATGTTGGATTTTTCATTGTATTTACATTTACAGTGTTTAGCAGATGTTCTTATGCAAAGTGATTTACAGGAGTGCTGTATAATAACTATCAAAAACATCCTCGTTCTAGTACACATAGTTCAGGGTCTAAGAGTACTGCTGAGCTAAATCCCTGTTAGAGATGAGTTAGTGGCGTTTGTCTTGTCACTTGATTGTGGTTTAATCCAAACCACAGATCTGTTGGTAGAAATTTCAGGAATAAAACTCTTTCTCACTCTAATAAATAATCAAAATATTACAGTACACATTTAAATAATGAGTCCTATATTTGATTAATTGAATTATGTTCATAAAATAAATCTCTTTTAAGGTCTGTGAAATTTAGTTTACAGTTAAAGGTGTGCTGGGTTGCAGATTGTTTGAGAACCTCTGACATAAATTATGTACTGGTTTGATTTTAAATCATATTGAAGACAAGCGCTAACTGGGGAAAAAATGAATAATTAAACATTCAGCAAATAAAACAAAAGATGTACATGATACAATAAAAAAACCTACATTATATAGAAATCAATAAGCAGAAATGTTTTAAACATGTTTATATAAAACATTACATTCCGACCCCTGAAATGTTCACATTTATCCAGAAGGGTGACATTATGAATACATCAATACATAAATCATACAAATTAACAACACAATAATAATATAAATAATAATAACGTACTTTTACATGTGTAAAATCTATTTATATTTCCTCATCCAGTATCCTTATACAGTGTATATTTACTTACATGCTATTGATGAGTTCAGTTTAAATCCATTTTGTTTTCTCTGTCCCTCTAAACTGGAGTTTATTTCTCCTCCAGCTGTGTCTCTGTCTCTGTATGAACACATCTGTCCTCAGTGTGAGGGAAAAAAGTTCACTTTAATCCACAAACACGAAAACAAAGAGGCACTTCAGAGAATCGCGAATATCCGGGTTGCCAGAGTGGACATTTTTACCACAACTAAAATCAAATAAAGGTATTTAAATAAACCTTATTGAATTGAAAATAAGAATTCAAAAGTATTAGATATATAAATGTTTTCTTTTAATATAATGTGTGATACTGTGGGGTGTAGTATGTAGTATTTTTTTATATGATTATGGAAACGGAGTAAAAAAAACCAAACAAAAAAAACAGTTAAAGTCTGTATTTTGTGCAGCCCAATCTGGCAACCCTGTAGTGATGTTTCCGCTAGGAGGCGCTGTGACACTACAGACAGGAAAAGCTGTAGGGTTGCCAGATTGCATTAAGTTTAAAACTACTCTAGATTTGTAGAAAGTGAGAAGGTTCTAATTCTCTGAAGTGTTATTCAGCTTGCTCCACCAGGAGAACCTTTAAAGATTTGTGTAGAACCCGGGTTGGGTTCTCTTTCAGAAAAGATGATGCAAACAGAGACGGTTTATAACGATAGAACTGTTAACCACACGAAGAACCCTTGAGGAACAATTTTCCCTAAATACATTTTCCCAAATAAAACGTGTACCCGGTCAGTGCACTTTTAAAGTACAAAATCGACAGACGTTAAAAAGATCAATCTGGCAACTCGGAGGGGGCAGTATTAGCACCTCTCTCTCTACCTCTCTCACTATTCTCAGTCTGGCTCGCGCAAGGTTCAGTTCAGTCAGATGAGCGCGCGCAGTGGAGAGAGAGCGCCGCATCACACCGCACCGCACCGCTCACGCGCTCAGGGGATTTTTAACACAGTGTGTGTGGGACTGCGGGTGTATGTGTGATACTTGTGCCATGATGTGTGTGCATGCGCGTGCGTGCTTCTGTACCGAGAGAGAGCGTGTGTGTGAAGAGCGCGAGCGCTTATTCCGATCCTGACCCAGCCGCGCACACACTCACTCACGCACGCGTACACACACCGGACCGGAGACACGGAGATAACTCGCACACTTACACACACAGAGGCTCCTGACCCACGGACACAGAGAGCGCGCGACAGGAACAGTGGAGGAAGCATTCCCGGGATGAGTTCCTCGCGCTAGAGCGCTCCGGGAATTGTACTGGATTGAATGAGGAGTGCTTGAAGAAGATCCCAGAGCGCGCGCTCAGGAGTCCAAACTGGTGTTCTGGCGTTTTCACAGGTTTAAATTTTGGGAATTAATAGAAGAGCGCTCGCGCTGCTTCCTGTATGAACTATAACAGATAATAACTATTTATAACTTCTTATAACTCATCTGCACGAGACTTTTGGATTACAGGATCATTTCAGATTTGCCTTATTTCATTTTTTTTGTCCCGGTTTATGGAGGTTTTGTCCCGGACTAAAGCTGCAGGACTGTAGGTTCGGCTGTTCCCCCGCTGCTCTTCTCCACGAGTCATAAATGGATTATTGGCTGATTTTGTGCGGCTTTTTGCTGCGCGTGACTTCCGCTGTGGAAGGTAAAAACTCTCACTGTATTTCCGCTTTATATTTCATTTTTGAATCCAGTGAATTATTCCACTGTTATTTCTCTCTCTCTCTCTCTCTCTCTCTCTCTCTCTCTCTCTGTGTGTGTGTGTGTGTGTGTGTGTGATATGAGCTGTGAGAATTTCACGCGAGCACACCTCTGAGTATTAGTTATTATTATTATTATTATTATTATTATTATTATTATTATTATTATTTCAATGTTTGTAGTTTAAAATGTATACATTACATGTGTTATACAGATGATGATTTATTTAAATAATGCAAAACAAACACACACACACACACACAAACAGGTCTGTGTATTTCTCTTCTTTTTTGCATACATCATCTTATCTTATCTTTTAATTCTAATGAAGTGGAAATGAGTGTCTCCTTTCCAAACACACACACACACACACACACACACACACACACACACAAAATCACGCACACAATCACACACACACACACACACACACACACACACACACACACAGATGGGGAGTGGGGTGGGGGGCTGCATTGGCCATTAATTTCTGTGAAACTTATTTACTCTTTATAATACATTCTGTAGTTTGACACTGTAACGCAGTGTTATGTCGCTCTTATGCGGTGTGTGTGTGTGTGTGTGTGTGTGATTAGTGTAAAGACCTACAGTAACACACTCTGTACACTAAAAATCACTAGGATCCACTAAAAACCTTTTGAAGAGATTTCTATAGAGATCAGAACCTTTATATTTGATCAGGTTTTTCATTCAGGTTTTAGGGAAGCTCTTGTTCAAGCTTCTCAGTGAGAATTCTTCCAAACTGAAAGATTTTCTTTTCTTCTCTACGTCACACTTTCTCCTCCAGTGCCACCTCGCTCAGGCCTTTTTCCCTGTAATTTATTCCGGTTTAATCTGTGATGATTGTTATATTTCAGATAAATACGTCGTGTGTGTCTGTGTGTGTGTGTGTATTAACTCTAACATCATCACACTTTCTCCACTTTCACACACACGCGTCTTTATTTATCATTTATTCCTGTTTAAATGATTTCCTTTGGATAAGTACTTGCTATGGGTATGAGTATAGTATGATAACACTGTAACACACTTCTCCGTCATACACTTTTCATTTCCAGTCCTGTGTGAGTCTCTTAAAATCTGTTCCTCTTTAATTCAGGCTTCTTTTTTTAATGAATTAAGTAAAAATATATTTGAATATATTTTACATACGACCAATTCGTGTTTTATTATTGATTGATTGATTGATTGATTGATTTTTTTTTAAATATATATTTTTACATTTATTTATTTATTAATTTTTTTTATTGAAAATAAGATCATGATAGATCAGCACAGTAACACACTCCATAGGTCACACTTTCTCTGCGTTAATCCCGAGCTCAGTGTTTATAGGTTTATTTTCGACAGTTAAATCCATATAAGGCAGGATTATTATAGTTCCTGTATGAATGATGTGGGATTAGTTATCTTCTGAGAAATACATCCTGTATAATTCAGTATTACATGGTGATGTGTTTTATTCCACTTTTTACTCCTTATCTTATCTTTTCATGCTGATTAAGGGAAAATGGGTTCAGTCCCAAAATCTCTCACACACTTCTTTGTTCTTTCAGACGGGCACAGGCTGATATAGACTAATATATCTTTTTCTGACTTATTCCTGTGTGATCGACTTATTTGAGATTAAAAATTCCTGTGTGAGGAGTATAATAGTCTACAATAATGCCGTGATTAACTCTGTGCCATACTCTCTCCACGTTTTGACCTTTACATTCTCATTCTTGCTCACTTCTATTTTTCATTTTAATAACTACGTTGTGTATAACATGGTAGCATTCTACATGATCATGTTTAACTATCTTTTTTTCTTTTTTTGCTCCGTATCTGCATTTTAATGCCCGTTAAGATGAAATCAGGCCTGTTCCAAATACCCAGCTCACTAAACACACACACACACACACACACACACACACACACACACACACACACACACACACTTTCACATTCTGATGTTCAGACCAGAGTGTGCTCCTGTGCCTGCTGTATCATTTATTATCCTGTGTAATTGATGTTAATTGATTAATTTTGTTAAAGATGTCCTGTATGACACAGTGACACACACTTTCTGCTTATTTAATTCTGTTTATTGCTGACTGATACACTCTGCGCTGACTGGTACACTCCACTCTGTTGCTATATTCATTAATATGTTAATTTATTTATCACACTTTCATAATTTCCCATAAGAGCATTTTCATTAAATTAAACACTGGAGTGCTCAGTCTTCAGTCAGCTAGCTGTTTATTTATTTATTTGCTCACTCACTCTGGACCTTGGTTGCATTATGAATGTTAAAATGCTTTCGTATGTGTATAAAGAGTAGACTGTAATCCACTTTTAGTGCCTTGTTCTTGGTGACCGTCACTACGAGGCCGTACCTGACACACACACACACACACACACGCACACATGGACTCATTTACACACATCGTATTTCACATTTCACACTCACATCACACTTTAATGCACGTTCAACGATTCTCTTCTACAGAGCAATGCTTTTTTTGCTGATTTAAAGTTGAATTTATATAGCTAGTGCATTTCTCCAACTCAAGGTCGCTTTATAATTTTGGGAAAAGAAACACAGAGACAAGAAATCGTGATCTTACGCAGATAACGAAATCTCCATGAAGCCTCTGGAAAGGATCCAGAGCAGGCAGTTTAGATGAATTATTTTTTAAGAATTGTATTTACATCGTTATTAATAATAAATTCAGACTTTTTTTTTTACTCGTTTATGAAGCTATACGAATCTGAAAGTTGATGATACACACTAAAATGAGATTTGACAACAGATAAGTCGTCTCACACGGCGTGTGCTTTTATGATACTGATTTTATTTCTTTATCAGTTATATTTGACTGTAAATCTACTCACACCATCTGATACTTATGAAATGATTGAATTAGTATTCCTAGAATATTCCTTTATTAGATGTCATTTTGTGATCTCATATATATATATATATATATATATATATATATATATATATATATATATATATATATATATATATATATATGTGTGTGTGTGTGCGTGTGTATATAAGATGAAAAGAAGTGAAGTGGGTGTGATTAATTATGTTAATTACACAACAGCAGTATGAAGTTTTAAAGTAAATTCAAATGCAGTTTTTTGTCTCTAGCAAATAAATTTAAACACTAAGTTATGAATTTCAGATTTATACCCATATATACCCTCGTGTCAAATGTGTGTGTGTGTGTCTGTGTGTACTACTGCCACGTTACACACAGTAAAACCATATACAGTAAAAACATATACATGCTTATATATATATATATATATATATACATACACACACCGAACATATTCCATTTACTAGATTAGATTCATTTTGTGATCATACACAGCATTTATTTACTAAAAGAGAAATTGTGGAATGTCTCTGTCAGGAGAAAGTATGTTAGTTCTGGATTTTTTTCTACATATCAGTAAATTTAGACTCCAGATTGCTATCAGTTTCACATCATGTGTGTTTTTTTTCACGCGTCTGTGCTGGAGTTAAAAGAGCAGCCATTTTTAACGTTCTCTCTGAGCTCGTGCTGTACAAAACTCACAAACTCCAAACTCTTTCACATCACACGGCTCATTTATAAAAGCATGTGTGAAACATTAGAGCTCTTTTACACCAGTCCAGACGTATTTTGTGTCTTTATCAGTAAAGCTGGAGTCGAAATTATTATCTGCTCCATTTACTTATCACATTTCACATGGAGCCATCTGCTGCATTTTATTACTGAATTTCTTATTACATGTCATTTCCTGATTTTGTGCATCTGATACAGTTTAGATGATTAGATAGATCGATTATTAAATTTGAAGGTGGTTTGTCCTTTAAATGAAATTTTGAAGTAAATCGAAATGTTTTCTTTTGGGCATTGTGTGCCGCAGATCTTTTTAAATTGCGCATATGCACTAGAATGAATTAGAATGCATTTTGTATTGAACGTATATTTAATTCTAATGTAAATGAGTTCGAGGAGAGTTATTTATCATTCTTTTGCCGAGCTGGTGGAGGAATATTAAGAACTATTGCAGTTTATTTATTAAACTAAACGTTACATGTGCTGTAGTGTGTACGTTACACAGTTTTGAGAGGAGCCGTCTGCACAGGCCGTATGCTCGAGCAGTGAGAAGAAGTCTGTCTCGTTTAGACGGCAGTGTGAGGAACGCTGTCTGATAAAAGTCCTTATTTTGGACGCATTATTGAAAAAGTTAAAAAAAAATTCCCATAATATGATCATTGTTTTAGATTTTATCATGGGAATAAGTACTACTGTGATTAAATTATTAAATGATAGAATAATAGGACTGCCTTTATACATATGAAAGAAACTGCAGTGCTGCTTTCAGCTGTCCTTATCCCTTATCTGGGAAGCTGTTATTACGTACCCCATGATAGTTTTATCCCTTATCCCGGGACAGAGTTTTTTCTCTTATTTGCGAAAGTTTTGTCTCTTATTTGGGACAATTTTATCCCTTTGTGCTGGAAAGTTTTTATCCCTTATCTGGTATAATTTTATTTCTTATTCCAGGACAGTTTTATCTTTTTTTTTTATTTTTTTATCCTGGAACAGTTGTATTTGCTTATCCTGGGACATATTGTATCTCTTATCCCACAAAAGGTTTTATATCTTATCCCAGGAGAGTTTTATCCTTTATTCTGGGAAGGTTTTATCTGGGGAATTACTATGAAGTATCCAGGACAGTTTTATCCCTATGCTGGGACAGATGTTATTCTTTATTTTGGGACAGATTTATCTCTATCCTGGGACAGATGTTATCCCTATCTTGGGACAGATTTTATCCCTTATCCCAGGACAGTTTTATCTCTATCCTGGGACAGATGGTATCCTTTATCCTGGCACAGATTTATCCCTATCCTGGGATAGATGTTATTCCTTATTCCAGGACAGTTTTATTTCTATCCTGGGACAGATATTATCCTTTATCCCGAGGCATTTTTATCCCTATGCTGGGACAGATGTTATCTCTTATTCCGGGACAGTTTTATCCCTATCCTGGGACAGATGGTATCCTTTATCCTGGCACAGATTTATCCCTATCCTGGGATAGATGTTATTCCTTATTCCAGGACAGTTTTATTTCTATCCTGGGACAGATGTTATTCTTTATCCTGGGACAGATGTTATCCTTTATCCCGAGGCATTTTTATCCCTATCCTGGGACAGATGTTATCTCTTATTCCGGGACAGATTTATCCCTATCCTGGGACAGATGGTATCCTTTATCCTGGCACAGATTTATCCCTATCCTGGGATAGATGTTATTCCTTATTCCAGGACAGTTTTATTTCTATCCTGGGACAGATGGTATCCTTTATCCCGAGGCATTTTTATCCCTATGCTGGGATAGATGTTATTCCTTATTCCAGGACAGTTTTATCCCTATCCTGGGACAGGTGTTATTCCTTATCCTGGAACAGTTTTATCCCTGATCCTAGGATAGTTCTGATAAAAAAAGTTATACTCATTATAATCATGAGAAATCTCTAATATCCACAAATGCCCAGTGAAAATAAGTGATGTGTGTAAAACTTCTAAAAAGTAAGTTTTGTTTAGAAGCTTGAGTAAACACACACATAAATTAAAGACATAAAATACATATTATAATAGTCATTAAAACATTAATTTCACTTATTCAATTATTAAACATTGTAATATGATATGTTT
>CM040985.1:10712874-10750580 GCA_022985145.1 Pangasius djambal
GCCAGAGCAGCTTCATGGCTGATGGGTGTGTGTGTGTGTGTGTGTGTGTGAGACCTGTCATTATCTCTCTACCTGCTGATTCTATTCTTCTCTCTCTCTCACACGCACACACACACACACACACGCCGACTCTGTTCTGTGAGAATCTGAAAATCTGTTTGTCCTTTGACTTGTGCTATTCTAGTGTTTTATGTTGCCGCTGTCAACACACACACACACACACTATTTATCAGTAAATGATTTACTGGATTACTTTGACCTTCAGCTTATCACATAGTAACACCAGTCACACTTCCTTACCTGTCTCTCTCTCTCGCTGTCTGTCTGTCTCTTTCTCTCTTTCTCTCTCTCTCCATGTATATATCTGTCTCTGAGTATAAAAGGAAAAAATAAAGGAAAAGAAAAGTAATGAATAAGCATAAAGCTTATTACGTAAATTAAAAGGATCAAATTAAACAAAGAAGGGACTAAAAAGAAAGAAAGAAACAAAGAAAGAAAGATAGAAAGAAAAAGAACAAATATGCAAGAGAGCAGAATGACCAATGAGAAAAGAAATAGAATGAAAGAATGTGCATATGTTGAATCGAGGATGCTGATTGGTCCCACTATGACATCATCAGCAGTTAGCTAAATTTAAATTTCCTTTCTGCAAACCTTTATGTCCATAAAATCATCTTTTTAAATAACGGTAAGTGTGTGAACTGGATCGGGAGCTGAGAACTAAAAAATGTGACTCGACCGAGGGGAAATGAACAAGGGAAAGTCAACTAGGGCGCATCAAAAGTGCACTTCACACAAAAGTATTCCTCAACTCTATCATTCGCACTTTTTTTGCTAAAGCATTGGAAGTCATTTAGCACGAGGGCTAACAAGTCTTTGTGTTAGCGCAGCATGAGGTTAATGAAGTGTGTGTTGATTAAATAACACTGATTTATCAGCGTCAGCCATTTGGGACACGAGCGAAAAATACGCTCACAGACATGAATAATAATAACAATTATCTTCGCTCTGAGTTAATGACACTAAAGAGAACGTAAACACAACACAGCGAGCGCAAAGCGTGAGACAAACATATCAACATATAAATAAATACAGATCATTAACACACAGCTGTTTATCATTACACTCAGGGGCTCTGTCTCAAATCACACAACACACACACACACACACACACACACACACACACACACACACACACAATGTTTTAACACTATGAACTATGTAGTACTGGGTAACGTCTGTAATCAAACACTCCTATTATGCATTAATTAGAAATTGAAAACAGATACTACTCTGACTACTCTACAGACTACTCTGACACACTATTAGTGCACTAGTATGTGCTTTGGGACACATCCCTTGAAAATATGAGCTAGATGAAGTGAAGATGTGATGAAGTGTGTGTTTGGCTGGCTGTTCTTGATGATGTCATAATGTTGGCCTTCTTTGTTTATTAGAACACAACCTGTCTTGTTCATCCATTCTCAAACCCTATGCGTGTGTGTGTGTGTGTGTGTGTGTGTTTCGCTTAACAAGCTGTCATGAGAGTCAGCAGTAGAGCTAACAAATCACCTGGAGATCGTTAACAAGGGAAGTAAGGATGGGATAGTGACTCTCAAACACTTTATTCACTGCGAAGCTCAGTGATCATGGTGATTACGGCTGTGTCCCAAATCCAACTGTTTGATTGAAGTCGTCTTATTAGGCAACAGAAACATGTGGTTTGAGACAGGAAACAGACGGTGTGTGACAAAAAGTCACTAGCTCTGAGAGCTAATTAACTAATTAGTGTGACTGAGACAGCGCTGTGCAGAAATCAGCACTCAGATAAAACCTGACAGAGACAGGAAGTGCTTCTAGTCCCGATTCTTTGTGTTCTAACATTAGGGCCGGAGCCGTAAAATGGACAACTTTCTAATAAGAATGCTAATTAGATGCTAAATGTAGCATTTGGGATGGAGCAGAGAAAATTCAAGCCTAGATAATTAAATATGTGGCAGCTGTGCTTTATTGTGCGTAGCAGTGTGTGTGTGTGTGTGTGTGTGCGCGTGTTTACACACATTGTTGGGAAACATTGACAAATGTGCAACACTTCAATTTTCACACCCTCACCAAGGTGTCCTGTCTCTCTCTCTCTCTCTCTCTCTCTCTCACACACACATACACACACACACACACACACTTGAACACCTGGCAGTGTGTGAAGAAGCTCGGCAGTGTTGTATCACTGCCATATAGTCAGGCTAGGAGTGTAAGCTGGGTGTAATGTGTGTGTGTGTGTGTGAGACAGAGCCAGCAGGCTGAATCTCACCCTTTTAATAATGCAGGAAGAGGAATCTGAATGCTAAAAAATGGACCATAAGGATGTTTCTATCATCACACACACACACCTATTTTTATTTTTTATTATTGTGTTTGTTTCATGCATGAGGAATGTCGCTGAGGGTGGTGCCTCAAGCATTGTATGTGTGTGTGTGTGTGTGTGTGTGTGTGTGTGAGTGTGTAGTTCTGAAGACTTTATTCAGAGGTGTGTGTTGAACAGACAGACACAGAGACAGGCAGGTACATACAGGTATACAGAGAGACAGACGGGTAAACGTCGTCCTCTTTCCTGATCAGCATGTGTTCTCACCTGAGCTCCTGATCATTTCCCAGAAATTTCAGTCTCATTCTCACTGAGCCAGTGTTCATGGGATTTCCACTCCAGATTCTGTTCACACTCGACTCCTAATTACCTTTACACCACCATCTGCGTGACCAGGGTGTTGTTTATAATGTCTTACAGCAGTGACGCCTTCCTGTAGCACTTCCTGTCTGCTCAAGCAGACAGTGTCCCAGGTCACAGGAGTGTGAACATGGAGGTGAGAAGAGTTTCACCATTTGCTTCTGGAAGCCTTGTTCCCTTTCGGGTGTGTAAGTGTGAACTCTTCCTGTAAACACACACCACCTGTCCTCATCTCAAACACTCCCCCTTAGTTAACGCTGTGTTTAACTGACCTCAGAAGTGGGAGGTCGGAACTCGGAATTATGTCATTTACGACCTTCATGCATATGATCTACAAGGTGATGAAAAAAACATCGACCTCCATCTTTTTTTTGTTAGCAACAAGCTAGCCTGCTAACTGTGATGAGTGATACTAATCATAACTCATTTAAAAGTAAGACGCACAGCTTTGTTTGCTGCTGATGCTGTGTGCAGCCGTGTTGACTTGATGTCACTTTCTGAACTCGGGGTTGAGGAGACCATCCTGAGTTCCTGAGTAGCAATTCCGAGTTTTCTTTGGTTTTCCTAGTTGGAGATTGGAAATTACAAGTTACGACCTTTATTCGATTGCAGCATTAGTGCTGATAACACTGTAGATTTCAAAAGCAGAACTTTACCCAGAATGCGTTGCTGTTGGCTTGGGTTTTACTCCTCCTCCTCCTCCTCCTCCTCCTCACACTGCTGGAGCTGCTGAACAATTCACTCTCATATACACTGGTCTACATGTGCTGTGAACCGGTGAACAGATGGAAGACTGACTGAATGGGTGGATGGATGGATGGGCGGACGGATGGATGAATATAAACGTGTGACAGATCTACAGGATGTAATGAAGTTGTAGGAAATGAATGAGTCCCGGAACATTCTGAGGAAACTGAAGATACGGTAAATATTTCCTACGAAGTGAAGAACCGGATACACCAGTGTGTGGGTGTGTGTGTGTTGTGTGTGTGTGTGTGTGTGTGTGTGTGTGAATTAAACATTGGCATCGTGGTGAGATTCCCATCACCCTGACCTTTAATACCCCCAGCATACTTATTGTAGTCTGTCTCTCTCTCTGTCTCACTTTTTTCTTTCTGTCGCTCTCTTTCTCCCTGTCTCCCTCTCTCTCTCTCTGTCTAGCTCACTGTTTCTCAGCTTTGGGGCATTTTGAGTTATTTATACATGTTGGCTTCTCTTTATCCTGCCAGACTGAGAAAGCTGGAGGGACCACAATAAATAGAGAGAGAGAGAGAGATAGATAGAGAGAGAGAGAAGAGGGCAGAAAGCAGAAGAAGAGATGAAGAAGACAGAACTCATAGAGAAGAACACAACAGAGAAGACAATAGACAGAGAAAGAGGGGGGACAAAAGAGGAGAGAGAAATGAGGACAGGCAGAGGAGTGTAGGAAAGATGGAGAAAGAAAGCGGGAGTAAGATAAATAGAGAAAGTATAAAAGCTGGTGAGAGACAGTAATTAGCATAAAGTCATTAATATTCATATTCAGGCCACGAGCTTGACAATACAGAGACAGATCAGTTTCAGTTATGGGTTAAGAGTGTGATCTCTAAATGACACACTACAGCTCGTAAAAGTGTGTGTGTGTGTGTGTGTGTGTGTGTGTGTGTGTGTGTGTGTGTGTGTGTGTGTGTGTTCACACAAATAAACCACCATCATATCATTTAGTGAAAGCAATTCATAAACGCGAGGCTGAAACTCTGTGACTCTGTAATCTGTAATTAAAGTCACGTGACAAAGCCACGGTGAATCATAACAACTAACACACACATACACACACACACACACACACACACACACACACACGTGTGTGCTTCTGAGATCATATAATTGCACATCTGAATGTTATTGTTACCTGTGAGGTGACATATGGAATTCGTGATGTTGTGATGAAGCAGAGTTACGTTTTCTATCAGGATTTATGACACACCCATTTGCAAACAATTACAATTTTCATTTTTTTAAATAACTGCACATCATACTTTTTATTTGTTTACAGTTACATTTAATGTTGTGGAACATCAGTCAAACAAGTTAGTTCCTGTTCTCGCTTAATAAACAGTCGTTCCCTCTCCTTTTTCTTTCTCTTGAAGTTAATAAGGCCAAAAAAAAACATTACCGAGAAACGGCAAAGTGTAAACTCCTCTGTCCTGAAGATGTCGGAAAACTTAAAGTTACAGCTTCACCTCTGACTGTTACAAAGCACTGACACTGGAGACTCCTTCCAGAAATGTGAATAAACCTCTCCTTACAGAACACTTCACCACAACAATGATTTTTAAACCTGTATATGTGGAGTTTCAAAAGTCCCTCTGCATGAGCTGTTACTATAGAAACAATAACGTACACATTAATATAACATGCACATTAATATAAACCTGGGATTTGCAGCTGCACTACTGTCAGAGCTGCTGACACCTGACAACCAGAATCACACTCCAGAACAATAGCACTCTAGTGTAATTGCTTTACACATGCATATGTGCGAGTCTTTTTTATGGAATAAAAGCAAAACATTTATTCCAAGTTTAATTTAGGATTTTGCATCAGTAAGGGATTCCTTCATCTTTTCATTAATAGTGCTAAACTATTAATGAGCACTTAAGCTAACACTAGCACACTGTGATAACACACACACACACACACACACACACACACACACTTCACACCGTGAGAGGACAGAACACACCGATACTGCGAAATCAAGAGCTGAGGTGCTAAACTATTAATGAGCACTTAAGCTAACACGTTTGAACACACACACACACACACACAGATTGTATTGCCAGACAGTCTCACTGCAGGAGTCCAATTTCACTGACTGTTCAAAAAAAAAAAAAAAAAAAACTCAAAAGGCAAAAGGAAACTTTAACTGTGTGTCAGAAGTGCACTTTTTATTTTTTAGAGGTGATTGACTACTTAAATGAATAAAAAAACAAATGCACGCACACACACACACACACACACACACACAGAGTCTGTAATGAGTGACTAATCAGTGATCAGGTAGTTTTTATGGAGTAATATTTCCGACATCACATTCTTACTGTAAGCCTGTGTCACTACTGTGTGTGTGTGTGTGTGTGTGTGTTAGCTTAAGTGCTCATTAATAGTTTAGCTTGCCAGATCTTGATTTCACAGTATCAGTGTGCCCTGTCCTCTTGGGATATAAATGTGTGTGTGTGTGTGTGTGTGTGTGCACGCATTCTGACCTAAACGGATGATACACAGCCACCATAATGAGCTGGAACACAAGCACACACACACACACACACACACACACACTCCCTCACTCACAAATACACACTGATTCATATGCACACCTGGTGAACAGACATCTCCCCTCGAGGCTCCTGGTAGTCACATAGACACACACACTGTTCTGTAATTAGAGAGAGAGAGAAAAGGAAAAAGAGAGAAATAATGAGATACAGAGTAAAGAAAAGAAGAGAGATGCAATAGTGAGACAGAGAGAGAGAGAGAGAGAGAGAGTGAGACAAAAAGAGAGAAACAGAGAGTGAGACAGAGAGACTCCATTCTTATTCAGCACAGGAAATGAAACAAAAGTTCCCTAAGACCTCCATCAAACACACACACACACACACACACGCACCATTGCCGTGTGTTTTTGTTTAAGGAATGTTACCAAACACACAAATAGCTTATTAGTAAAAACTTTTACACACACACACACACACACACACACACACTAAATGAAGCATGGTGTGTGTGGTAGACAGTATTTTCCAGGCATTACAGCAGTTTTAGTTGTAACTACGGTCGCCATGGTGACAGTGCTGTGTGTTCTGATTGCTGATCTCTTCATTACCTTACCTTATTTTATCTTTTTATTTTTTTAATTCACAGGTCACATGACTATGTAGATGTCCCATGTACATGTCGTTTTAAAACACAGCCCATATTACATGTGTGATTTGCTGGCACTATTTGATGATGTCATCATCGTGTTCTATCAGATGGAGAGACCGAGAGAGAGAGAGAGAGAGAGAAATTACACTTTACAATTAGTTACAATTAAAATTAGTTTTTACACTACACTTCCTTTGTACCTGCTTCAGCAATACAAATATACAATTATTTGTCTTGCCAATAAAGCACATGAAAAATGAACACTGAGAGAGAGAGAGAGACGTGTTGATGGACAGCAGGTTGATGGAGGGATTTTGAGGGAGGTTTTGTTTCTGTCTTGAGTTTTCTCAAAGGAAATATTTCAAAAGCCCCAATCTCTGTCTAAATACCCCCTCAACCACCCCCACCCAAACACCCCCCCCTTCCCCAGGGCCAATAAAAGCAGTAACAAAAGCTCTGAGCGTCCAATCAGGTTAATGGCTTTAATAGATTTAATGGAGTGTTTTCTTCTCTCACTGCTGTTGACACATCTCTGTGTAGTGTGGCCAAACACTGCTTGAGTGTGTGTGTGTGTGTGTGTGTGGCGTTGCTCTGTCTCTTTGCAATGTCACAACAAAGCGCCGGAGAAAGACGGAGGAAAAAAAATCAATTAAGCTAAGAATAAAAAAGGCAAAGTCACAGTGAGTGCTGGAGTTATCAGCGTTTAATAAAGTGTGTGTGTGTGTGTGTGTCAGTAAGGATGATGAGCGCTAATTTAATTGTCATAAAGCTCAGTGAGGACATGGAGACAGACTCCAGAGTTTAGCTCTTGGTGTCAAGCTATATGTTTCCATAGAAACAGTGAAGTGCATTTTGGGCAATCTGTTCTTGCTACATACATTATTTAGACACTGATCTATCGCAGTGCATTATGGGATGTCGTGGTTTAGTTGGATGTTAAACACTGTCCTTTCATTCAAGTCTACAAAATGGCAAATGCATGAAAGTTCCGCACTGTGTAGTGAACAGAGTGTGAATAGATTTTTAGTGTAAATATATTTAATATTTGGTATTTCGTGTTTGATAGTTTGGTGTTTCTGATTGTTTTTAGTGTTTGATGTTTGTTTTTTTTGGAGTTTAAAGTTTAGCGTTTCATATTTGATCTTATATCTTTGATGTTTAACATTTGCTGTTTGTAATGGCTGATGTTTCATGTTTGGTTGAAGTATTGTCTTTTATGTTTGGTGTTTGATATGTTTTTTGTTGTTGACTGTTTAATGTTTGATTTGGTGTTTGGTGTTTGATGTTCAGTGTTTAACAGTAACATTTATAGCATAAAAGTATAAACTTCAACATGGAAGTATATCCATCTCTATCTACACTAATCATATCTACACTTAATTTGTAGCATGTAGGTTTTTAGTGTTGGATGTTGATTTGAATTTAAAGTTCGTGGCATTGTTTTACTGTTTAATGTTACTTTTTAATTGGCATTTTATGTTTGGTGCTTAAGATTTCATTTACAACATTTACAACATGTTTATAGTATTTTCAAGGTAGTTGTTTGACGTGTTACATGTAGCTTTAAGCATTTGATGATTAACATTTGATGTTTTTTGGTTGGGCTTTGACATTTGGTGTGCAGTATTGAGTATTTCATGTGTAGTGTTGGATTTTTAGTATTTTCTTTTTGTTAACTGTTTAATATTTACATAATCACCATCTGATTTGTGACATTTGATGTCTAACAGTTGGTTTTGGTGGTTGCTGTATTCATGTTTATTGTTTGACGTTCATTGGTTGAAGTTTAACATTTGGCATGTAACACTGAGTTTTTAATGTGTGGTGTTTGGTGCCTAGTATTGATGTTTTTAGTATTTCCTGTTTGGTTTGATTTCTAATGTTTAGCATTTACATCAGTAGCATTTGATTTCTGACGTGATGTATAACGGTTGGTTTTGGCGCCTGGCGTTTTCATGTTTAGTGTTGGAGGTTTAAGCATGTTTAGCTTGTGACATTTGGTTTTGGTATTTGCTGTGTTTTTGTTTGTTGTTCGGCACGGAAACTAAAACCAAGCTCGTGAAACATTTGGATAAAAATCTTGAACTAATCTTACCTGCCTCAGAGGCAGCCATTAAAGCAGAGTCATTAAGTCCGTAAAAATTCTTCTAGTCTTAATAATGGTGTTTTTACATACACACACACACACACACATACACACACACACACACTTTAAGAGGGTTGGTTGTTGGAACAAAGAAATATTTTAAGAGGTTTGTAACCTTAAGCAAAGTGTGTGTGTGTGTGTGTGTGTGCGTGCGTACGTGTGTGTTGGACACTCTGACTCTCTTTGTTATTAGGTCTGCTCTGTCATTATCGGATTAGAGAGCATGTGTGTGTGTGTGTGTGTGTGTGTGTGTGTGTGTGGTGTGTCTGCGTGTGTGTCAGCAGGTTTTTTCTGTTTTATGTCTGAAGCAGATTGATAATGAGTGTGTAATACGCTTGTTTAAGTTGCACACACAAGCACATACATATGGAATGCTAATCCGAGTCGGGAATTCTGGGAAGCAGAAGTTTAA
Organism: Pangasius djambal; assembly: GCA_022985145.1. NCBI lineage: Eukaryota > Metazoa > Chordata > Actinopteri > Siluriformes > Pangasiidae > Pangasius > Pangasius djambal. Next base: position 10,722,064 of record CM040985.1, read on the forward strand.
ACTGGTGTGCTGGTATTCAGTGTGTGATGTTCTCACTTGCCAGCTAACAAACACTAAGTACAAGCTCACTCGGTTGCCATTACCCTATATTAGCTAGCTGTACTTCCTGTTTGGAGACCATGATGTCACTCTCGACCCTTGATGACCTCATCGAGGTTACAGCGTTGACGTGTCTAGCAATTTAGGCAAGTCTAATATTAACTAGCTGTCTATTAAGTTAGCTAAGTGTTTAGCTGCTCCAGTTACAAGTTCTCAGTTTGATTTTAGCAAGCTGTATTTAATAGCATACAAACGGCTAGATTAGCTAGTAACAAACTTTAGTTATCTTTATTAAATGATGTTCAAGGCAAAAGAAAATCTGTGAATTTAATGTGAATATTTTGGCATATTGTATAGTTAACCGTGTGTGTGTGTGTGTGTGTGTTTTGCCTCCTTGTCTAAAATGCACTTCGGATGGCTTTGCTGTTTTTCAGCACCGCTAGCAAAGTGTTCACAATAGAGAAAAATGTGGAACACACACACCGTTCTCTGTCCTGAACATTCTGCTGTTTTTCTACTGACTCAGAACTTACACACACACACACACACACACACACACACACACTATTTCTCTCTCTCTCTATTTTATATATATATATATATATATATATATATATATATATATATATATATATATATATAAAATTCTCTCTTGAATCGAAGAAGAAGACTTTATTAATCACTTGTACATCACAGGAAGTTGGAATCAGAGCACAGGGTCAGCCATGATACAACAGTGACAGCATGGTGGTCCTGGGGCTTGAACCCCAGCCCTCAGTAACCCATAGCCTTAACCACTGAGCCATCACTGTCTGATGCAAAGTAATTAATTAGTCTGATTGTTGTTTGTTTACAGAAACGTTAATGGACACCAAATGGGCCACAACAGAGCTGGCATGGACCTCACATCCTGAGACAGGGGTAAGTGTCTATCTGTATGTCTGTCTGTCTCTATGTGTCTTGTTTATCTATATCTGTCTGTCTGTCTCTCTACATGTCTGTCTTTCTATCTTTCTGTGTGTCTGTCTGCCTGTCTTTCTCTGTCTTATCAATCTGTCTGCTTGTCTCTCTATAGTCTATCTGCCTCTCTCTCTCTATCCCTTTTATAATATTAGTGCTGTCTCTCTCCCTGTGTCTCTGCCTGTCTCTCTCACAGTGGGAGGAAGTGAGCGGCTATGATGACGCCATGAACCCGATCAGGACGTACCAGGTGTGTAACGTGCGCGAGCTGAACCAGAACAACTGGCTGCGCAGTGACTTTATCCCGCGGAAGGACGTCCTGCGCGTGTACGTGGAGCTGAAGTTCACTGTGCGGGACTGTAATAGCATTCCTAATATTCCCGGCTCCTGCAAAGAGACTTTTAACCTCTTCTACTATGAGTCTGACTCCGACTCGGCCACCTCCACCAGCCCGTTCTGGATGGAGAACCCGTATGTCAAAGTGGACACCATTGCTCCGGACGAGAGCTTCTCCGCACTGGAGTCAGGACGCGTCAATACCAAGGTCCGCAGCTTTGGCCCGCTCTCCAAGAACGGATTCTATTTGGCGTTCCAGGACCTGGGAGCCTGCATGTCGCTCATCTCAGTACGGGTGTTTTATAGAAAGTGTTCTACCACCATTGCCAACTTCGCTGTGTTTCCTGAGACGGCAACAGGAGCCGAGGCCACGTCTCTGGTGATTGCCCCAGGGACGTGTGTCCCCAACGCTGTGGAGCTGTCCGTCCCCCTGAAGCTCTACTGTAACGGAGACGGGGAGTGGATGGTTCCTGTTGGTTCCTGCACTTGCATGGCTGGATTCGAACCCGCCACTAAAGAAACGCAGTGCCAAGGTAAGAGCTTTAAAAACAGACAGTTAATGACAGAAAAATATTCAACACACACAATTTTTCAGAATTTTGTGTTTCTTTCAGAAGGACGGTGCCTACATAGAGCTAGGGTTACCACGGGATTCTGAAGAATTATGTGTCATGCCTTACACACTAAACTGAATTCTAACGGTGTAGTTCTGTTTTTATCGGTCCATATCTCGTTATGTCACCGCGAGGTGTTGAGCCAGTTTTTATGGCCTGCACAGGAGACTCAGATATTTAGCCTCAATCTGAGCGGAACGAGGGAATGAATAAGTAAACGGCAGAGACGGAGAGAGATAGAGAGAGAGAGAGAGAGAGAGAGAGGGTGAAAAAGGAGAAAGAAAAAGGTCTGATGGAAATCGCATTGAGGTGAACGTAAGTGCAGTGAAGTGAAAAACCACGGGTACTCGAAAGGTCAAAGGCAGAGACGGAGTGGAAATGATCCAGTGAAACGTTAACCCTTATTCCTCCATCAAAATGACCCACTTTATTAAGTGTTTATTATAATGTTTTAAAAACAAATTCTGTCCCTGCCCACACATACGGATATTTGTTTGTTTGATTCGTTTTTAATGCTCTGTTTTCAAAAAACATCTAAATCCACTTGCAAACGCAAAAACAATTTGAAATCACTTACAAGGGCACTCCAGTGGAGTGTTTCCTGGGCTGTGTCCTAAATATCTGCCTTCTCCCTCTTTCTTAGCGATGGTATTTAGGGGAGGAGCTAGAAGTACTGTTCAGTGCTGGTTGGTTATGCAGACAAACACTGACTATAAAAGGCAGACTAGTCAGGTTTGTGATGTTTTATTTTAAAAAAGTTAAAAACTATGTAGCAGCACAAATCATAATCTTTAAACACAAAAAACACTTTGTCTTTTCGAGTTATACTGAATACAACTTCATAGAGGTTTTTACATTAGATGTTGTAAACATTATTACAGTGTTGGTTTAATTTCTGTTCTATTTTTTTTGTCACCAGAATTTATAAACCTTTTAATGTTGTCATGGAGTTTTGTTTTTTTTTTGGTCTTGTTTCTCATCTTAACGATGTTGCATTTGCTTTTACTGTTGCCATGGTTTACTGTTGGCGGGGAATAAACTTTTGGTTCTTTTGGTTCCTGTTTTTAAAAATGCAGCAGAAAAACCACACCGACACTGACATGAAGAGAAAATAAATTGCTAAACAGACTGAGTGAAGGTAATGCTAAGTAGTGCACACTACATTAGGGTTAATGCAGTGAGGGAACATTAGCGTGGACTGCAGCTCCATGTTAAAGCCTCATTTATTCTTTTGGAGCAGCTGAAGGTGAAAGCGGCCGGAGACTGGAGCTGATAAACTCTCACTAATCAAACAACCGGAAAGGAAAAGAGGAATAAATCTGTCTCTCTCACTCCCTCTCCATCTCTCCTTATCTCACTGTTGCTCTTTCATTCACACGTTAATCTTTAGTCATGTTAACACTCGACTGAGCAACAACGAGAGCAATTCATGTGCCATGAATATTAAATCCATTCGATTCTTTATTCATCATTTACTTTTTTCACTTCTACACTTTCTCTCTGACTGCCTCTCTCTCTGTCTTTCTCTCTGCCTGTCTGTTTGTTTGTCTGTTTCTCTGTCTCTTTTTCTCACTGTCTGTAACTCTCTCTTTGTTTCTCTGTCTCTACATTTGTCTGTCTGTCCATGTCTGTATGTCCGTCCGTCTGTCTGTTTGTCTGTCTGTCTCTCTGTCTCTCTGTCTCTCTATTTGTCTGTCTGTCCATCTGTCCCTGTCTCTCCCTCTGCCTCTCTTTTTTTTGTCTGTCTCCCTGTCTCTTTATCTCACTGTCTCTAACTCTCTGTGTTTGTCTGTCTGTCTCTCTGTCTTTCTGTCTGTCTCTCTTCTGTCTGTCTGTCTGTCTGTATCTTTCGCACTGCCTTCCTCACTGCGTGTCTCTTTCTCTCTCTGTTTCTATCTGTCTGTATGTCTATCTGTCTGTCTCTCTGCCTGTGTCTCTCTCTCTGTCTGTCTGTCCTTTGTCTGTCTGTCTGTCCGTCTCTCTCTCTCTCTCTCTCTCTCTCTACACGTGTGTGTGTGTGTGTGTGTGTCTGTGTCACTCTGTCTGTCTGTCTGACTGAGATATGAGGTGTATATCAGAGCAGCTAGAAGAAATTAAAAAGAACTTGTGGAAAACACCTAGCTTAGTTTCAGGGAGGAAAAAACCCCTCCATTTTTATCCTCTTCCGTGTTTTTTTTATCGATTTTTCCGTGCTGTAACTCTGGAGAAATAAAAGCAGGAGGAACTCAGAGTCAGTCAGTAGAAAGTCTGTTAACTCTTAGCCTTGAAGCTGCTTGAACCTCTGATTAATGGATGAACAAACAGGAGCAGCACTAACACTGTTAGCTTTAAGCGCTAATGGGGTTTAGGAGTTTGTGCTAATGTGTTATTCCGTTGAGTCCAAAAGTCCGAGATCACAGACTGGAGATGTTAAAAACTCACACCGTTTTATAGACACCAGCAATGTTATTAGACTTCAGTGTTAATGGAACATTCTGCTAATATAACATACAGCCGGGTCTAAAAGCAAATAACTGAGGAGTGTTTCATCAGTTAGCAGTTTCCCTCACACTGTCTAATACCACAGTACTATATTATATATTCCTGCCTTATAGTCTTTATTAGCATTGCGTGCTCTGAATAATGCTAACCAAACACAGCTAATCATGCTATCTTTTACTGTCAGTGGAGTTTTATGCCAATTTCATACACAATCAGGTTCATAATGACTTTCTGTGTGTTGTGAGGTGTGTTATCATTCATACACATAGTTTTTGTGTTGTAGAGCAGGCCTTTGCACTCAAGTGTGTAGTGATGTTTCTTCAGAAGCAGACAAAGATAGATAAAGATAAAAGTGGCTTTATCAGAAACTCATAAACGCTGCTGCTAATAAAAATACTGCTGTTATAAAGCAAAAAAATCATTAACATTCAAGTTCAGGTTACTTTCTCAACTGTTCTGCTTTCACACAACTGTCTCACACACACACACACACACACACACACAAGCCATGTGGCGGATTCTCACTGTGGAAGATTTATAAGTCTCCTGTACTAAAACTTAATTATCCGAGTGCTTATTTGCACACACACGCGCACTTAAGTAGTATGAATGCAGCCATAAAACTCAGTAACACAATAGAGGATCAGCACAACCCGCCGCAGCACCACACACACACACTGACACCCTGTATTCCCCGAACATATGTTCCTCTGTCTGTTTGCCTGTCTGTCTCTCTCTCTGTCTATTTATCTGTCTGTCTTTCTCTTGGTCTACCTGTCTCTCTCTCAATCTGTCTGTCTGTCTCCATATGTCTGTTTCTCTCCCTGTCTGCCTGTCTGTATATGTCTGTTTTTCTATATGTCTGTCTCTTGTCTTACTATCTGTCTCCTTGTCTGTCTATCTACCTCTCTGTCTGCCTATCTTTATAAGTCTGTCTTTCTGTCTCTCTCTCTTTCACTCTCTCACTCTCTCTCTCTCTGTGTGTCTGTCTCTCTTCTCTGTGGGAGAGTCAAACACAGCTGATAAGCAAGTGCAGGATGGATGGACAGATTAATTCTCACTGTCTACAAAGAGAGACGCTCAGCACACACATTTAGTGTGTACATCACAGAGTGTGTGTTGTATTAGAGGAGTTTAGGAAAGGTCAAAGGTGAAAATTAGGCTTACTTTAATCTCTGCAATGAGAGAAAGTCACACAGTGGGATGTGTTTGCAGTTCAATCTCTCACACACACACACACACACACACACTGATTTAATCTGCTTCAACCCATATTTGTTTATATTGCATGCCATTATTTAATGATTTATATTTATTTAATAATACTTAATTTCATTTTAAAGCTTCCATTTTACTACAGATAATAATAATAATAATAATAATAATAATGATAATATATTCAATTCAATTCAATTTTATTTGTATATCCCTCACAGCGGTGCCGTCTGCTCCCCGTAACGTGATCTCAAATGTGAACGAGACGTCTCTGGTGTTGGAGTGGAGCGAGCCGAAGGACCTGGGTGGCCGTGATGATCTCCTCTACAATGTCATCTGTAAGAAGTGTGTGACGGAGCGTGGAGCGTGTACACGCTGTGACGATAATGTGGACGTGTCGCCCCGGCACCTGGGACTGGTGGAGCGGCGCGTGGCCATCAGGAACCTGCAGGCACACACACAGTACAGCTTTGAGATCCAGGCAGTCAACGGAGTGTCCAATAAGAGCCCACATCCACCACAGTACACCTCCGTCAACATCACCACCAACCAAGCTGGTGAGAGACAGAGAGTGTGTGTGTGTCCTCTCTGTCTGTCTGTCTGTCTGGCTGGCTGTCTAGCTCTCTGTCTGTCATTTGGTTTGTCTGTCTCTCTGTCTGTTTATTGCTCTCTCCCTCTTTCTGTTTCTTTCTATCTGTCTCTCTGTATAACTATCCGTCTCTCTCTCTCTCACTCTCCCTGTTTATCTCTTTGTCTCTCTGTCTCTTTTTGTCTCTCTCTCTCTCTTTCTCCCTATGTCTCTCTGTATTTCTGTCTTTCTCTCTGTACTTGTCTCTCTCTTAATTGTTAATTGGATGATGTCATGAAAGCAGCTCCAGTAAATCACACACAGAGTTATTGGCTGTGTCCCAAATGTGAGTTAATAAGAAATAGAAGTGTTCTTATGAGGGTTAATGTGGTTTGGGATGGTGCAAACACAGAAACTGCATCACACCATAGTGTGGGTTGAAGGCAGGGGGTTTGGTTTTTATTTTTTAAGGTTGCTGAGACTTTAGTGCGTTTGTGTTTGAGATTATTTCTGATTGATATTCTCACACGGCCACCGCTGAATATTCACACAGCTGAGCTGAGCTTGTAAGAAGAACAGCAAACAGAGCAGCGCTAATCTGTGGCGGCCATCTTTACCCCCCAGGAGCATCCCGGGGTGAGGGAAGAGTCCCCACACAGAGCATTGTCCTCTAACCCGGGGTGGTTTAAAGGGGGGAGGTAACAAATAAAAAGACAGAAGAGACACATGATCAAAGATCTGAGGATTAGACAAAGTGAGAAGGAGAGAGATTGAGAGAGAAACAGAAAGAGAGAGAGAGACAGACAGAGAGACAGACAGAGAGACTGCACAGAGAGAGACAGGCAGAGAGATGTGGGGATTAGGAAAAGGGTAATGACAAAAGACAAGGAAATGCAGGAGAGCAGAAAAGGGGAAATATGAGAGAGAAGAGAATGAAGTAAAGGAAAAGAGAGAAAGAGAAAAAAGAAAGAACAAGTCATAAGGAAAGGAACAGAGAGAGAGGAATGAAAGAGGAGAAAAGACAGAATGAGCAGAATGAATAGTAGAGGAATGACTGGATAAGAGCTCTGTGTGTGTGGGTGTGTGTGTGAGGGGTGTGAACTGAGCTTTCCAGTTTGTCATTTGTGTCTCTTCACACGAGGGATTTCAGAACCCATTTTCTTCAAGAAAATACACACACACACACACACACACTAAGCCTTTCTACTAATCCCAAATCTGAACTGTGTGTGTGTGTGTGCATGCTGTTTAAAGGGCATGTGTTTGTTTAAAAGGAATCGTTTTTGTTCCAGTTGAATCGTGTTTGTTTGTATTTGAATGTGTTGTTTATTCATAATGTTCATTTTGTTCGTAATGAATTCATGCATTGTCATGTTAAATTCTACGGAATCATATTAGATTGACTCACTGAATCATTTGGAACTGTTCTGAGCATTTGAACCCAACAAATTGAACTGAATCATTTTTGCTCATGTTCAGTGTTGTTCAAGTTTGTACATGAATGTTTTTTCATTCATCACTCTTTTCGTTCAGCTCCATCTGCGGTTCCCACAGTGCACCTAATGGGGGCGTCAGCAAGCACCATGAGCCTCTCATGGCTTCCACCAGAAAAACCAAATGGAATCATTTTGGATTATGAAATTAAGTATCATGAGAAGGTGAGTGAATCACACAGTCATGGGCACATGTCGAATCATTTGGAATAAAGTTGAATCATTTTGAATCAGTAATGTCTCAACATGATTCAGTGTCAGACTGATTCATTTTTTGTTTGCAGTAGCTGATGATGATGTTGTTTATATGTGTGTGTGTGTGTGTGTGTGTAGGATCAGGGAGAGGCGATCTCACACACAATGACGGCTCAGCGCAGCTCAGCACGGATCGAGGGGCTGAAGGCAGCAACGGCATATGTGGTGCAGGTCAGAGCCAGGACGGTTGCTGGATACGGTCTCTATAGCAACCCAACACACTTCAGCACCAACCACCAAGGTGCACATACACTGACACATCAGCTATACGTCCACACACACACACGCACACACACACACTAACAGACAAAACCTTTCTCTTTCTCTTTCGCTGTTTGTTTGTCTGTCTATCTCCTCACTTTTCTGTCTCTCAGTGGACCCAGAGAAGTCTCTGCAGGAACAGCTCCCTCTCATCGTGGGTTCTGCGACTGCCGGTCTGGTCTTCATCATTGCCGTGGTTGCCATCTCCATCGTCTGCCTCAAGTAAGAGCTCCACCCTTCATTCTTAGAGCCCTTCATCTTCATGAGTGTGTGTATGTGTGTGTGGGTGGGTAGGCCGGCCATGTTTGTCATTCCAGGCCATGTTGCCATGTGTCCGTCAGAAGTGTCCATGGATGTACTCTACTGAGTGCATTATCAAGGACTTTTGGACTAAATAGCTGTTTCATTCTTGGATAAAAAGTTGTTCACTTGATCATGTGGATTGGGACGGAGCTGAACGTTTCCATGTCTAAACTTTATCTGAAAGTCTTTGCACGCTTGCCTGAAATCATTTTAATTGCAAATGATATGCAAATTAGCAGTGGGTATTCCTGCCCTGGTTTGACAACAAAGGAATCACATTAACATATAACTTCAACACACACACCCCTTAACCCACCCCAACCCCCCACTGGGTTCTGTCCCAAATGCTACAGCTTATGTCTAGTTTGTGTGGTGGAATGTCAGCCAGTTCAATGGATAAAAAGACAGATGGACAGAGAGGCAGACAGACAGACAGACAGACAGGTTAAAAACATTGAGTGTCTCCCTGCTCTGTGACCCCGATGATGTTGGCAGCAGTGAAGTGAGTTGATCCAGTGCAGTGAATTTATATGATTAATAAAGAACCCATCATCACACTGTAATGTTTTATCGCACACACACACACACACACTCACAGATTCTCTGCTCTCCACACAGGAAACAGAGAAATGGCTCCGAGTCTGAGTACACCGAGAAACTACAGCAATACAGTAAGCTTCTACTGCTAACCTATAATAATAATAATAATAATAATAATAATAATAATAATAATAATGTACCTTTTAATACCAACAAACACTGAATCTGCTGGTAAAATAAAAAGTATTAGGCGATAAACAAATTCCATAATAAATTAATAAAACATTTACAAATGAGAAAAAAGTTTTAATGCTAAAAATATACTTTATTTTAATTGCTTTGAATATTATATTTATATATATATATATATATATATATATATATATATATATATATATATATATATATATGAATAGTGTAATATTTATCATACTAGCTTATGTAGTAGTTTATGATACATACAGTATCATATACACATTTTATATGTTTTATATATAATATTTTATAGTTTGTAATATTTGAATAATATTTTTCTTTTTTGAGTGATGGGCGTGTAGTTTATGCGTTTATTTGTCACTGTTGAATCCCCGATAGTAAGCGCCGGAGCAAAGGTGTACATTGACCCCTTCACCTACGAGGACCCGAACGAGGCTGTGCGTGAGTTCGCTAAAGAGATCGACGTCTCCTGTGTGAAGATCGAGGAGGTCATCGGCGCAGGTACATCATAACAACCTAGCACCACATGCTAGGCTAATTCATTCTCATTCACCAGACCTTTACGGTGTAGAATACTTTTTATACCTGCAGTGGTAGAATTCAGCTTTTAGTGACGTTCCTCACTCATATCAGCGCTGATTAACACCGCTGTAATATTCAGTGCGACTTGCAATTTCCCAATTCAGCTTTACTCCTTTCTCCCAGATTTCATCAACTCACTCTGACGTGTACTTGCTGTTCATGACCTGGAGTTTCATTTCAGCCTGTAGTGACTTTCCTCCATGCTTTTCTTAACCCACCCGAATTTCACACTTTGTCACTAGACCATACACGCAAGCCATCCAGCCGTCCCGAACTCCTGTCCCCTCCACTCTGTCAGAATTCCCTCATTCCCGCCTTCAAAGTCTAGTGCACTGCTTTCCCCATTTCCCCTTCCTTTTTACCTCTGTGCTCAGAATTTATCTCTTCCACTCTTAGTTTTAGCTGTATTACCCTTCACGTTTCCTGCTTATGCATTTCATGCTCCCTACTTGTGCACAAATCTCTACTTGTGCACTTGCTGCTCTCTCCTTGTGCACTGCCTACTCCCTACTTGTGCACTAATCTCTACTCGTGCACTTCCTGCTCCCTACTTGTGCACTGCCTGCTCCCTACTTGTGCACTTCCCGCACCCCACTTGTGCACTTCCTGCTCCCTCGTTCCTCATATCTAACTGGTGACTCTCCCTGTCCCATCTCTCCTCCACTTGTCCCCTCCCTCCCTCTCTTGCTCCCTCTCTAGGGGAGTTTGGTGAAGTTTGTAGGGGTCGTCTGAAGCTCCCTGGGCGGAGGGAGATCATTGTGGCCATTAAGACCCTGAAGGTGGGTTACACGGACCGGCAGAGGCGGGACTTCCTGAGTGAGGCGAGCATCATGGGACAGTTCGACCATCCAAACATTATCCGGTTGGAGGGCGTGGTCACCAAGAGCCGGCCTGTTATGATCCTCACAGAGTTCATGGAGAACGGAGCACTCGACTCGTTTCTACGGGTAACGCACACTATACACACTACATACACACACACTCACATACTATACACACAGACACACACAAACACACACTATACAAACTCTCAGTATATACATGGTGTACACACTCTACTCTGTCTATGTGTCAGTCCCTTTTTTCTTTGTTTTTCTCACTATATATCTGTTTACATATCTGTCTGTGTCTCTCTCACTCCGCCTGTCTTTCTGTCTCTCTTTCGTTTTTAGATTCAATGTGTATATTTATCTCACAGCTCTTCCATTTTCACATCCATTTATCTTTCTCTCTCTGATTTTTTTTTCTCTTTCTCTGTACTCGTGTGTCCTTTTCATCATAAGTAAGATCTGTCTGTTTATTTATCTCTTTATTGATCTGTTCATCACCCTCTCCATCTCCCCATAGCTGAATGACGGTCAGTTTACGGTGATCCAGCTGGTCGGAATGCTGCGTGGAATAGCGAGCGGGATGAAGTACCTGTGTGATATGAATTACGTACACCGTGACCTTGCTGCCCGTAACATCCTCGTCAACAGCAACCTAGTGTGTAAAGTGTCCGACTTTGGCCTGTCCCGCTTCCTGGAGGATGACCCCAATGACCCTACATACACCAGCTCTCTGGTACACACACACACACACACACACACATACACACACACTGATACACTGTCACAGCCCAGATCACTATGTAACACTGTTTATATTTATCTGTAGGGAGGGAAAATTCCTATTCGCTGGACGGCTCCGGAGGCGATCGCGTACAGGAAGTTCACTTCAGCAAGCGATGTGTGGAGCTACGGAATTGTCATGTGGGAAGTGATGTCATATGGCGAGCGGCCATATTGGGACATGAGCAACCAGGATGTAAGTTTGTCTCTCTTTCATTCAGATTCAAATTTGGCAGAACAGATGCTGCATTCAAGAGCAGACATCAGGTGTCATTCAGACGTCACAGTGTTTCAAAGGAGAGTAAAGTGAGTGTTAATGTGATGACTCTTACCTGGTACAGGTAATTAACGCAGTGGAACAGGATTATCGCCTGCCCCCGCCCATGGACTGTCCCACAGCTCTGCACCAGTTAATGCTGGACTGCTGGGTTAAAGAGAGGAATCTCCGACCCAAATTCTCCCAGATCGTCAACACACTCGACAAATTAATCCGTAACGCCGCCAGTCTCAAAGTGGTGGCCAACACGCCGTGCGGGTAAGAAACGCATCATGCACTCCTGCGTTCTGATTGGCTAAGTGATAAAGAAAGTGCAGAAGACTAATGTTAGCTTTGTTATGAATTGTAGGAATGTACCATTTTGGATCATTATTGGTGTTAGGCTATTTCTTAAAAGGTCTAAAGCTGTTTTCCTATTGGTTAATGCTGTGAATGTGATTCATGTAAATCTCAAGACAGTTCAATTTGATTCAGTTTTAGAATTTATATAAACTCCAGTAAACAACAGTGGACAGTTTCAGGTTTTTACACAATCTTTGGTCTTTTATAACACTTCTTGTTAGCGGACTCGGACGGTCAGTGATCGGTCAGTGTGTTAGTCAGTCACACCCATGCTGTTGTGTGATTGGTTGTTCAGCCATTAACCTTGATAACTTCCTGCTGATTTTGTCACTGATCTATCAGTTAAGCTAAATGTGATTAGCAGAAAATGTTAGGGTATAATTTATCTCTGTGACAAAATGTTATGAAATCATGAGGTCTCATATAGCAAGTGTGTCTCAGTGGCAATGCATTGATCTGTTCCTTGTGACATGATGGAGGAAATCAATAGGAACAAATCGTTATACGATGTTCTGCTGTGTCACTGTGCTTCTAATCGCTAACTCAGCATTAGCTGCTTTAGCTGCTGTTGTGTTTGTTTAAAAAAAATATATAGATATATATAATAGACCTGTTTTCTAAGGCTAGGTTGGGTATATTAGGTTGCTATTAAAAAAGGTAGCTAGTGTTAAAAACAAGATACTGTAGTGTGCTAGCTAAACATAAATAGCCAGGTAGCTAGCTTGGCAGTTAGTCAGCTACTATCTATATATAATATTAAGTATTAAATAGAATAAAGTAATAGCACAACACTCGGGTGCTTTTATAGACATATAACATTATGTAGAAATGTTTTGCATTGTTTATGATAATATTGCAGAAATAGAAATCATGTTCAAAGATAGGCACAATTTATTGTTCACTTTTATGAATGTTTGTATAATTGCTAAAGTGTCACTGCTAGCTGGCTAACTAGTGCTAGTTAATGCTAACTATTGGAATATAGGGCTAGCAAAGTTTTAAAGGCTCCACAATAGAATGAATATCTCATATAATTAACATTTGGATAACACAGCATGTGTAAATCACTAGCTAGCGTTAGTTTGTTAGCTAATCATTAACGAGAGTAAAATAATAGAATAAAAATAGATCTTGGTCGACTCTGATGCTCTGGTCACTCTGAATACTGTCGCAGTGATGGTATTAGGAGATTAGTGATGAGTACGAAGATAAATTAAAGCAGTGTCGTGATGAGAATGGGTTTTAATTAGCTGCTAATGAAATTAAAACGGTCCAGCAGAGAGGAGACCTCCTGCTGAGAGAGAGACAAAGAGAGACAAAGAGAGATAGACAGTGAGAGAGACAGAGAAAGAGAGAGAACATCAGCGTGAGGGTTGCAGGAGAATGTCAAAGTGATGGTATACAGGAGCACAATAGAGTGAGGGATAGAGGAGAACATCAGCGTGGGGGTTAGAGGAGAACATCAGCGTGAGGGTTACAGGAGAACATTAGAGTGAGGGTTACAGGAGAACATCAGCGTGGGGGTTACAGGAGAACATCAGCGTGGGGGTTAGAGGAGAACATCAGCGTGAGGGCTAGAGGACAACATCAGTGTGAGGGTTAGAGGAGAACATTTGAGTTAGGGTTACAGGAGAACATTAGAGTGAGGGATAGAGGAGAACATTAGAGTGAGGGTTAGAGGAGAACATTAGCGTGAGAGTTACAGGAGAACAACAGAGTCTCAGGATAATAATCTCAGGGTTTTAAGTGAGGAACATCAGGAGCTTATTAAAGTCATTCCTCCATCCATCTGCTGTTCTCCTGCTGAATGGAACCTCTGTGTCACTGCTCGTAGCATTTTTTCTCCTCGGTTCTTAATTGTTAATTAATTGAATGCCATCAGGAACAGACAGGCCTCAGCGGAGCGTAGAGACAGAACACAGGGAGCTCTTTGCTCTCAGCGCGACCTCACTGCCCTCGTCTTCATCACGCTGCATTATTAAAAACCCCACGGAGACCCTGAGCTCCACACACACACACACACCAGCCAAGAGCTGTTAGAACCTCAGAGTGCAGATATCAGAGCCGAGTTTAAACTCGGTTTCACCCAGCTCCGAGAGAATCATAACAAATGTCTCAAATCACACGATAATGATTTGGCACTAAACACAACATCAGTACATGACACTTCAGACTAGAATAGAACCAGAACCAAACCCAGAACAGAAAAACAACAGAATCAGAACCAAAATCAGAGAAAAAAAAAAGAACAGAACCTGAACAGAATGGTGGAAAGAATACAGCCAGAAAAAGAACGTAACAGGACCAGCAACAAAATCAGAACAGAACCAGTAAAAGAAAAGAATAAAATCTAAACCAAAACAGAGCCGAAAAGAACAGAACCAGAAAAAGTACACTTGATAGTGACATCATCATCGAGTGAATATGAGGAGGTAACGCTCCCTGTCTCTCTGTGTGTCTTTCTATCTGTCTGCTTCTCTCCCTTCTCTCTCGCTCTCTCCCTCTCTTTCTCGGTCTGTCTGTGGTGTAGAGCATCTCAGCCCCTGCTGGACCGCAGTGTTCCTGATTACTCTACCTTCACCACAGTGAGCGACTGGCTGGACGCCATCAAAATGAGCCGCTACAGGGAGAACTTCCTGAACGCTGGCTTCGCCTCCTTCGACCTTGTCGCCCAGATGACATCAGAGTGAGTGAACGATAAAAAAATACACACATGATAAATGATTAAAAAAAATTATATACGCATGTGATAAACAATAAAAAATATAGATGATAACGTGAGGGATAAAAAGTAGAGTGAATTAATGAATGGAAGAATGAAAGATTGCATTTCAAGAGATTATCAGACAGACATGTACATAAACAGACAGACAGATACACTGAGAGTCAGACAGGTAGACAGATACACAGACAGACACACACACATATAGACAAACAGATCGATAAATAGACAGACAGACAGGCTGACAGACCAGACAGATACACTGATAGGCAGACAGACAGACCAAAAAAGTGACAGATACACACACAGACAGACAGGAAGACAGATTGAAAGATAAATATAGAGTGAGAGACAGACAGACAGGTGATTTATTAAAATGAAGTCAGAGTGCCAAATAAAGTGCAGGAAGTACGGGAAGAATAACCAGGTGTAGTGAGGATAAAGAGGGAATGAGGGAACAGTAGAACATTAAATACAACAGAAAAGAAAAATCCAATCAGCTCCGGAGGGACGAAACCGAAGACAAGACAAACAGGACAGACTTGTCTCTGAGACGTAATTAAAACATCAGGAGCAAACAGGCAGAGAGAGAAAATACTCTAAACATCCACAAATGAGACACAGCTGAGGAGATAAACACGGGATACACTGGATTGAAATAATAATCATCGTACAAGTCACAGATAAACTGAGCGATTACAGCGCATGTCTAACACACATCTAACACACAGACGTGGTTAAAGAAAATCTAAACGGCCCTATGGCTCTATCCCAAACTCTACATATCCTGTCAGCCATTTTCATGCTAGCTACTGTAAAGCCATTATAGTTGAACTACAGTGTCCCAAATCACACACTCTTAAACACTTATCTCATCTAACCTCAGCAACACGGTGAACAGATAAAGAGCGAATAAAGGTGACGCTCATAGCCTTCGGAAATGAACGAGGTCATTTAAGATCAACAAATGATTACTGACGATAATAACACACATTAATCACACATTAATCACAACCGAATTTATCTAAAACACTCATTTATATCAATCTGGCAACCGGACAGGTGGAGCTCTGCTGCTAATTCTGCTAATGATCGTCATTTATTATCCTTTTCTCCACTGCTGATGGCAGGACACACACACACATGCACGCACACACATGCACACACACACTCTCCGATGTTAACTGACCCCCTGGAAGCCCCGCCCCCTTACCCCACCTCACATTAGTAATGTCTTGACTCAGTTCGAAAGATGCTCTGTCGTGGCATTCTCACGTTAAATGTATAAATGGAGAACGTTTTGACTTCATTAATCTAAAATAAAATTTATCAGTGTGTGTTCCACGTAGCTAACACTACAAATGTATATAGGTATATAGGTACAACGTGATATTTTATTTTACACACACGGGTATAAGTGATGTTGACGTGAGTGTATGGTATCACCATCACCCTCTCAGCAGTGTGTACACTAAACACAAGACATAAAGATTCCACTTCCTGTCTGCCAGGTAAATAAACTAACCAAAGACAAGGACAGAGTGTGTGGGGGTGTGTGTGGGTGGGTGTGTGTGTGTGTGTGTGTGTATGCGTGTGTGTTTTTACCTGTTTGCGGTGTTAAACAAACACAGATTAGATTACACAGGAAGCAGGTGGAGTTTTTTCCTTTGGATAATTTAATAACCAATTCATCACTAACTGCAAACTCAATACAACACACACACACACTACTCTCCCTGCTCAGTACTAGTGCAAACACACACACACACACGCACACACACACACAGTCTCTCTTTTGTCTTTGTGTGAGGATATGTACGTTGAAAATCTGATTTCCAGCCAATCTAATACTAGGAACCTTTGTGTGTACATGCTATAATAGTGTCTTGTGATCACTGTGAGTGTGATCAGTGTGTGTGTGTGTGTGTGTGTGAGAGAGAGAGAGAGAGAGAGAGGGAGAGAGAAATAACAGCTGGTCAACAGAGTTGAAAGAAGTGAGTAATTATTAACCAAAACTGTCTGAACTTGGCCCCTATACCCAACCACCCCCTCTCCCCCCACTAACCTCCCGCGCACACACACACACACCTTTCTCACTGAGTGCTGTTTGCTTAACCTTAAAACTGTATTTCACCTGTCATTGTTCACACACACACCTTTTAAACAAAACATATCCCTGAGGTTGTATTTAACTGTAATAAATAACAGTTTGAGTTCAATACAAAGAAAGGAAGAAAGGAAAAAGAAAGAAAGCAACAACGAGTAAGAAATAAATATGACATTAAAAAAAACAATAAAGAAATAAAGACTGGTTGGTTCTTTTAATGCCTCAGAAAAGAAAAGAAAAAAGAAAAGACTTAGATAATGGAGAGAGTAAAGAGACAGAAAGTGAGAAAACCCAAGAAAGAAAGAAAGAAAGAGTCATTATAATGAGTGAGAGTTGAAGCAAAGCTGCTGATTGGTCAGCTGTGGTAACACCCACTACGACATCATCAGTTTCTCCAACATTCCATCAGTTTGTTAAATTGAAAAAGGTTCACACTTTAATATGAACCCGTTTAAGCTAATAAGTGTTTGTGTGTTTGTGTGTTTGTGTGTGTGTGTGTGTGTGTGTGTGTGTGTACAGGGATCTGTTGAGGATAGGTGTGACACTCGCTGGACACCAGAAGAAGATCCTCAGCAGCATTCAGGACATGAGACTGCAGATGAACCAAACGCTGCCTGTGCAGGTGTGAGACAGGAAAAACAGGGGGCGGGGCTAAATCCAGAGCTTACCAATGAGAGCGCAGAAACCCCTGGCTGCCTGACCAATCAGAAAAAACTAGCTCGCGGTGCCTCATGACTGTCCCTGTGTCCGAAACCCTGCCCTACTCCTATTCCCTTGACATGCCATGGTGCATTATGGGTAATCTGCCTTCCTTCCTTTGGACACTCACCTCTTGCAGTGCATTGTGGGATTTCCTTACTTGCACAACATGATCTTCACTACGCCCTGAGAACGGGACTGCAGAGTGGCTCACTCCCCAAATAGTGCCCTATGTAGTGAATAGGGTGTGATTTCGGACATACACTTTCTCTACTTTTACAATTATTTTATAGTTTGTTTTTATTTTTAACAAAACTCCAGTCTGCATGTGTGATTTTTAATTTGTTTTGTGATACGGTCAGGTGGGACACGCCCCCTTTTTTCTGAGCCGTGTCGCTTCTTGTGTGTGATGGACACTAAAGATGGAGGAGATGAATAAATAAATGAACTCCATTCGCTCTGAACTCTGAACGGACGAAACTGATGAGGAGAAAAATCCTTCCATCCATCTAGTGCTAGGATATGTTTTATTATATGTGTGTGTGTGTGTGTGCGCGCGTGTGTGTGTATTCATCTTCATATTGAAGGTGCTTTATCGGGAGAGACGACACACGGCCCGGAGGCCACAGAAATGTTTTGGAAAAACCATTGTACGCTTTATTTTAATTTCACTTCCTCTTTCCACCTGCCTCCTTTTTAAGATCATACCAATCTATTCACTACATTACCCAGAATGCATTTCTGTATTTAGATGCTAAACTAAGAACAGAATTGAAACACTGATTAGACGACTTCTTCATTTTATTTTTGAAAATGGCCGCCATCACTGACCAGTACCGTTAGGATAATGAAAACACTCTGAGGTGTGGCCTTGTCTGTAACCCGTGTGTGAGTGTGAGTGAGTGTGTGTGTGTGTGTGTGTGTGTGTGTGAGTTAGTAACTGAATATGCACATGAATATTGTACATTACTGCTTTAGCTCCACAGTTGGCAAATAAAACCCGCATGTGATGAAAAGCAATTATATTTCAATCAGCTGTAACCCGTGGACGATTAATAACAATGTTTTTTAAAAAGGAATTGCAATTTTTTTATTATAAATATGAATATATGCATATGTGTTACAAATATGATCCATGCATTATGGATATGATGATATATGCATATTAGATTATTATAATATTATACACATCATTTAGAGACTGATAGAAAAGTTGAATTTTGTTTCTGTTTGATCTTTCATGGACTTTCCACCTGTTTAATCTGTTTTGACCTCACGCTATTTATTTCCTTTGTTTTCTGAATCATTGGACACACAGACGGAGGACAAATCACCAAAAAAAAAAGGAGAAATCCACCCTCATAACGATCTCATATTAATTTAGAAAAACCCTGTAATGTTGTTGTTCTAAACAGCCTGTTCATGTTTTGTAACAAAAAAAAATTAAGATAAAAAAGAACATGAAATGAAAAGAAGTGTGTGTTTTGTTTTGGAGATAAATTGAGAAAGAAAGCGGAAGTTATTTTATAACAATTTCTACAGAATCAAATAATTACTTTATTTAAATATATACAAATAATGACTATTTCAATTCAAATAGTTCATAAATTCAAATAGTTATCATATAATAGTTTAAATATGCAAATTTACATTTTGTGTCCGAAATTACATCCTCTGCAAAACCTGGAACACAACACACACAACACACACACACACACACACACATACACATACACACAGATCAATAATCCATATTGAATGAGGTCAGTAAAATAAAAATAGATATCTGTACTATACGTCTCTCTCTCTGTCATTCTGTTTCTCTGTCTCTCTGTATCTCTATCTGTTTGTCTGTCTTTCTGTCTCTCTTACTGTATCTTATTCTGCTTCTCTGTCTTTCTCTCTGTCTTTTTTCTGTCTCTATTTCTTTCATTCTCTCTCTCTCTCTCTCACATCCAATTAAAAAGGATTTCTCTGTGTGGTGTGTGTGTTTGTGTTTCCTCTCTGTGCTTGGTGAAGCCTCAGAAGAAGATTAGGTGTGTATGTGTGTGACAGATGAAAAGACAGAGAGATTAAGGAGAAGCTGACTTTGCACTCATTTCTTGGGTGTATACAGGGAATAGTGTGTGGTTTAGCACATGCCCACAGTGGTGATGATGGTGTTTATGTGGTTTGTGTGTTTGATTTTTGGATTTTATAAACCTGTAAAATTTATTTACACTGTTTTTTGCTCTGTCCTTCTCTCATTGGCTGAGCCATATTCGGGTGTGGCCTGGCCAACATGGAACATGATTGGTGGGAAAAGAAAAGGGGAAGGAGTCATGTTTTGGAGTGAAAAAGAACAATAGATGGAGGAGGCAGAAAATAAGTTAAACATCTCCTTCTGCATAGTTTCAATTTTACTCATTCTGTACTCACTGACCTTACGGATAAAAAACAGGAAATTGAACGACAGATGTAGAAACACAGTGGATCTACTGCAAATTCTATCCAGGAAGAAGATTTTCACATTCACGTCATCTGATTACAAGGAGTGGCGAGATTCTTCCTTTCTGTTCCTTTTTTTCATTTTTCAGCCTGATGAAGACTTTTTCGAGGAGACTGAAATTCAGAAATGTGGTGGGACTTTTTTTAGAGAGAAAGAGAGAGAGAGAGAGAGAGAGAGACAGACAGACAGACAGAAATGAAGAGAAACAGTGAGAGACACAGAAAGATACAAAGAAACAGAAAGTGAAAGAGAGTCTTTTTCCATTTGTTCCCTTGTCTTTCATTCTCTAAAGACACTTATTCCCTTGCTCCCTCATTCCCTCCTCCCTTGTTCCCTCATTCCCTCATGCTCTCCCTCCTCTCTGTCCCCCTTGTCCTTAGCTGTAATCCTGTCCTGTCTCACCCCTGGTGGTTGGCTAATTGGCTGTGCATCTGTGCAGTGAGACAGGAGCTGACATCAGACACAGTGTAGCGTTAGCATAGCCTCCAACCTGTCCAACACACTAACGCTAATCACACACACATACATACACACATAGAGCATCTAATTGGTCAGTGTGTGTGTGTGTGTGCGTGTGTGTGCGGGTTACAGTTTTGTGCTTTAATCCAACAGGGAAATTAAACGGCCAAATCCGTGTCATAAAACTAATTACTTTTCCACTGTCTAACACTCTCTCTGTCTGTTGTTCTGTCTGTCTGTCTCTCTGTTTATCTAGTTATCTGTGTCTCTGCCTGTCTCCCTGCATGTCTCTCTGTCTCTCATCTGTCTTTCTGTCCATGCATGTCTAGTTATCTGTCTTTGTTTGTCTCTAGGTATTTATCTCTCTCTCTCTATCCTTCTCTCTCTGTCTCTCTCTCTCTCTCTCTCTAGCTATATGTCTGTCTGTCTGTCTGCCTTTCTCTCTCTCTCTCTCTCTCTCTCTCTCTCTCTAATTCTCTCTCCCTTTATGTCTTTCTCTAGTTACCTGTCAGTGTATTTCTGTCTGGCTCTCTAGTTGTCTGTTTATCTTTCTGTCTGTCTAAATCTTTGAGTCTTTTGTTGAACTGACAGATGTTTCTGCATAACTTGTTTATGAAGATTTCAGTACTTTTTGGCTTTTGGTTGTAAATGTGAGTTTTGAAGCTGAGGAATTGTATATACACACACACACACACACACACATTTACACACCATCCCCCGGGGGTAAAGTGCACCCCGCTTTGCCCCTACATAAAGACGGATTATCTCATTCCAAACCCCCTGAAATATTCTGCCTCACCGTCTCCGTCCCAAACGTCCTCTTCAGAACAAACCGGCCTTTGTTGGGATCTGGAGTGCAGCTGCATAACTGCTGCTGGATTAGTGCTTTTACACACACACACACACACACACACTGATCCAGTGAAGCGACTGAACACTGACTAGCGTGGATATTAATGCTAATGGCTGTACAGTAACACATGCATGTGATTTTCCTAAATCTAAAATGCCCCTTTAATCAAATGTGTAGCTGAATCTCTGCAAATTAGCAATAAATACATGAAAGTGTGTGCATTAAACATGCTAAAGAATCACACTGGATTGCAAATGCTAGTCAAAAATAGTCTAAATATGCCACAGAACTTAATAAGCTTTACTAATTAGCTTAGAAAACATATTTGCTAGTATACACATGCTAAAAATACCTTGCAAGACAACCTAAATCAATGAAACATTCTATACATCAGCACAAGTTAAGAAAATTGAATATGTTATAAACAAAAATCTGGTAAAGAAACATATTTGCACTAGTTTAAACACATTAACCAACATGATAGACTTTCATTAGCCAACATACTGTAAACATGCTAGTCTACATGGTATACAACCATGTTAGCCATGATACACAATGTACTAAACAACTATGCTAATTTCAACAAGCTAACCAACTTACTTTGTATAAATAAATTTGCTTTTTCACATTAGTTTATATGCTAATTGTCATGCTAAACAACACAAAATAAAAAATGCTAAACTTTGCTTACGAGCCAAGATGGTTAATGATAAATGAGGTCATTACTGTAGCCAAGTTATGTAACATGCTAATCAACATGTTGAGTTAGCATGCTAAGTGATCTAGATTAGGATGGAGTTTAGCACAGTGAGCATCAGCAAAGTGATCTCCTGTTCTCCTGAGTGGAGCTGTGCTTTATTGCCTGCTCTTTGCGATAGCACTTAAAACATCAGCTCACTTTGTACATCTTCATACACCAGCAACGGCGCTTTATTTACCTAATTTTCATAATTACAGTGTATAATAATACAAACACACTTTATGTAGAATATATATTAAAGGTACGAGTGTACATATGATAAGAACTGGAAAGAAACCCACTGAGAGAGGACAGGCAGGTTTTAATCTCGCTTTTCAGTGACAACGGGGAAAAATTTCACAGAAAAAGGTGTGACATTATTATTATAATTGATTTAATTATTTAAATATTTAAAATAATTATAATGAAGCAACAATTTGGCTTTATTCTTTTTACATATTAAACTATAAGACCAGTTACCAGAAAGACAGAGACTTAGCTAGATAGACAGACACACAGGCTAAGAAACAGACAGACAGACAGACAGACAGACAGATAGATAGATAGATAGATAGATAGATAGATAGATAGATAGATAGATAGATAGATTTGATTGATAGGTAGATAAATATGCTGAGAAATAGATATGCAGATGGATACGCAGATAGATAGATACACACCTTGTACACAATCAGCATCCTTTAAAGAATCCTTAAGTAAGTTTCATTAGAACATTGTTAAGTCCCTCTCCTTCTTGTTGTAGTGACGATTCTAAAGCTGCTGTTTGTTTGAACACATTCGCTGGATTATATAATCTCATGCTCATTCTGTTTCTTGTTTTGCATACATTGCTCTGTTGCGGATCCTCTGACCTTTGCTCATTTTTATTACCTCAGTTGTGGATTTGCCCTTCAGGAATATTTGCTCTGTAGATTTACTTAAAACCATAAATTTGCATCCAGCTCTGTGCACGACTCGTGTCGTTTCGGGTCACATCAATTTGTTCATGTCCTGACTTCACTGTAAGCATGTGAGAAGGAAAAAAAATGTCATTAAATGTAATCTCACATGAATAACATTGAACATTATAATGACATTATAATGAACATTATAATTTGGTGTATAACCTTGTTATAGTAATGTATATCAGAAAAGAAGCTGCCTGATACTCCTCACCTGCATATATTCAAGGGATTTATTACAAAATATTTTATCATCCAAAAAAATTAATCCTGTCTGAGTAGGGCTGTAGTTATAAAGTTAAGGGAATTTGTCCTGTAACAGCACCTGTACTTCACCTTCCACTGATCTCTCCTGAGTGAGAGTCGACGCTCATCTCGATGGCGTCTGCTGTAGGCAGGTTTTTAATCTCCACCAAGGACAGTGAGGAGGACGCCGACACCGTGATTTGCTTTCTCAGCCTGAAAATAATCAGCGTGTGCTGTCACAGCTCTGATTAAGACTGATAAATATCGACACACAGTTAATGAGATGTCGACGGTCCACTAGAGCATTCCTTCCTCAGCAAGAGCGAGATTAAACACAGGACCAAAGGCGAGCTGCCATCTTTCACTCACTCACTCACTCACTCACTCACTCACTCACTCACTCTTTCAGGCATTTAAAAAGAAAAAAGTGAAATATCAAACACACAGCCTGTTTAAACTTTGTTACAACTCAACCGTTTAGCTCCTTTAAACACTGGGCATTAAACATTTACTTCACTTTGTTCCTCTCAGGTCTAAATGACATGAACATAATCTCTGTTACAGAAATGTGGTCATTAAACACGACTCTTCATGTTTGTTTTAGAATCGGTCCACTTTTAGAGAAAATTTAAAATTCCTCATGTGAGGAGAAGACCGTTAATGTCCGTTAAACAGGGTATCAGATTATTTCCTTCCCAAAAGTCATGTGCTTCCTTGATTTCTGACTAGCCCCCCCCCCCCCCCCCACATCCACGCCCACAAAGACGCTTCATTTTACAGCACACACTTCCTAAATGTAATAATAGCTTTAATAGGTGTAATAGGTGTAATCACCACAGCATAACAGTTAATTATATCTTATATTAAACAGACAATTTCAGTAAATATAGTGCATGTAATTACAGCAAAAATATTACAAAATGATGCTAAGGAACTGTTTATTTTAAAGCTACATCCAAGAACAAGTAGTTACACAATACATTACGTTTTTTTTTTTTTTTTTTTAAAGGGAAAAGCTTTGTGTGCTTTAAGTGCATGATCTGTGCTGAGCAAATTTAAACTTTATATACAGTCAGGTCCGGAAGTATTTGGACAATGACAGAGTTTTTGTGATTTTGCCTTTATACACCACCACAATGGATTTGAAATAAAACGATCAGGATGTGATCGAAGTGTAGACTTTCAGATTTATTTTAAGAGGTTCCACAAAAATATGGCATTTACCATTTAGGAATTACAGCCATTTTAAACAAAGTACCTCCATTTTCAGGGGCTCAAAGGTATTTGGACAAAGTGACATAATTGTAAATATAAGCATAATTTTAATACTTGGATGAAAATCCTTTGCAGTCAATGACTGCCTGAAGTCTGGATCCCATGTTCTCAAAACTCAAATTCTGAGTTTCCTCCCTGGAGATGCTTTGCCAGGCGTCACTGCAGCCACCTTCAGTTGCTGCTTGTTTGTGGGTCTTTCTGCCTTCAGTCTTGTCTTCATTAAGTGAAAAGCAGCTCTATTGGGTTGAGATCAGGTGACTGACTTGGCCATTGAAGAATATTCCATTTCTTTGCCTTCAAAAAGTCTTGAGTTGCTTTCGCAGTATGTTTAGGGTCATTACCA
Organism: Pangasius djambal; assembly: GCA_022985145.1. NCBI lineage: Eukaryota > Metazoa > Chordata > Actinopteri > Siluriformes > Pangasiidae > Pangasius > Pangasius djambal. The sequence continues at coordinate 10,747,049 of CM040985.1, forward strand.
TATTTTTGTGGAACCTCTTAAAATGAAGCTGAAAGGCTACACTTCGATCACATCTTGATTGTTTTATTTCAAATCCATTGTGGTGGTGTATAAAGGCAAAATCACAAAAACTCTGTCATTGTCCAAATACTTGACTGTATATTCTCTACAAATATTTCATATTGAGATATGACTGCAGTATGGAGAAGCAGTACTGAAAATGCAGCAGTGCCTCTCGGGAAGTTGATGTTCTAATCACTAGCATAGAAGCTTCATGGCTAAACACAAATGTGAGGTTTTAGTCACACGGTTGTTATATTGTCATTCAGTCATTCGACTTTTACTTTTCCACATCTAGTTCCATTTTTATCCTGACCCTTCGGTTCATTTTTATAATTTCAGATTGAAAGGTTTAAAACATTTGTTGTGTGTGTGTGTGTGTGTGTGTGTGTGTGTGTGTGTGTGTGTGTGTGTGTGTGTGCATGTGGAGGGTGACTAAATGTTTTGTTTGTAAAGCTGTAATTTCACTGAAGGTTCTCCATCGACCGTGAGCTGACTTGTAGCTGTCCTGCTCGGCTCTATCACTCAGCGGCGTGTTAAACACTAGTGAGCCGAACAATTACTAAAAGGCAAAATGGCTTTTTTAACAATCCTGACTTCAAAGGGTAAAGTCTGCCTTTGAAGTGCACAGGCCAAATACCTGGACACGCCCCAGTGTCTGTACACTGTGTGTGTGTGTGTGTGTGTGTTTCTGTCCACTGAGTTTTATGTGTATGTTGAATTTGCACATAATTAACCTGAGCGGAAACATAAAAACCTCAAGGACATGCCTCAATATCACAGTGAAGGGCAGAGGGGAGGGGACACTGTTGCTAGGAAACTGGGCAATATGGACGCTGAAATACTTTTTTTCTTTTTTTTTTAACTGGAAGTAATGTTAATAATTTAGATAGCACATAGCTGTGTAACAACAGAGAGAGCGGAACGAGACAGAACCATCAGGAACATCAAGATTTCCCTCAGAAATGTCAGGAAATTACTGAGATAAACATTCGAACATTGATTCACTGAACAAGAGAGAAAGAATCTCAGCCATCACCAAATTCTTCATTGATTCAAACAGTAATTCACTGAAGAAGAGAAAGAATCCTGTCTGAATCAGTGAATCTTTTGTTCATGACCAAGAATCTTTCTCAAGAATCTTACTCATGAAAAAAACAATTCACTGATTCAAACACTAAATCACTGAATGACAGACAAGCAAACCTCAGCCACGGATTTGCTGAATTACAGTGGGAATCTCTGTCATGACCAACAGCTTCACAGATTCACTGTACGAGAGAAAGAATCTAGACCAAGACCAAATGATTCACTGATTCAAGCACTGAATCACTGAATGAAAGAGGATTGATTCTTGGCCATGACCAGACAGTTCACTGATTCAAACAATGATTTGTTTCTCGATAATGACCAACAGATTTACTGAGTCAAACGCTGATACACTGAACAAGAGAGAGAATCTCAGCCATAAACAAATGATTCACTGATTCACTGTACAAGAAAAAAAATTCCCAGTCATGACCAAATGATTCACTCATTCAAATAATGATTTGCAAATAAGATCACTATTTGATATATCATTATTTGCATATAAGATCACTATTTGATATATCACAATTCACATGGTGATTAGCTGAAAAAGAGACAGAATCTCAGTCATGACCAAAAGATTCATTCATATGCACGCTGATTCACTGGACATCCAAAAGAATTTTGGTCATGACCGAAAGTTCACACGAATACACTGATGCAAGGGGCACAAAATTAACTTAATAGCAAATATGTCTAACACAATTTATTGATGTTTAAAAATAATGACAGATAAATATATAATGTAAGCCCACATAAAATTTATGTCCGATAATCAGATGTCAAGGCTGAGTCTAAAATCAGTCAGTGATTGGTTCAACAAATGAAATGGCAGCAAATAAATAAAAGCAGTACCTCGGTGCATGGCAGTGACTGATACTGATTAATGAGTGACCCATTCCACAATACTGAATTATTCATGAATAAAACTTCACATTAGTATTTAGGTAGTTTAAGTGGTTTGGGACACATCCCGTCACTAATTACTACATAATATGTTTTTCAGTCTCTATGGCTGTGTGCTTGGCTGGTGCTTTTTGATGACATTCTAATGTTGCTGCTTTAACAGAAGCTTAGGTCACTCTGTACTTTCAGCATTTTTGGACTTTACCAGAAATAAAACTGTTAAATGAAAGTTTATAAATCATAATCTTTTTTGCTGAACGAAACATGATCTGTGCTTTCATTGGCTGTGAGACTTTTCCTGAGACTGAAGGTTCTCGCTTTTGTTCCTGATCCGTTTATTCAGATCTGTAATAATGCCAGTGCAGGTCTCCAGTGTACTTCCAGAGAAAGAGCGGCTTTAATATCGGAAACAAAAGGAAAAAAGGAACAAAAGCTCAAAACCATGAATCCATGAAGGACTAGTTTAACAGGATGTGAGTGCGAGGCGGAGCTATCAGCTCCGTCCCAAACCTAATACTCCACCAGTACTTAGTGTTCTCATCACTGCTATCTATTTATTATAGCATTTGGGACACAGCCCATGTTTAAGACAGGCACAGTGGGATATTAGAGACACACATAATAAAATACACTTTAAAATCATATAATAGCAGAGAGAGAGAGAGAGAGAGAGAGAGAGAGAGAGAGAGAGAGGGATATAGAGAGAATCTGAGACACAGAGAGACAGAAAGTGATTAGTTAAACAGGATTAGGAGTTTGAATGAAATAAACACTGTGTCTCTGAATGCTGAGGGGAAATGGGAGTGTGTGTGTGTGTGTGTGTGTGTGTGTGTGTGTGTGTGTGTGTGTGTGTGTGTTAGAGAGAAACAAAAAACAGATTAGCCATCTGTGTGTGTCTTTTGGCTGCTGCAATTAACATAAGCATACAGAGACAGACAGACAGACATTTAATATCAGAAAGTTCAACGCTACACACACAGCTGTCAGTCATTTCAGATTCACATGTTGATTGTTTCATCTGCTGTTATACTGAGAGATAAAAGAACCCTTGGCGTATTATTGAGTGATAACTCATAGCAGCGTACTCCGAGTGTAGCAGAGCTCCTACACAAAATCCATGAAGGTTGCCAAGTTTGACATTTTAGCTTCAAGTTTGAAAACTAAATCTTGTTTACCAGCTTCATAAATGTAATGAATTTGCAAAAGAAATCAAATCCAATTTATTTTGAGTGTTTTTTTTTTTAATGTTCGCTCCTGGGCAAAAAAACCGGCCCAAGCCCCAAACAGCAAAATATTAAGCTTTTAATGGTCTTAGCAAGAATTAAACAAATAGATAAAGGAAGTTAGTATGGGAGCTTTTCCCTTTGATTTCTTTAAACGTTTAAGCCTCGTGGCCCTTGCTGGCTGCATCAGGTGCGGCAGATCACCAAATAATGACTAATCTTTAACAAAACAAAAAAAAATCCCAGGAGATATTTTTGGAAAATTTTGTATGTGT
>CM040985.1:10752684-10784606 GCA_022985145.1 Pangasius djambal
CTTTTAATGGTCTTAGCAAGAATTAAACAAATAGATAAAGGAAGTTAGTATGGGAGCTTTTCCCTTTGATTTCTTTAAACGTTTAAGCCTCGTGGCCCTTGCTGGCTGCATCAGGTGCGGCAGATCACCAAATAATGACTAATCTTTAACAAAACAAAAAAAAATCCCAGGAGATATTTTTGGAAAATTTTGTATGTGTCTTAGTTTTAATTTTACATCAAACATTTTAATTATTAGCATGAATTTACCTTTGTGTACAAGAAGACCATATAAGTGAATTTCCCTGTTTCTAGTTTTCACTGCAGCAAAAGTAAACCAGCAAATGGAAACACAGGATCTCTCAGGAGTGCATTTGTTTAATTCTTGCTCATTTTCTGACCAATGATTTAATGTTAAGATTCATTAAAACTTAATGTTTGCCATTCTGGGCTTGGCCCATTTTTTATTGATTTTTTCCCCAGGAGTATAGTAACCTGCTCACTATCTCTGCTCACTATAAACAGCACAAAATATAAAAACTAGTGGCTAGAACATGAAATTATTTATTTTTCATTATTTGTTTATTTATTTATTTTTGGTTTGTTTATTAATTCTGAAAGTATTAAAAGCTCCTCCTAGAGGTCAGTTCTTCGCTTGAATTATCAGAAGATAATTGGAATTATCATTAGACATTAACAACAATTGGCTGATGATGAGTTTGTCAAAATAAAGCTGAAATCTGATTGGCTGATGGCAGCCATGTTTTTCAAATCAAGTCATGTTTATAAGAATCAGAGCTCTCTCTCTCTCTCTCTCTCACTCTCATACACACACACACATACATACATGTGGCTACACCGATACGTTTCAGGTTTAAATAAGGGATTACTGAGGAATGATTTTTAAGTAAGTCACTGAAGTGCACTTGATGTAAGTGCTCACTGCATGACTCATCTTTCACCACCGCATTTTTTCTGTTGTTCTTCATATAATACATGCTAAGTGTGTTTCCTGTGAATGTTTAAGAGGTCATAATTATCTTTACCATGTGTGTGTGTGTAATGTACAATGAAACACATTTCAGTAAATAAAGTGCACTCCAGTGTATTGAACGTGAACCGGTTTAGCAGGAATTTTTAATAATTACTTCCGAAACAAGTGGAGCAGCTCAGTTTAACTCTGAAAGATGGGCTCAGTCCCAAATGCAGTTTAACGCTGAAAGAAAGGTTCCATCCCAAATGCGGTTTGACTCTGAAAGACGAGCTCAGTCCCAAATGCAATTTAACTCTGAAAGATGGTTTCCGTCCCAAACGCAGTTTAACTCTGAAAGATGGTTTCAGTCCCAAACACATTTTAACTCTGTGTGATGGGCTCTGTCCCAAACGCAGTTTAACTCTGAACAGCATATACTCTACATGTTCACCCTTACGCTCTACACATTTTCTCAGCCACCGTATCAAATTTTTGCAAATTTTGCTTAACGTAAAGTGAAAAACAGAGCCTCCTGGGCACAGAGAGCAAATGAAAATATAATACTATTATTTAAACAACAACAACAACAACAACAACAACAATAATAATAATAAAGTAAACAGAAGAAATACAAATGTAAAATACGAAAATATAAACTAACGTAAAAAAAAACAGTAAAAAATATTTTTTATACAGAAGTCAACTGTAAATTATTGAATTTTTAGTTGTATAAAAAAAGAAAGCTGCTTTGGTGCATCTTATAATTCTTTATATATGGCACTAATCCATTCAGTGCTTTAAAAAAACATTATTAGCAGTACCTTAAAGGTAATTGTTTTATTTTTAGTGTAGAATATTATTTTGTAAAAGCGTTTGTTCAGTTTATTTTATGCAATCATTTTTGTCTGTTCTTTTAAAGGGTGCCGATAATTCTGGACTATAAACTGTATAGACTATAAATGCAGCATGAGAATTAACAACTATCTGTAAATTTACGAGCAAAGAGAATGTGATTTATGAACATGATGATCCAGACATATTTACACAAAAACCTTCCCAGCTATGATGACATCACAGCAACCTACTGTATGTCGTGAAAATTTCATAACATCTGTAGAAAATAACTTTTAGCTAGTGTGCGTATACAACGGAATAATACAAGCTGATGGAATAAAACAAGGTCTCAGCTTCAGTGTTGTCTAGTCATGTCCTTGATTCTGTTGTGCTAGCTGATGTTAGCATGCTAACTTAGCTAACAGGACATGTGTGTTTTTTCTAATTGTAATGCACCTCATATCAGTTAGGTCTGTTTTCAGGTGTGTGTGATTTGGGCCACAGCTCTGGAGTTTGAGTCTATTTTGTTTTCTAATACATGAAGCGCTCAGTCCAATTTGTTTTAATTGGACAAAAAGGCACAATGCAGTTCTTTTCAGTAGCCAGGTGAGTGGAAGTAAACGGGCTAGAAAGAGAAATGAGACAGGCCCAAAATAAACGCTTGTTTAAAATATGTCAGAGAAATTTTCCACATTGTAAATCTTTTATTCTGGACATATCTGTATTATTGCTTGTTAACAATGCAAACAAAGCGTATGTGTGTGTGTGTGTGTGTGGGAGAGAGAGAGAGAGAGAGAGAGAGCTGTCATTAGCAGGTTTTGAATGCTTTGAGATGTGAGTTACATAATGAAATCTGTCCTGTGCATTGAATGAGAGACAAAAGGCTTCATGTCTGACATTATGTTTGTGTGAAGCTGTGCTAGAATAAACAAGACTCACCTGTTCCACCTGATCTCTAACACACACACACACACACACAGAGAGAGAGAAAGAAAGAGAGAGAGAGAGAAAAGTAACACCTATTAAAATATGACATGCTGAAATGATGACTGTGTGTGTTGTTTAGGTTAGCATATGTATTATGAATCTTATGCCAATTTCTGGGATTAATATCCACTTCATAAATAAAGCAGGAAGCATCACAAACTGGTTTTAGCTGAATTGTAATTTGGCTGGAAATTTACATGAAAACTGCTGTTATGAAGTTACATAATTCCAGAAATTGCCTAGAGTCATGATTGCATGATTGTCATATTACGGATATTAACATGAGAATGAGACTCAATAAACCATTTAATGATAATTAGTACACAGTAACACAAAATTTTCTTTATTTAATATTATTACTGAAGACTCCAGTGTTAAACAGTGTTTATGTGTGTAAAAACTCTCATATGAAGCTGAGTTTCAGATATAATGTTGTATATTTCAGTGTATTTTCTTGTAAGATGCAGGGATGAGCCATGTTTCTAATACGTTTATTAAAATACAGACATTCAGAAAATATTAATCAATATTTAAAATGCATTTCAAAACCAATCAGGTGCACAGCCTGAGGAATCACACACGTCTTCATATGTAGGTGTGGACGAATGGCAAGGCTCCATGGATATGACAGGACAGATGTCTTCTCTTGTGACCCCCTTGCCGTATAAAACACCTGACTGAAGTACCTCATAAACGTGTTCAAGTCAGTGAAGGGTTTGCGGACGGCAGCTCCAATCAAGTCCTTGATGTGCGCCTTGCAGGTAATATGGATGGAAGGAGGGAAAAGGGACTGCAGTGCTTCTCTGTATGCTTTCACATGTATGCTGCATTGTGTGTAGACAATGACATCTTCATTGGCAAGGTCATACTCCTGGAGAGTTTTGACAACAGCCATCAAAACAGTGTAGAGATTGCAATTCTCTGTGAAAACTGTATTCATTAGATGTGCAAGGATTCTTCCAGACTCATTTTTCTTTAGTGGTGCTATCAGTATGTTTAGCACACATCTTCCCTCCACGTCTGGAGTTTCAACAAAGATGACAGCAACTGGCTCCCCTGAAAGGTTTCCTTTAAGTCATTCATTCTCCTATCTGTACACTTCTCCCTAGTATTTCTCCCGGAGCTGGTGGGACTGCTGGTGGGACGCTGCTACCATTTATGACCTTTTCACTTGGAAACCAAAGGATGGTCAGACTTGGAAAGTGGGATATTGAGTGCGGGTGCACAGCCTCACCCAGTCTTCACAAATCTGAAACATAATAATAATAATAATAATTTTGCAACATTGTTAGGCTAATATATAGCTAGCTAGGCTTGTCTAACGATGTACTATCTAGCTTTAATAACATTACTATCACTTACTTTATTTCGTTCCTCTCCTGCGGCCGTCATCCTAACAGCTAGCTCAGACATCGTTGACTGCCTGTGTTTTCTTTCATTCCACAGGTCCAGTTGTCGCACTTTCTTCTGTGATCCAACATTTTATTACAAGGACTGCAAAAAAATTTTTTTTTGAGTTTTATGTTTAAAATGGTGTGTCAGGTTATTTGTGTTGAAGGAAGATGCTGTAGTTCACTAGGATTACATCACATAGTACCAGCTTTTATTGGATATTGGTATAATATATTTTATTGAGCACAGTATCAGATGTTTTAATCACCAGTATTGGTATCGATGCATCCCTAAATTTGTGGATGTTAGGTTTTTATATAGTATATACAGTAGTTTTTGGTTTGTGTTGATGCATGTCATATTCCTGTAATTTCCTGAAGGGTTCTTTTGCGGTCCTTGTCACTCGGGTCACCATCTGTTTTTTATAAACGTTCTTTATGAAGATGTTGATTAGGAAAGTGCACTGAGTTTGTCTTTTCATCCTGCATTTGTTATTCAATGCAATTATCTTCTCTCGGTACATGTCACCTCAGCAGAAAGCCGAGTGCTGGAGGAAAGTGGACAAAGCAGAAATAAACACTTTTTCATCCTGTAGAAGGTAATCGAAGGTAATTTGGACTCGATGTCCACGCATTTACACCGTGTTAATGAATTACAGCAACGGGATCGTGAAGCCCTTTGGCCTGAATATAGAAACCTGAAAGTGCAGAGCATCAGGAATTCACACTCAGCTGCTGGCAGGAAGATTTTCCCTAATTCTATAAGATCACATTATATTCACATTATACTCACATTAACCTGCAAATATCAGAGTAATCGTATAGAATATGGCTCATATAATTCTATTTTTATAATTTGCTTGTATTTTCTTTAGAATTTACAACGTGGATGATCGCAGAATCCTTTCCTTGGTGAAGAAAAACCCCTTCACAACATGAACAGAAGTCAAGAACACTCTGGAGAAGGTAGGCGTATCGTTGTCAAAATCTACAATCAAGAGACGCCTTCATGAGTGTAAATACAGAGGGTTTACAGCAAGGTGCAAACCACTGGTAACATTCAAGAACAGGAAAGCCAGATTAGACTTTGCCAGAAAACATCTGAAGTGAAGTGAAGTGAAGTGACTTGTGGCCAAGTACGGTGACCCATACTTGGAATTTGTGCTCTGCATTTAATCCATCCAAGTGCACACACACAGTAGTGAACACACACCCAGAGCAGTGGGCAGCCATTTTAGCTGCGGCGCCCGGGGAGCAGTTGGGGGTTCGGTGCCTTGCTCAAGGGTCTCACCTCAGTCGTGGTATTGAGGGTGGCAGAGAGCGCTGGTCATTCACTCCCCCCACCTACAATCCCTGCCGGACCCAAGAATCAAACCCAAGAATCAAACCCACAACCTTCGGGTTCACCTTCGGGTTACAAGTCAGACTCTCAGACCATTAGGCCACGACTGCCCCTAAAAAAAAAAGCCTCCCATGTTCTGGATTCTTTGGACTGATGAAACCAGGATTGGTTGGGAAGAGAAAAGTATGGTGAAGGAAAGGAACAGTTCATGATTCAAAGTATACCACATCATGTGTCAAACATGGTGGAGGCAGTGTTATGGAATGGGCATGTATGGCTGCCAGTGGAACCTCACTGGTGTTTACTGATGATGTGACTGCTGACAGAAGTAGCAAGATGAATTCTGAGGTGTATAGAGCTATACTCTCTGCTCACATTCAGCCAAATGCTACAAAACTGATAGGGCACCGCTTCACAGTGCAGGTGGATAATGACCCTAAACATACTGCGAAAGCAACTCAAGACTTGAAGGCAAAGAAATGGAATATTCGTCAATGGCCAAGTCAGTCGCCTGATCTCAACCCAATAGAGCTGCTTTTCACTTACTGAAGACAAGTCTGAAGGCAGAAATACCCACAAACAAGCAGCAACTGAAGGTGGCTGCAGTGACACCTGGCAAAGCATCTCCAGGGAGGAAACTCAGAATTTGAGTTTTGAGAGCATGAGCTCCAGACTTCAGGCAGTCATTGACTGCAGAGGATTTTCATCCAAGTATTAAAATTATGGTTATATTTACAATTATGTCACTTTGTCCAAATACATTTGAGCCCCTGAAAATGGAGGTACTTTGTAATTCCTAAATGTTAAATGCCATATTTTTGTGGAACCTCTTAAAATAAAGCTGAAAGTCTACACTTCGATCACATCCTGATTGTTTTATTTCAAATCCATTGTGGTGGTGTATAAAGGCAAAATCACAAAAACTCTGTCATTGTCCAAATACCTCCGGACCTGACTGTATATATGTATGTATGTGTTTATATATAATCCCAGAGATACTGTTGGAATAATTACATTACACACCTCCACATGGAAAACAAATCCCGTATGAATATGGCGAATAACTGCACCACTGTGTGTGTGCGTGTGTGTGTGTGTGTGTGTTTTCAGCCCTGCAGTAATAAACAGATGGATATTCTCCACTGCAGTGTGCTTCTTCTTTTGTTTTGCTGTAAACTTTGTTCTAAAAATAGCAATGCAGCACATTGTAAACGGATGTGAAATATGTGTGTGTGTGTGTGTGTGTGTGTGTGTGTTTTCCTGCTGTCTGTAGAGCCTTTTGATCACAGGGATGTTGCTGGCTCTTCTGGGATAATCAGAGAGATTAGGAATGACATTAAAGGACCTGCAGTGAGACTCAGTGATATTTATTACAGCTGTGTGTGTATTTCTTAATGTGTGCATATATCTGTGTGTTTGTGTGTGCATGTGTGTGCTTAAAGTGTGTGCATCTGTAAATGTGTCTGTTTCTGTGTGTGTGTGTGTGCGTGTGTCGAACTCTCTAGCTGCTGTCAGCTGATCAATCAATCTCTCACTTGCCCTTCTATCAGTTGCATTCCTCTGTCCGTCTGTCTCTCTCTCAGTCTCCCGCCCTCTCTTTCTGTATTTCTTTCTCTCTCTCTGTCTCTCTCTCTCTCCCTTGTTCCGTTTGATCCTCTCTCCCTCTGCACTCTTCTGTTCACCTCTCATCCATCATCTCTGTGTTTCGAGTCACTGATCATCACTCGCTCTTTCTGAGCTCTTTCTCTCCGTCAGCTCTGAGCTGAAATCTGTCCATCGCTCAGCAGATCAGAAACATGGAGCCGCTGGAATTTCAGTGACATGGAATTCTTTTCCAACATTACAAAAACTTGCAAACTGGAAATGTTATAAACATAGACACATCACTTTAATCCTGATAAAATGTTATTACTGATAAAACATGATAATGTGATTTAACACCAATAATCAACGTATTAATATTGTATTAATTATCGATGCGTTACATTCAAGAGTAAGCAGCCTTGATATTAGCAAGCCACACCCCCAGGCCCCGCCCCCAGACAGGTCTGCTCCATGTAAGAAATAAAGTACTCTGAGTCATGATGTGTTATAGGAGTTATGAAGTGGCGTTACTGTTACTGTTACCACCCTGAAGCTGGTTATTCTCCAATAACAGCACATTCCCTAATGTTTTATTCCTCTTATACCACAGAAATTTACACATATACTACTACTACTCCTACTTTTTAATCTGTTTATAGTTATATTTAATGTTGTAGATTATCAGTGAAACAAGTTAGTTCCTGTTCTCACGTTATAGAAGCTATAAACAGTCCTTCCCTTTTTTTTCTCTCAGTTGAAGTTAATAAGACCAACAAAAAAAAACCCCGCAACTTGTCGTGATACCGAGAGACCGCAAAGTGTCCTCTGTCCTGAAGATGTCAGAAAACTTAAAGTAACTTAAAGTTACAGCTTTCCCTCTAACTGTTTTAAAGCACTGACACTGGAGACTCCTTCCATAAACATAAATGTCTCTTTACAGAAAACTTAAACATATAAATTATTTTTAAATCAATTTATGTGAAGCGTCCACCTTAAAACGATATAGAAACGATAACATATTAGAACGAGCGCAATATAAATCTGTGATTTGCAGCTGCTCTACTGTCAGATATAGAAAATTAATCAACAGTTCTGACCAATCACAATCCGGAATTCAACAGCACTGTGGTATAAACATATATCTGAACTCACATGTTTGGACGTGATGTTATTGGTGCATTAACATCAGCATCATCATTTAGAAGAACCCAACATGAAGTTTCTGTCTTTCTCTGTAATTTTATTTCTCGGAGCTCGTTATGTGCTGCACCCGGAGAGATCAGACGCTACGTTTCTCCACATGCTCAGTGCATTCTGGGTAATGAGCTGGGAGTTTCTGCATCTCTCTTTCATCTGTTCTTTTATCATTTTCCTGTCAGTGAGTCCGTGTGCAGAAACAGAGAGGAAATAACGAAAGGACAAAATGAACGGAGCACACAGCGAGGACACGGAGGATGGACAGAGAAGGAGCTTCTGTTCTTTCATTTTCCTCTGTTCTTCACTCCCTCACTTCCTTTATCTCTCACTTTGATCCCAACCCCTTCTGTCTCACCCCTTCTCTCAGACTCTCTGCCTCTGCCTGTCTCTCTCTCTTTCTCTGTCTGTGTTTATTCTTCACTAATAATGTGCATACTTTATTTGTATTTCACACAATGTTTATAAATATACATTTTGCTCTCTCCTCTTTCTTTCTCTCTTTATTCTTATCCTTTGATATCTCCATTAAAGTGTGTATTTAATTAATATTCATAATTATTCATAATTATTTCTTCTCTCTTCTTTTTTTTTTTTTTTTTTTTTTTTTTTTTTTTTTTTTTTTTTTTTTTTTTTTTTTTTTTTTTTTTTTTTTTTTTTTTTTTTTTTTTTTTTTTTTTTTTTTTTTTTTTTTTTTTTTTTTTTTTTTTTTTTTTTTTTTTTTTTTTTTTTTTTTTTTTTTTTTTTTTTTTTTTTTTTACTTTTGCTGTACTCTCTCTAACTCTCTCTTTTTTTCTTTCTGAGTAAAATGTTGTTTGCTGTAAATGCTATTAATTAGAAAAAATAATATAAAGAAAGTAAACCTGAGAAGGAGAGGAGAAACAGAGAAGAAGAAAGAGGAAGAATAGAAATAAAATATAAAGTTTAATTTTGAAGGGAAGATAAAATTTTCTTTCTCTTTTCTCTGTCACTTTTTAATTCTGTCCATGTCTTTTGTGTTCTCTTTAATTACCACCCTCTTCCTTAATATTTCTCTTCATCTTTAGTTTTTCTTTTCTTCTCTCTTTTCTATTTTTCCTTTCTTGTCCTTTTCCACTTCTCCCCTCATCGCTTTCTCTTTTTTCATCTCACTCTTTTTTCATTTCTCTTTTTTCTCTATTCCCTTTTGGTTTCACTCTTTTCCCCTCACTCTCTTTTTATTTTTGTTCCTTTCTATTTTCCCCTCTCTTTCTGTTTTAGATGTAAAATGCTTTGATATTTAATAATAATAATAATAATAATAATAATAATAATAATAATAATAATAATAGTCTTTTTGTAAATAGTTTTTATTTATTATACTTCCCCCTTTATTCTTTGTAGCTGTAAAGTGTTTAATTTTCACTTTGTCTCTATAACCAGGGTTTATCCGTCACCTTTATAAGGTTATATATTTTATATAAATGTGACCATTGCACCATTTTCTCCTCCTCTTATTCACAACTGATTCTCCCGTCTGTCTCTGTACAGCGCTAATTAATGCTCCGAGAGTTAATTAAGAGTTTCACTTCAGGAGAGACACTGGTGCTAATTAAAGAAGAGGATTAAAACTGTCTCGTTTCAGCAGCGGCCTTCTTCTTCTTCTTAAATAATGAGGCTCTAAACAGCGTGTGGAGCGATGAGCATAAAGCTCAACTCGCCTGTTTACTGTGAGATAAAACGCTAAAACAACAAACACAAGACGAATGAATAAGCGGTAATTAACACTGCTACAGATATACAGCTCAATATAACACACACAGCCAGCTAACTACTAAAAAGAAAGATTTCACTCACAGCAAGCTAACTGCTAAAAACAAAGATTTCACACACAGCAAGCTAACTGATAAAAAGAAGGATTTCACCCACAGCTAGCTAACTGCTAAAAACAAAGATTTCACTCACAGCTAGTTAACTGCTAAAAACAAAGATTTCACTCACAGCTAGTTAACTGCTAAAAACAAAGATTTCACACACAGCAAGGTAACTGATAAAAAGAAAGATTTCACTCACAGCGAGCTAATTGTTAAAATTTTACTCTAGCTTACCACTAAAAACAAGCAAAGATTCTACAGATTCTATTCTTCTATAATACCAAAGACAAAGCAAAGAAACTAGGATGTTATTTTAAATAACATTAAAACTAACCCTCTAGTTATTGTGTTTATTTACGCCAGTGATGGCTCCTCGCTGTAACATTAGCCAGGTAGCATTTATTTAATGCCTTCATTTTAAAAACAGTCAGCGAGCTGTTTATGTTTAGCCGACTCCCATGTGCTAGTCTGTGACGGTGCTTAGCTTTAGCACACGGTCGTTTAGGAGCTGTATCCTGGAGCTGTATCCATAATGACACATTTCTCCTGTATTTTGAATATTAGGTTGTTTATCACTTGTTTGCACTGTAAACTGCTTCTTCTTTTAATGTTTTTTAATCAGAGATTAGAGATTATCATGTGACCGTGCTACACAGTGCTGCGGATTTCCCTCAGATCTTTTCTTCTCACCATCTTCACCTCAGAAATGCTTAATTCTTTCTCTCCTGAGTCTCTCTATCACACAGCCTGATTGATTACATGTATTTTATTCCTCCACCATGTTTCCTCATTGTGTCTCACTCCCTCTTTGTCAGTCTGTCTCAATCTCAGCTGTGTGTCAGATTTAGAAGTGAAGAAGCATCTCCGGGGACGTGTACAGCTTCAGGCTTTCTGGATCTGCCTCTCTTTCCATTTGTCTCTCACTTTATATGTCTTTCTCTTTATCTGTCCCATTTTTACCCATCTGTCATTCTTTCTCATTGCAGTATCTGTCTGTCCCTCTCTGTGTATCAATATTTCCCGCTTTCTTTATCGCTCTCTCTTTATCTCTTTCTCTCTCTGTCTGTCTCACTTATCTCCCTCCTAGTTTCATGCTTTCTTTATCTGTCTCACTCTCTCTTTGTCTGTCTGCCTCTCAATCTCAGATGTGTGTCAGATTTAGAAGTGAAGAAGCGTCTCCAGGGACATCTACAGGCTCCACAACTACATCTAATACACCTTCTACTTCACTACTCGTCTCCTTCTCTCTGTCTGTATTGCTACCTGTCTTACTGTCTCCCTTGCTCTCTTTCTATCTGTTTCTTTATTTGTCTCTCACTATCTCTATTTCTCTGTCTCTCTTACTCACTCTTATTTTCTCTTTCTCTTTATTTCTTGTCCTCACTTTTTCTGTCTCTCTCCTATTAAATCTCTCTCTCTCTCTCTCTCTCTCTCTCTCTCTCTACCTGTCTGTCTGACATGTTTTCAGTGTGTTTCAGGTGATTCTGACAGTCTAATAATTGTTATTCTATTGTTTTATTAAACATTAAGAACATTAATAACTCTGACGCTGCTTTCACCTGCACTCTGAGGGTTAGTGCTCAGATGTTTAGTGTGTGTTATTTATTTATCTTAGTGTGGGTTTCAGTTGTGTATCAGTTCAGCATGATGGAGTCATGTGTGTTTTATGACAGGAGGGATTCAGTGTATGAAAACACAGGAAACACTCATCTTTCTTGAGCTTTTCTTCCCACTGAGAGTGTTGTCTTAACATGACAGAGAGAGAAAAAAAACAGGAAGAAAGACAAGAAAAGAAAAGAGAAAGAATTTCAACAAAATAATGAATGACTGATGTGGTGTATGTGTGTGAGGTGTGTGTAAAAACAATCCTGAATACTGGTAACTTTCTCTTTGTAGAGTTGGTTGGTTGTCTGTTCGGGTAGCTGGTCGTGTGTTTGTTTGGATTGCTTGTCATATATTTGGGTTGCTGGTCATCCATTTGGGCTGCTGGTCGTGTGTTTTGGTTGTGGGATAGTGTGTTTGGGTTTTTGCTTATGTGTTTGGTTTGTGTGTTGTGTTCAATTTGTTTGACTTTTGTTTAGGTGGTTGGTCATGTGTTTGGTTTGCTTGTTGTGTGTTTTGTTGCTGGTCGTGTTGTCGGGTTGCTGGTCATGTCTTTGGGTTGCGGGTCATGTGTTTGAGTTGTAGGTCTCATGATTGGGTTATGGGTTGCATGTTCGAGTTTTGGGTAATGTGTTCAGTTTGTTGGTCGTGTATTCAGTTTGTGGGTCTTGTGTTTTGATTGTTGGTCATGCATTAGGGTTGTGGGTCGCACATTTGTGTTGTTGGACTGGGGTGTGTCTGTTCATCTGTGACATCACAAACATTCTTCATGCAGATAAACTACAGTGGCAAACGTAATGTTAAAGATATTATTAATTTCCTGCGTGTGTGTGTGTGTGTGTGTGTGCATGTGTGTGTGTGAACAGAGTTGTTCACAGTTAATGGATCAGTTTATCAGCTTATCAGCACCTGTCTCTTTTTCAGTTTCTTTTCTTTTCAGCTGCTGATTAACATCAGAAAACAAGAAAACCTCCTCGGCTGCTATCTCTCATGACTTGTTTTTCTTTTTATTTTATGATGTAAAATACTCTGAACTGCATTTTCTGTAAGAATGGTGCTGCAGAAGATATTATTATTATTATTATTATTATTATTATTATGTAATTACAATAATAAAGCAAGTCCATTGGTAATGTGAAAAAATAATAAGGTAAGTGCAGATGGGATGAGGACATTTGTGATAGTGTATTTAGGCTGTATTTTGTTTATAAATGTTAAGAACGAATAGAAGTTGTAACAAGTGCATTAGCTGCTTAGTCGTGAAGGTGTAGCATGACCCTGGATTAGCATGGGTAATATTGGTGATGGAATGTTAAGTCACCTGGAGCCGAGCTAATTCCAAACCAAGTTTCCGCCTTCTTCTATCCAGTTACAGCTAGACAACAGTGGCCAGGTGCTAAAACCCTGCACAACAGCAGCATTGAGAGTAATGAAAGGACATCTCAGGGGATTACGGTGAATTAAACAGGGAGGTTAACAGCGGGAGGAGGTGAAGCAGAAATCTTATGTTCAAATCCACTGTGTTTATTTACAACCTCACAGTAATGCACTAAAGACATTACAGCCAATAAATAAATTACATTGTGAAGACAGTTACAGCTTTATACACACAATATTTAAACTCAGAGTCCTCTTTCTTTCTTTCTTTCTTTCTTCTGCTTCTTTGTTTCTTTCACTGCTTTCTTTATGTCTTACATATTTCTTTTTGCCCCTTTAATCATGAGATTTCTTTCTTGTTTTTACATATTTTTCTTTCTCTTTTCTTCCTTTCTCTCTTTTGCTTTTATTGTGCCTTTTCATTACCTTTCTTTCTTTCTTTCTTTCTTGATATGTAGTGTGTAATGTGTGTCGTGCATAATATGTAGTATGTAATGTGTAGTTTGTAGTTCATAATGTGTAGGGTGTAGTGCATAATGTGTAGTGTTTAATGTGTAGTATGTGATGTGTAGTTTTTAGTACATAATGTGTAGTATGTAATGTGTAATGTGTTGTGTGTAGTATGTAGTGCATAATGTGTAGTATGTAATGTATAATGTGTAGGGTGTAGTTTTTAGTACATAATGTGTAGTATGTAATGTGTAGTATGTAATGTGTAGTATGTAATGTGTAGTTTGTAGTGTGTAATGTGTTGTGTAATGCGTAGTTTGTAGTGTTTAATATGTAGTGCATAATGTGTAGGGTGTAGGGTGTAGTTTTTAGTACATAATGTGTAGTATGTAATGTGTAATGTGCTGGGACGTGACTCAGTGTCTGAAGAGGACTGAGCCAAACCGAGTCAAATCGAGACAAACTCAGACAAGTGCTCAGGAATGGAAATGTGTGGTGTGTGTTTGGCAGCAAGTAAAGAAATCCTCCCTGAACACACTCAGTGAGCTTATCACTCTCAGACACTGAGATAAACCTGAATCACACTAAACACTAAGCATGCCGTGGTCAGGATCTGCACAGACGTCCTCCTTCATTCTCTCTCCCTCTCTGTAACATGCCTTGGGGTTTACACTCCCGTCCTGCAGCTTAAAAAAGCATTAACACCAGTCTTTAAATCTATTCAGGACAAGACGACTCCTTCAGGCTTATACACACTCCAACAAAATTCATTTAAATTACCAAAAAGTTTCAGTTATCCTACAATTTAACATTCATCCGTCAGTCTATCATTTGTTTTTCTTTTCTTTTTTGTTTCGAATTCTTGTCTTTTTATTGTCTGTCTTTTTCCTTTGTTTGCTTCTTCCAGACAGAATCTGAATATTAATAAAAACCGGTTGCTAATTAATAACCATTAATATTAATAAACTCAAAGGACTGTTTGTGGTGTTTGGGTTTGTTATGAACAGGTTATTTCCTGTTCCATTTCCCAGCTTCCTGTTTGCAACAGGCCTGCATGTGCTTCGCTAGAATATTTTCTTCTCCTTCTTGTCATTAGCGGTCATTAGTGGTATTTTATTCATCATTAGTCATCATTGCCTAATTAAGAACAGATGATGTCACTGATGTCATGCAGCAAATAACAGACCACTAATGACTACTAATGAATAAACACCATGACCCACAGTTTCATTATTTATACATTATTTTAGGCCCAAACCTGCTCCTGAATACAACAACAACTACAACAACAACAACAGCAACACACACTCAGGTTTGCTGCAAATGTATGTTATTGTGTGTGTTATAAAACCCAAAGATCAGAATAAAGGTTGATTTCACTCTGACACCAGTACATCAAACTAATAAGATGCATTTTTAAATTCTCATTTATTAAAAATTAAGATTAAAATGATATAAACAGTGAAATAATGAATAGTATAAGAGTCTAACAGTCTAATTTAACTTTCTGTCCTTGATTGTGTCCTGTGTTTTTTCTTTTATCCAATTCTTTTCTTTTTTTTATTCTTTCTTCCTTCCTTTCTTAGTTGTTCTGTTTTATTTCTCTTCTGTTCATCCAGTTTTCATTCTGTATTTCATTGCTTTTCTTTTTCTTTCTTCGATTACACACAATATGGCTAAGAGCATATGGACATCTGAACATCACTCCCATATGTTCCCATTCCAAAACCATTCCCACTCCTCTGGGAAGGCTAGATTTTGGAGCGTGGGGATTGTGGGGATTTGTGCTTACTCAGCCACAAGCGCATTAGAGAGGAGGTCTGGAGTGAAGAATAAACCATGTCTTCGTGGAGCTCGCTTTGTGCACAGGAGCATTGTCATGCTGGAATATGTTTGGGCCTCCATTGGTTCCAGTGAAGGGAAATTGTAATTTCAGCAAACAAAGACATCCTGTACAACTGCGTGCTTCCAGCTTTGTGGCAACAGTTTGGGGAAGACCCACATATGGGTGTGATGGTCAGGTGTCCACAAACTTTTGGCCATATAGTGTGTTTTTTATTACATATTTTTCCTGTTTCCTTTGATTCTGTTTGTTTCTTTCTTTCTGTCTTTCATTCTATCGTTTCTTTTTCTTTTCTTTTGGTTCTATCTGTCGTAGTGAAGTGTAATGCACTAAAAGCTGAAAGTTTTTTTTTTTATAGTTTTGCACGAGTAAACAGCAGGTGTTTGTTTGTAAAGTGTGTGTCTCTGTGTGTGTGTGTCTGTGTCTGCAAGCTCTCTTTTATTATCCAGGATTTTCCAGCAGTTTTCTTACTCTCCCAGACAATTACCTTTTTAAAAGTGTCATTTTATCATTCCTAAAGCATGGCTGATCTGTATCTCTGAAGCCGTATCTCTGCATCAGTCCTGACGATCACCACCTGCGAACATGTCCGAGCTCATCCATCGTCCCGACACACTCAGATTAACGTGGGTCTGAAACACTGCACATGCTCGCTGCGCTCAGGCTAAAGTAAGAGAAAGTGGAGTTGAAGAGTGTTGCTGCTGCTGAAGAGTGTGATTAATTAGCGCTGGAGGAGAAAACGTAAAGCGACAGCTGTTTTCATTTCCATATCAGAGCAGACACAGAGCGTCAGAACTGCACCGGAGTCATCCATCAGAGCTACAACACTCTCTCCATCTGCACATTTATCAACAAAACACAATCAGATTCAACACTTTATTTCAGCACAACTACATCATGTTGCTTATTGATTAGCTAAAACTCCTGCTGCGTTCTAGTTAAGCAGCACGCTTTGTTAGTTTAGTTACAAGGGTGGAGCTAAGGTCATGTGATTGTGGGCAGTCCTTGTGAAACATTGTGGTTACGTTAAACAAATAGCGACACAACAACATTCATTTTCTTTCTTTTCTTCTTTTCTTCCTCTTTCCTTCATCCACTTAAAAATGAGAAAATTCAAATATCAAAAAAAGATATATTAAAAAATTATTTCAAGGTTGTTCGAGCAGGAAACACAAAATGTGTACATTTTTTGTTTCTTGAGGAATGTTTAATAGCAAGGCCACTATAATATAATAATATTCCGTTTTAATAAAGTAATTATTTGAGATTTTATTTATTTTCACTCTACTGTTGTATCCATGTATCATCACATCCACACACACACTAGCTTAAGTAAATTCCATGCTGTTATAAACACAAACTAAACAGAGTGTGTTGATTATGCTGTGTTCCCTCTTCTCATACTAAATAAATAAGACGGTGTGCTGAAGCCTGACTGGAGCTCAAGGTTATCCCACGTTCTGTGCAACACGAGTGAGCAGATGTAGTGGAGCCCCGTTCATCTTGTTAATTAAATAATTAGTGCCAGACTTTCAGGGCAGACGTCTCAGTGGGGCCGAACTGAGACGCGGCCGTCTGTTTTCCGCTCCCGCTCACTTCTAAATGCTTCGTATTATTCAATTAAGCAAGCAGGACCCGGATAAGCATCCTCCTGAGGACTTCACACTGAACTTTGACCTTCAACAAACTGAGTATGACTTCATCACATCTGAGCTGGACTGGCATATTAAAAAATGAAAATAAAACAAACTGAGATCATCAGGTTTTGTTAAGGAAATGTGATGGAACAAAGGAATTGTGTAGTTTACAGATTAGCCGTGTATGTGCAGAGTTCAGCTGTCTGGACTCACCTGAATGCACCCCCTTTAGTTCTCTGAAACTAACTAACTGGCCCTTCTCAGCTCTCTAAAGCCAGTCACCTCTGCACTATGAAGTCACATGGCTCCATTTTTCTGGAGCCAGTCATGTGACCACTTCTCCTTAGCTCTCTGGAGTCATCTGGCCCCACCCCTCATCATTTGGAGTAAGCTCTCATTCATCTCCTTATCTCTTTGCAGTTGTCCACCTGGCACTGTCTCTTTAGCTTTCTAGAGTCACCTGGACCCAGCTTCTTAACTCTTTGCGAACCCCCCCACCCCCCCAATCTGGCTCTTAGATTTCTGCAAGCTTCCACCTAGCCACACTTCCCTGCTCCCTGAAGTCAGGTGGTCCCACCCGCTCAACCCTCTGGAGTCACCTGACCACACCCTCTCATCTCTCTGAAAGCTATCCACCAGGCCCTGCCTCTGAGGTTCTTTGAAGTCACCTGTCCTCACCTCCTCAGCTCTCTGGAGTCACCTGACCACACCCCTTAACCTCTCGAGCCACCTGGTCCATCATCTTTTTGGGGCTGTCTACCTGACCCCGCCTCTTCAGTTCTCTGGAGTCAACTGGCTCTGCCTCATTAGCATGCTGGAGTCACATGAACATGCCCCCTCATTAAATCTGCGAATGTGTGTTTAATGAGCTGAAGAAGTTAATAAACTGTTTATGAGCAGAAAATAAGCAAATGTGTGTTTTCATTTCATCCCATTCAGAGAGCAACCAGTGTGTTACATCCTAACGTTCACTTTCCTTCAGGTAAAAAGCAGCAGATCTCCGTCAGCACTACAGACAACACACACCTCGAGTATACAGTCTTACACACACAACGTCGACCATTTCCCCTGTATTCCTGAGAAAAACATTATCGACTAAATGCCCAGTTATGAGACCCAGACACTGGAGAACATTGATCTTATGTCACACTCAGAGGAACATCGCTCACACAGCGGCCATTTTTGGCATTCTGAGGAGAAACACACACACACACACACAATTAGTGTATATAAAAATTCTCAGGTTTGATATGAGGACAAGTACAAAGAGTGGGATAAAAACAAAACACTAAACTTTTTCTTTGAAACATTAGCTTTGACTCTGTGTCCTGAACCTAGCTCTGTGCTGTCAGGTGTAAACTATAAGCTATTGTAATTTTTCTGAGAATTAAAAAAAAAAACATAAATGGTATTTGCATTAAAACCAAATGAAGTGTTACTAAACATGTATAAAATAGCCTAAGAGTGCCTGGTACCAGCTTTATTTATCCCCTCAGAGATTGTACATAATTAAAGCTATTAGTATCTTTTAGTCTCTGTTATTTTCATCTGCTTTTTTTTTTTAATTCTCTGTTGTATATAGTATGGCATGTGTATGATATCAATGATTACACATTTATTTTTAATCCAGTTATGTGAAGAAGTCCCTGTGAATGGGCTGTTACTATAGAAACAATAACATATTAGAACAAGATCATTAATATAAACTTGTGCTGATGGTATAGCTAATGGTATAGAAAATTAATCAACACCTTCTGATCAATCAGAATCCAGAATTCAACAGTGCTGTGGGTATAATGTGCTGCACAGTGGAAGTTATAGCATTTGAGAGTTTGATCATTCCACTGTGCAACATTTTAATGATTATCTTACTTCATCCATCAACAGCTTAAAAGGGAAAAAAAATAATCCTGGTGCTGACAGACACAAATGATTTGGACGCGTAAATGTTTTTATTCTGTATTGATTTTCAGTAGCTGCTGCAGGGGAACACATCACGGGTGAAATATGGATGTTTAAAAATAGAACATTGCATTGAGTTGTAAAAGAAAACAGAAGGTGTGGTGAAAAACGTCTGTTAAACGTGACTGTTATGGTCTTATATCAGAATTTAAACTTGCTCTGTATGAGAGCAGGAAACAGAACTTATGTAAACACTCCAATAGCACCAAGTAGCTTTCCCTCTGGATGTTCCCTCGATCCTTTAGTTCATTTAGGGCCCTTGGAATTGTCCCTACCTTCCCCTTGGTAAAGTTTCTCAAGAGTTTGGAGAAACTTTTTAGTTTTGAGTTTTTAGCTTGCTTATATACGCTCTACCTCTACCTCTGGAACTGTTTGTAGGGTTAAACACTGAACCTTTAGGCAATGAACCTTTTCGGATGCTAGAACCATTTTTCCATAGGTACATTATGTAAATACGAAGAACGATCAATAAAACCTCATCATTTTAGCCATTCTGTCTGAGCATGAAGCTAGCATGAATACTAGTGCTGTATCAAGGGATCTTAAAAAAACATAAGTAAGTACTACTGGAGCTAGGTAATAACTAACTTGATAATTGCTTAAATAATGATTAAGATATAAGATTACCCATGAACCTTTGTAGGCTAAGTGGTACAGAATATGGACGGATGGATGCTAAAATGCTAAAGCCTGACAGGGGACACCAGAACTAAACACATCTGACCACTTGCCTTAATTTTAACTCCTCAAAATCTGTGAAGTTTCATGCGTTAGCTCTGTTAGCGGTTGGTGATAAGTGTAATTACAGTGAAAGTTTTGTTTTTTTCCTCAGTAATTTCCCAACACATTTGAGGTACATGTTGATGTTCCGGATAGTTCTGTTTAGTTTCTACCCTCTCTGTATCTTTACACTGTGAATATAAGAGATTTAAGGGCTAGCTAAAGAGTTAGCATTATTTCTAGTTAAATAACTGCATCTGTGCTTCCCAGTTGGCTAGCAACAATATTCAAATATTTTTATTTACTTGAACTGTGAGCGTTTTGTTTTGTATTAAAAGCTCAAATTAGCAAGCTTCTTCTGAATACCTTTATATATCATAGCTTTACCTTTACACTCAAATGCACACATTTCACAGTGCCTTCTGGGTAATACACTCCCTCTTACACAGTGAGAACACACACACCATATGAACATACACTGTATGATCACACACTTAGAAAACACTCCATCATAGGACTCAGTCTGAGAGACAGTTTGAGTCAGATTTTGTCATCCTTGTTGAGCCATAATTTGGTGTTTTACTTCATACAGCTCATCTCTCTGACTCACGCTGTTATTATAACACACACACACACTCACACACACACACACACACGTCATTACACTCCGGTTTTGTTGCAGTTTGTGTAATTACAGACTTGTTAAGGCTTCACCCCCGAGCGGCTAATTTCTAATCAGCTGTTGTAAAATGTCTGAACACACACACGCACACACACACACACAACTGCTTTTTTTTTTTTTATTAAATTTTCATATTGTAATAATATGGTAAAGTTTTATTATTGTTTATATAATAAATATAATAAATAAACTTATATAATAAAGTTTATAAAGTGTAAATGTAAATGAATAAATGAATAAATAACATAATTAATCATAACACATCGTCATGCTGCCCACCAACAGCAACTAACATACAGTGCATATAAAAAGTCTTGCAGGTTTTTGTAAAGTAAAATGTAAAGAATTTAAACCAAGATAAATCATATCAGATCTTTTTCCACCTTTGATGTGATATAACAACCAACAAAATTCAAGTGAGAAAAAAAAATATTTTAGGGGAAAAAAAGAAAAAAAATTACAACAACCTGGTTGCATGAGTGTGCATGCCCCTTAACTTATGCGATGTTAAAGTACCTTCTGCTTGTAATACAGCACTCAGTCTTTTTGAGTAAAAGTCTACCAATTGAGCACACCTTGATTTGACAATTTTATTCACTCTTCTTGGCAAAAATGCTGCAGATCTATCAAATTGCAAGGGGAATCTCTTGTACACAACCCACTTCAAGTCCTTTCTCTCGCTTTTTGATAGGATTTGCATCTGGGCTCTGACTGGGCTATTCCATTCTTCTTCCTCTTTTTGTTGGCTTGGATTTGTGCTTTGGTTTGTTATTGTGCTGGAAATTAAATTTTTTCTTCATGTTCAGGTGCCTAACAGAGGCCTGCTGGTTTGCTTTTGGCAAAATAGATTGATATTTGATGCTATCCATGATTCCCTGTATCTTGAGTAGAGCCCCAGGCCCAGCTGAAGAGAAGCATGATGCTGCCACCACCATGCTTCACCATGGCTATGGTGTTGTTTGGGTGATAAGTGGTCTCATATTGTGCCAAACATATCTTTTAGTATTATGCTCCAAAATTTCTAACTTGTTCTCATCAGACCACAACACATTTTGCCCCATGGTTTGGGGTGATTTAGGTGGGTTTGGAATTTTTTTTATTTTTTTTTTCACAAACCCCATCATAAGAAAGGGCTTCCATCTAGCCACTCTAACCCATAGCCCACACAGAATACGAGAGATTGTTGCCACATACAGGGAGTGACCAGTACTTGCCAGATATTCCTGCAGCTCCTTTATTGTTGCCCTAGGTCACTTGGTAGCCTCCTTGATAAGTTTTCATCTTGTCCTTTCATCAATTTTGGAGGGATGCCCCATTTTCTCCACTTGTTGATGGTGACCTGCATGGTTTCCATGGTACATCTAATGATTTGAAAATTCTTTTGTACCCCTCCCCCTGACCTATACCTTTCAACAGTGACATCCTGTACATGCTTTGTTAGCTCTTTGTGGAACACGGCTTCAGCAGTTGGAAGAAACCAAGAAGATGTCAAGAAAATCCTACAGACATAGCTAGTCTTTATTTGGGGTTAATCAGAATCACTTGATTCTCATGACAGTATGATAATTACTTTTGAACATGAAATTGAATGTCATTGGTTCATTTTGAACACAGTTACATCCCCAATTACAAAAGGGTGTGCACACTTATGTAACCAGGTTATTGTAAGTTTTTCTTTTTATTCCCCTAAAATTAGTTTTTCAACTGAATTTTGTTGGTTAACACACAGTGAAAAAGAAACAGGCTTCTTTTTTTTTACATCACAAAAACCTGCCATTTTAACAGGTGTGTGTAGGCTTTTTATATCCACGGTAGCCTTATGTTAGCTAGCTAAATGTAAGCAATGGCAATGACTACTGTTAATCTACCAACACAGATTTGATACTGACAGTTAACTATGTGTTGAACAGGATTGCACGATTGGTGTCTCCTTCAAATTCATTCACAGCGAGGACACTTCAGACAGTTTATCCCAGGAGTACACCCTCCGACTGAATGGATCACAGGGCAGGTGAACTTCACCGTGTGTTAAGTAAAGGGCACAATGAGCAGATGTAGTGTGTGTTAATTACTAAGAGATCAGGTACAATGCTGCATTCATGTGCTATGGGAAATGGTGTAAATATGAGTTTGTGTAAAAACTAAAGGCTGCATTTGAACACATCTTAATTACAGACAGGACAGTCAGAGCGTTACCTTTTCATCATGGTGGAGGAGAGGACATTCTCAGCGCAGGACTGGGAAAATGAGGAATTTGGGAATTTGAAGGTAGACATGTCAGGACTGGAAAAAGTAAAGAAAATTTGAAAATGTTTTGAACAAACTTTAGTGTTGTGGTTGTATATAGTGAAACTCAAGACATAAAGGTTTTAAAGGTATCTTTGTACAGCATCCTTAATACACATCACATTTCACATTTTTCCTTTTTATCCTACACTTAATGACCTTTAAGAACTATAAAAAGATAAACTTTCCAGAAAGTCTAGAAAATGTATAAATTATAAAAGTACAGATTTTTTTGACAGGTGAAAGCAGAGAACTCACTGCTTAGGGTCATAATGAACATTACTAAAATAATGATAAATGTTACGTACTGAAATACATCAGAGTATATAACCAGGTAATGTTAGTTAATGGACCTGAACACAGAGAGGAATGGGAAATGGGAGCAGGACAGCGTCTATAAAACACACACAGATAACACAGGCGGGTTCTCAGATGTGGAGTGTACAAACATGATGACACTCTGATGATTCACACACATCATTTTTAACCAAATTTGAAAACAAAAAAAATCAAAATGAGAGCTGTTGTGTTCTGGAGAAGGTACTCTAAAGGAACAATATGATGATGTCATCAAACAGCGCCGGCTGTTTGATGACATCACACAGTCATGGAGAGACTGAAAAGCTCTGGTTATGGCATTAACACCATTGTTTATCTCATTTAGCTTTATTGTCTGAATTTTCTCATTTCCAAAACATAGATATGAAGTTTTATGCTGTAATTCTGTAAAAAAAATCATGTACAGATGGCACATGAATACACAAACATACAAACACAGCAAGGCTGTACAACAACTTAGTACTACTGAGAAATTACTTTCTTTTAAAAACTTTATTTAAAATTTAATTTTATCATCTGTGTGAGAAATCTATTTCACCAAACAGCTAATTGATGCTAATTATTACCTAGGATATTTTTTTTTATTTGTGTGTATGTTTGTATGTCTGAGTATTTTTCTCTCTGTCTGTTTGTCTGTCTGTATTTTTGTCTGAGTATCTGTCTGTCTGAGTATCTGTCTGTCTGTCTATGTGTCTGAGTATCTGTCTGAATATTTGTCTGTGTGTTTCAATATCTGCCTGTGTGTCTGTGTGTCTGAGTATCTGTCTGAATATCTCTGCGTTTGAGTATCTGTCTGTCTGTCTGTGTGTGTGTCTGTGTGTCTGAGTATCTGTCGAATATATGTCTGTGTGTTTGAGTATCTCTCTGTGTGTCTGAGTATCTGTCTGAATAATATGTCTGTGTGTCTGAGTATCTGTCTTTCTGTGTCTTTCTTTCTCTCTGTGTTTATCTGCAGTGATCCAGTAACACAGAGAATGTAGGTTTGTCATTACTGCTGCTTCTTTATTTTCTACCTGTGTGTGTGTGTGTGTGTGTGTCTTTGTGTGTGCGTAGATCTAAATTGCTATTAAAAAAAGGAAGACGTCTGTTTCATGTTGACTAAATGTCACAAACTTTTGACCTGCGGTAAAACACGCTGGATTCCACTGAGGGAAGATAATGAGACTCATTTTCACAAATTTACAAATATGTGTGTGTGTGTGTGTAGCTCTTTGAAGTAAAGCAGAAATAATGATAAACAAACAGAGAGGAGGTTGGCATGCAGGGTTTTGCGTGCTAGTACAAAGAACACGAAGAGGAGAAACTCATAAAATCACACACACACACACACACACACACACACACACACACACACACAGTCTCATACGCTGACAAGCTCTGGTTCTGACTCAGAGTGTTAATGACAGGGCAAAGATACAAACCCAGGTGGTGCAGGACATTTTCTCCCCCGTCTCTCTGTCTTTCTCACACACACACACACACACTCTCTCTCTCTCCCTCTCATACACTCATGATGAGAGCATCGGTGGGTTTTCCAGCCTTTGTCAAAACAGTAATTAACCTCAAACTGCACTTCCAGCAGTGTCAGCCGTCTTCCTTGAGCTAATGAAAAGCTCAAATACAGTATTACTCTGGGTGTGTCCCAATCCACATTCCCAATGCATTATATCGGCTACATAAACATCAGCACATCCACTGTGGATGTGTCTCAAACCCAAATTGCCATGTTGAGTTGCCTCTGTATTGTACAAGATGTGTAGTTTGGGATATGGCCAAAGTGGATGCCACGCTCAGTATATAGGCCACATATTACCTTCAAATGCCACAGTGTGTTAGGGTTACTATCTACCTGCATGGGCACAACAACCACACACATACACACACACACACACACACACACACACACACACACACACACAGCAGTGTATATAGAGTGAGCTGGTGCTGCTCTGATTGTAATGATAGTTGATGGATGAGAGTGGGCGTGGTTACCTGAGGGCAGGTGAGAGCAGGAAATATGATGGCTGTGTTAGTCATCAATCTTATAATGATACACAAAACACTAAAGAAGGCTCTGTGTGTGTGTGTGTGTGTGTGTGTGTGTGTGTGTGTGTGTGTGTGTGTATCATATCCACTTTCCTGGGCTTCGTGCTGCTGTGTCTCAACATCATGGCGGAAAAAATAATCACTGTGGAAGAATCAAATATGTGTAGTGATTCTGTGAATTTCCATATGACCAATCAGCAATGTCCGGAACTGTAATCTCTGCTCTTAATAATTTCAGTTCTGCAGAAACTAAAATCGGCCCATTTTTCTCAGTTCAATTCAATTCAGGCACAGTATTGATTCTGCAGCATCACATAAACCAGAGCTCCATTATTGCTCCTTATTCACTGACCAGTAGGCAGAAATGTTGTATCACATGACCTCACACACCTGAACTGCAGCAAATCTACAGCAGAAGAAGGGAAGAAACAATGTGCGAAAGCTGTGAATGAATTTTAAAATGGCCCGAACACTCACTTGTAGTGAGAAGCAACAGATTTGTCCTGAAAACACATTTAATATTTCGCAGTGAATATTAAATTCCTGAACCACACATGGAATAAATGTATGAAAAGAATGCATGAGCTGAGTGAGTCATGGCTACGCACGCTGTCTCGCTTATGCATTACACATAAAGCATGTTTATCAACACCGGTTTTCACCCACACATGGTGATGAGCTGTTCTCGACAGGACAGAAACAACGATGAAATATTTAATCATCCATTAACATCGCTGCTTTATTTTTTTTTAACTTTGCTAGTAAATTAATCAACTCACTGAAAGCTGAAAACATTTGTGTGAATGTTCCTGTTGAGTAAATCAATGAACAGAGACAAATGTGTGCAGACTTCATTCGTTACAAGATTTATAGAAAAAGAATCAACATCTGGCCAAGCAGAATCCAGAATTCAGCAGTGTTGCGGAATAAAGTTTTACATTAAATAGCTTTTTTTTTTTTTTTTTTTTTTGCTCAGGAAATGAAAATGCAGATGAGCTGCTTGGGAATAACGCCCTGATACAATAATGTGTGAAACTGGTCAAAGTGAGAATCATGTTTCATCAAGAATAGTACAGGGTTATATTTTTGCGTAGGTACTAATCTGTGAATCGGTGTGTAAGTGAGACAGGGCTGTCCAATAACAGGACTAGCTGCGGTCAAGTCAAGACTGAGTCTTAAGAGGGTCGAAGCCAATTCATGATCAAGCCCAAATGAGCAGCAGGGACAGGATCAAACCCAAATGAAAAAACAACAGGCAAAAAAAAAAAGGCAAAAAAAACCAACAACAAAACAAAACAAGTGGAACAGGCAAAGAACGTCAGTTGGTAAGTCAAGGAGAATGAATCAGAATCAGAAACTGGAAAACAAAGTTGGCAAGACTTCGCAATAAGTTAATGAAATAAGGGAGTATAGAAACAGTGAGTAATTGAGGAAGTCATGAGGATCATGTGACCTTTAATGACCTCGTATTGTGGTGAAGGGGACCTCTGGTGGTGTGGGGTGGAACTGTCAGGGATGACTGTAGGAAATACAGCAGACGACACACAAATTTGTGAAGTGTTCTGTTTGTGAAGCATTACATCTGTATGTGATCAAGGGAATGACAATAAAACCTACTGGACTTGACTTGAGATATTTCTGTTGTTGAGGCACATGAAGCTCAGTTTTATTAATCAGCTGTTTTCGAGATTTTTACTGCTTCTGCAGTCTAAATCAGAAGCAGCCTGAACATTTTATGATTTTATTATAAGTAGTGTTAAATGAAAGGCTGTAGGTTCTGATCTCTATCACTTTGGAGTTCTCGTCTCATCAGGGTTTAGCTCATCATTGTCACTCCAACGTGGGGGTAAAGGTGATGGGGTTGTAAGTAAAGGGGGTTAGTGAGAGTCGTCACTCATTATCGATGTGTTTGCAGTGGAAATGCAGCTGGTGAGATTATTGTGTACAAAAACAATGTCATTAAAGATGATGGATGTTTGCAAATATTTATCCGGAAGCAACTTTTTATGTATACTGAGGGACGCTCATGTTACAAATGAGTCATTCATACAGGATTCTGGAACACACACACACACACACACACACACTACCATATCATTCTCACATCTTCAACCTTTCTACTCTAAACTTAACCTCATACAGTCATGGGTTGAGTCCCAAATGACATGCTGTTGCCCTCGATTGAGTGTTAATGGTGCATTATATTGAGTAAACACTCTTAGCTGGCTAAGAGCTTAGCATACACACACACTCTCCTATTTATCACAATAATTGGCTGCATCTCAAATCCGAAACCATCATACTGCTCTGAATAGTTAGTGTACTATTTTGGTAGTATGTGATTTGAGATGCAGCCATGGAGATATTGGAACAGAGACTCATTAAGTCATTGTTTTTTTTTTCAAGCACTCTGATTTCCATCTTCTCTTCACCATGGGCCGTGTTCCAAACTGCACACTAATGCACTGTCTAAATTTTACAACACTTTTCGTGTATGCAGTGTAGAACAAGGTGATAATTAGCCTGCCTATTCATCCTGCTAGCAAAGCAATTACTAGCCACAATCAAACCTTCCTTGTTACCATGATGACTGGTCTGTGGCTGTGTCCCAAACCACTTTACTAGTGAACTGATGTATTCTGAAATATTATTTAGTACTGGAGGCTGGAACTCAGGTGTTATACAGTACTTCTATTTTTATGCACAAGGGTGCAATGAGTACAAACCAACCTGTCATACACACACACATACACAGTCGTCTGGCAGTCTGGAGCAGGAGATGGTGAGTGACCCGAGGGTGTTTTGAGTCAGAGATAAACTCAACACCAACACCATGATGGATTACTGAGCACAGAGCAGCAGGATACACACACACACATACACACTCAGATCAGTTGAGAAAATTTCAGGAATCCTCTTTTCACCCATAACATGGGACGAAGACTAACATGCAAACATCTATAATTCTATGTTCATACTAGCTGCTGATGAGTATCTCATGATGTTTGTAGTTTTGTGGTGTGTAACAACTGCTACTATTGTCTTTTGTGGGCAAGGCTTGTCCATTTATTTTTATTTGGCTCAGATTGGAAAAAGTGGTAGCTAAATTGTAAAGCCTACACCTACTATACCATTAATACACACCATTATTGTTTAAAATGTATTTAAGATCGACTTACTTCATACTAGTTTAATTGGCTGTGATTTGCAGCTGCACTATTGTCAGAGCTGCAGTTCTAGAAAATGAATTAACAACTTCTGACCAATCAGAGTCCCGAATTCAACAGAACTGTGGTGTAAATATTTTCTGATGCCTATTTAAAAGTAATTTTAGACTAATGTAAGCAAGACATTATACACTATACATTAGCTATAGAAATCATACTGAAGCTTGGAAGAATTTGTTTTTCAAATGTGAAAATGAATTCATTTTAATTTGGGTGTAATTCTATTCTCTATACTGTGTGTGTGTGTGTGTGTGTGTGTGTGTGTGTGTGTGTGTGTGTGTGCGTGTGCAGAAGCAAAATAGAAAATTCAGTTGCATACAAATACAAATTCTTAATGGTCATTCCAGGGATTATGTAACAGCTACGTTGTTTCCATTATCACCTTGCATTCTAGCGTAGTTAGCAAGTTTATCGCTACAAACATCTGATTTACCGATTATGAAAACATAACCCAGCCCTGTTCTTATCATTTCACAGGTATTGATATTTAATTACACACAGAGCTTTAAATATTATCTAAAAAATATTTAAGTGTAACAGTGATGCATTTACAAGCAAAAGACAGAAAACTGAAACAGGACAGAAGCCCAACATTAATGGTATATATAAAATATATAAATCTAATGTAATGTATAGACATTATTTAGACTGAAAATAAGAACAGAGAGAGAACATGCCTGACTCAGGAATGAGGAAGAATAATTTATTTATTTTCAGTGTAACAGATTTCTGTAACAGATCAGTTTGTGGTTTCAGTAGTAGAGCGAGTCATTTTGTGGCTTTTGAAGAAGCACGAGCAGGTAGTGACATGTACAAGACACACACTCACACACATACATGAGGTGGTGGTGATTCAGAGGAGCTGGAATCTGGACGAGATGATGAGATAGAGAGAAAGAGGATAAGATCAGAGGTGAAGGAATCTGAGGCGTCTCGTTCAGGACTCACACTCACACCACTGTCATCACACCCGCCTCACTCGCTCTCTAACTCACACACACACACACACACACACACACACACCCTGACATCCTCACCGCCATGCCCTGTTCATCCTCACCATCTCATCTTTTATTCTCTCTATCTGTAAACACACAATATTTGGGTTTGAGCATAAATGCAAGTGCGTAAGTGATTTTTATCTCCAAAAAACACACAACCCATGAATGTTCCAGAACATGATAACAAGCTGAAAACCAGTCGGTGATTCAAAGCTTAGCATCAAAGACAGCTTTTATGTTCTTATATTCAAGTAGTCACAATAGTCAAAATCAGCAAGAGTTGCACTGCGTCTGAGTTACATACAGCAACTAAAGCAGACATAGCTTATCTCAATGAGTGAATTCTTTCCCAGATATAAGTATGAATGAACTTAAAGTGAGCTGTAAGCATAACAGATGTGCACTTGGTCAGCTTATCCTTCAAACCATGGGCATGTTTTTTTTTTACAGGAGAGCACACCGAATGAACAAAAACATTGGCATTATTTTATTCATTTGACAAATCAAAATAGTGAACTAAAAGTCTACATTATACATGACCATGATTAAGTATCTCGTGGTTCATTAAGTCATGTGCACAAGTAACTATAACTGAGCGTGATATTTAAAAAAAAAAGTAAAATAATAGAACGTGCTGGATCAAGTACTATTTATGCTTGCTGAATAATGAGTGTGGAAGCCATATTGATAAACTAGTCATATTGGTATCACACCAATTAATGTGATAATTACAACTAGGACTATTCATGCAGTAATATATTGTCAGTATACTAGACTTCTATTAGATTTATTTTAATGCTTGCCATCTTGTCGTTCATATATTGTATTATCATATTTCTCATTTTTAAATTGTCTCTAGGATTTATGTTACATCATATTAAATTTGACAGCAAAGAAAAAAAAAAAAACACTTTTCCCCCTCTCTACTTCTGATTATTTTCAGGTTTAAAGGCAAGTGCTTGTGTTTAAAGGTGGTGGTGTTAGATACTATTGAAAAACCCCATCTCGGCTGCTTTTACTCAAGAAAAATCTTGCAACACAGCGTGAACACAGTGTGAACTACACAAAGGTGATTTTAATAATTTGAATGTGGAACTCCAAGTGGAAAAATCCACTTAAGCTGCTGCGTAATCTGACTCTGAATACAAGGCACATTTCCTACATAAATACTGACATAACTTTTGGACTTAGGTCGCTAACTCTGAACACAGCCCACAGTACACTAAGTAGTATTTAAAAAAAAACATTTAATATCCTATGTGCACTTGTATAGTGAGAAGGGTGAGGTTTCCTAATTGTCTCCTTGTTGGACATGAAGCATATATACACACACATATATATATATATATATGTAAAGGGTGCAAGAAGACATTTAGGATTCAGACAGACTATAAGGTAAAGTGTGGCTCATGGTAGTGGAAAATAAAAACTTTATGGAAGATGGTTTGTGTGTGTTCTGGTGTGAATCATTCACTGAGAGCTGAAAGGTGAAAATCTCCTGATTTTAATAGACAGTGTATCGTTTCTGAGTGTTAAACGTCTCCTTTGTTATGAAAAAGAGACGAGAACAGACAGGATGCGTGTACATTTATCACCTCATCACATTCCTCCATGTTTGGATTGAATGAAGCAGGAAAACGCAGCTCTGTTTATTCTGTAATATGAATCTCTCTTTCCTCTGTGTGTGTTCATGCAGTTTAATATTCCTTCCTGAGTGAAAGCATCCTGTTCTCACACGTCTGTCGTTCAGTTTCTGTCTGTCTTCACGACTTAAACAAATATTTACCAGAAAAGTCAGTTACAAAAAAGTGAATGTGTTTATTTCCATTAGATTCCGATAAGAAGGAACAAGATGACATCATCAAAAAGAGGATCATAGCCATGGGCTACATCCCAAACCACCAAATACCATTCCAGCTGCCTATAATAAGCACTGAAACAATCAGTTTTTATTAAGGATATGAGGTGTATGTAGTGTGCATAAAATAATTATTACTACAAATGTCCTCCAGCAACATCACTTAAAAAAAATATTTGAAAACATTTGGCATTTAATTTGGAATTCATAATTTTATTTTATTTTATTTAATTTTGCTAAAAGTCTTTATATATATATATATATATATATATATATATATATATATATATATATATATATATATATATATATATAAAATTTATATTTATATTTATATATACAGTTAGGTCCGGAAGTATTTGGACAAGAGTTTTTGTGATTTTGCCTTTACACACCACAATGGATTTGAAATAAAACAATCAAGATGTGATCGAAGTGTAGACTTTCAGCTTTATTTTAAGAGGTTCCACAAAAATATGGCATTTATCATTTAGGAATCACAGCCATTTTAAGCAAAGTACCTCCATTTTCAGGGGCTCAAAGGTATTTGGACAAAGTGACATAATTGTAAATATAAGCATAATTTTAATACTTGGATGAAAATCCTTTGCAGTCAATGACTGCCTGAAGTCTGGAGCCCATGTTCTCAAAACTCAAATTCTGAGTTTCCTCCCTGGAGATGCTTTGCCAGGCCTTCACTGCAGCCACCTTCAGCTGCTGCTTGTTTGTGGGTCTTTCTGCCTTCAGTCTTGTCTTCAGTAAGTGAAAAGCAGCTCT
>CM040985.1:10784706-10805787 GCA_022985145.1 Pangasius djambal
AAACTCAAATTCTGAGTTTCCTCCCTGGAGATGCTTTGCCAGGCCTTCACTGCAGCCACCTTCACTTGCTGCTTGTTTGTGGGTCTTTCTGCCTTCAGTCTTGTCTTCAGTAAGTGAAAAGCAGCTCTATTGGGTTGAGATCAGGCGACTGACTTGGCCATTGAAGAATATTCCATTTCTTTGCCTTCAAAAAGTCTTGCGTTGCTTTCGCAGTATGTTTAGGGTCATTATCCACCTGCACTGTGAAGTTGTGAAGGGGTTTTTCTTCACCAAGGAAAGGATTCTGTGATCATCCACTTTAGTTGTCTTCCATGGTCTTCCAGGCCTTTAGATGTTGTTGAGCTCACCAGTGCTTTCTTTCTTTTTAAGAATGTACCCAACTGTTGATTTGGCCACACCTAAGGTTTATAGATTTATGTTGTTTTTTCAGCCTAATGATGGCCTCCTTCACTTGCATTGAGATCTCCTTGGACTTCATATTGGTAGCTCCAGTCGAACAGCTGCCAAATGCCAACTCAATACCTGATATCAACTCCAGACCTTTAATCTGCTTCATTTGTCTTGAAGTAACAAGGGAATGGACTGCACCTGGTCAGTTAACTTCTTGACAGTCAATTGTCCAAATACCTTTGAGCCCCTTAAAATGGAAGTACTTTGCTTGAAATGGCTGTAATTAATAAATGGTAAATGCTATATTTTTGTGGAACCTCTTAAAATAAAGCTGAAAGTCTACACTTCGATCACATCTTGATTGTTTTATTTCAAAACCATTGTATTTGTACAATACAGTAAATTAGTTTGATATTAATAACATCATAAATTATGGAGGTCGTGCATATGCTGTGTATTGATTAATGTGTACTGTAGTCTTTTTTTTTTACCCCATTTTGGAGACAAACTTAAAATTCAGATGGAAACGTCACTATAATAACTCCAAATCCAGATTTAAATCACAGCTGTCATGGTTACAAAGACCTTTAACAAAATAATAAACCATTCAAGATGTGCAGTGAGTCAATATTCCTACACTCCCTTAAATATCCTTAACTTTTGGCCTGTTAAATTTCCCCTCATATCTCTCAGTGCAATAAATTGGAAAAACTCCAAGATTGGATTCAGTGACTCTGTTTCCTTCCTTCTGTTTTCTTCTGAGACAGAAAATTAACTAAAATACAACAATAAATACAGTTAGGGTCAAAGGTTTGAGTCCACTATTT
Organism: Pangasius djambal; assembly: GCA_022985145.1. Taxonomy (NCBI): domain Eukaryota; kingdom Metazoa; phylum Chordata; class Actinopteri; order Siluriformes; family Pangasiidae; genus Pangasius; species Pangasius djambal. Next base: position 10,785,924 of record CM040985.1, read on the forward strand.
TTATCTAATGTTATCATACTGTAATATATTTACGCAAGGCAAATTACATTTCCCTCATCAGGGAGTGTGTGTATTACCAATAATGCAATGTGGGTCATATTCAGATGATAAGTCAATATGTATGTGGAGCAGAAGTGTACGAGAAAGGGTTTTTCAATAATGTCAAGATTTTTAAACACAAACACTTGCCTTTAAACCCCCCAAAAAATCAGCATAAAATACATAAAAAACTGTAGTTTTTCTTTGCTGTCAATTGTAATTCATTATACCATAAAAGCTAGAGACAATTGATTCATAGCTATATCCATAAAAAAATTCACTCTTTGAGATAAGCAATGTCTGTGATTATGTCCTCTGTGTGGAAAAAAAAAAACTTTTTCGTGGTGTTTTTGAGTGTATTTACAGCCAAAAATGCACTTAAGTGCAAGGTCAGAATCGTGCGTAACTGAGACACGACTTTGTTTTACACAAACTCTGCACCTGTGTGTGTAACTCTACGTGTAACTTTACGTGTCTTCTGAATAGCCCTTAAGTCTGTAGTTACGTCTGAGGTCTGAATAGTGATGTGTGTAATTTCAGTATTAAATCCTCACTGTGCACATAACTCTTTCCTGATTATGGCCCAGTGTGAGCAGTTTTTGTGTGTGGGTATCTCTGTGTGTGTGCGTATTACCCATAATGCACTGTGTAACTTTTAATCTGAATATAAGATGCAAATGTGTGTGAACTGGATGTTCAAATAGATTTGCATATCTCTTTACCTCTGAGAGTGAAAGTGTTTCTGGAACTTTCTGTAATGTCCTCAGCGTTATTTAGTTTCCTGACGCACATGCAGCTGAAACTGATCTGCTCTCCTCGGGCCACTTTGACACCATGGCCAAGACGAACATCTCAGATTAAACACAAAAGCCAGTGTGCGAGCCGAAATCCGAGCTTGGAATAAAGCGTTATCCGGGGGACGGGAGGATCCTGGACTTCTCCGCTGTTTTTATAAAGAGCTGAGGTGAAAAATGCTAATAATGTGACCTTTGGCAGGCGAACGGGACTCTAATGTGCACTTCCTGTTCTCTTCTTCTGTGAATCAAGATAACGAAGGTTCTGTTCATCTTCACTATCAAGTGTCTGAGTGTTAAAATAGTGTGTGAGCCAGAACAGTTTATCACCACACACCTGCTACACACACACACACACACACACACACACACACACACACACACACATATTTCTGTAACAAACTACATTAGTGTTGCACCGCTGTTTATAACTCTTCTTTAAATCCTGTCAGGAATAAAAAATTAGCGTAGCAACCACACTGTAACACAACAAACACTCACTGAATATACACTGATAAAGTGTACAAATGTGTGTCAGTTTATTTGAGTTTTAGCATAAGGTTAGCATGCTGTTTATACCTGTTTATAAGTTAGTGTGAATTTGTGGAATGTTGAAATTGCATGAAATTAAGCTAGCATCAGTGTGATGTTGGGGTTATTTTAGTGTAAGGTCATTAAACATTGATTTTATACAAGTGTTATCCTAACCTCATGCTACTTTTAGTGATACTGTGAGGTTGACCTAATGTTAGTAGTGCACCTTAGCATGATGTTGGTGTTAGCCTAAAATTACCATGAGTTAAGGCTAGCATTAGCTGTATTATGGTTTAGGCTAACATTAGCATGATGTTGGGCTAGTGTTAGTGTGAAAGTGACCAACAGTAAACTTAGTAGTGTATATTAGCATGCATTTTCCATGGGAGTTCATGTTAATGTCATTGTTAGGTTAAGCTATTATTAGTGTGAAGTTGGCATACTATTAGCATGAAGCTGGCATTACGTTAGTGTGAGGTTAGTATAAGTTTACTATAATATTAGCATTACAGTTGTTGGTTTGAGGTTTGCCTAGCATTACCATGAAGTCATTGTTAGTTTAGACTAATATTAGATTAACTTAAGGGGATGTGTGTGCCAGTTTAGCCTAACGTTTAGCACTGTGTTAGGCTAACATAAATGAAAAGTTTGCATCAGTTTAGCTTAACATTTAGCACTGTGTTAGCTTAATGTTGTTGGTGTGAAAATTACCTTAACATGTTACCTGGCAGATTAAATATTTCTGTTAGCTACTTTATTATTGTTAATTCTCCGTATGAGCTGTATTTGAACAGTGGATACAGTGTTTATACATATGTTACAGTATTTGAACATTAACACACATTAGGTGCAGTATTTGAAAAGAAAGCACAGTATTCGAACCAAATGCATAGTTATTATACAGTAGAGTCAGTATTTATACATAAGGTAGAGTATTTGAACAGTAGATACATTATTTGGACAGCAGATATTTGAACAGTAGAACAGTAGCTACAGTATTTATCCAGATGGTACAGTATTTAAACAGTGAATAATGTTTGAACAGTAGTTTGAACATTACATACAGTACTTAAACATTAGATAAAATATTTACACAATAGATAAATTACTTGAGCAGTATATAAAGTACTTAAACATTAGATAAAATATTTAAACATTAAATACAGTGTTTGATCAGTAGATTCAATATTTGAGTATTAGATTCAGTATTTGATTAGTGGATACACTATTTGAACATTATATATATAATTCTTATAGAATGTACATTATTTATATGTAATAACCTGTATTTAATTAGTAGACACAAAAAAAAGTAAATTCAGTATTTACACATATGGTACTATATTTAAATAATAGATACAATATTTGCACAGTATATACAGTGTTTGAATATTACAGACAGTACTTGAACAGTAGTTTGAATGTTAGATATAGTATTTCAAAATTAAATACAGTATTTAAACAGTAGACAGCGTTTGAACCTTATATACAGCATTTATATGGAAGGTGCAGCATTTAAACAGCAGTATTTAAACAGTGTTTGGATATTATATACATTATTTGAACAATAGACAGTGTTTGAATCTTAGACACAATATTTAAGCAGCAGTATTTCAAACGAAGTTTGCATGTTAGATGTAGTATTTGAACATTAAATAAAGTATTTAAACAGTGTTTGACCCTTGGATACAGTATTTATATGAAAGGGTATCATTTGAAAAGCAGTATTTAAAACAGAGTTGACTCAGTTTATACATTAGTATTTAGTAAACAGTAAAAGCATTTTTTAAACAGTAACATTAGATTTGAACATTAGATTCAGTATTTGAACAATAGATACAGTATTTAAGTAGTGGTATTTAAACAGTATTTTAACTTTAGATGCAGTATTTGGACAGTGTATTATCGCTAATTGTCGTCACTCGGTGCGGCTGGTTGAGGCGTCTTCATGCCATGTGCAGTATTTAGGGTCACTTTACTGTCAGGGTTTTGGACAAAGAGCTGCTTTGTTACGTGTGTGTAGGACACGCTGTAATTCTCATCCTCTTGAAACACGAAACAAAGTGAAAACTCGACACCGCCGTCATTAACAAATCACTTTCTTGTGTTCACCATGGTCCTGCGCAGGAAGAGTGGAGGGAGATGGGGGGATGAGAGTCAGACGATATCTCTCCTCTACGATGGCTTTTCATCGGTCTTTGTGCTCCTGTCTAAGCGTGAAAGCCATTCCTCATTTTCCTGAACAAAAACGTTGAGCAAACGTGCCAACTGGAGGAGTTTGTCTCTTTCTTTCTTCTTGAAAAAGTAAACTTGTGGCTATGGGAGGAATGGCCCACCTGTACAAAAACAGTTGGAGCAAAAAAACCCCTAGAAGATCTACAGCAGAGTTCAGAGTTTACTTCACTGTTCAAACATCTCCCTGCTGTGATATATTAAAGTAATGGATTGAACATGCTGTATAGTGCACTACATTTCCAACAGGGAGTCATTATGGGTCTCATTGTATCTTTTAAATACAGCACAGTATTTCCAGACTTCAAAGACAAATAATGCGTAGTATCACTGGAGGGTAAAATGCAGTTAAAAAAAAAAGTAACATAGTAATGTAACACTACATTTTTTATATAAATCTCTTACAGTTTCTAATGTCCCTTGTAGATACCATGAAATGGTTCTACATGGCCGACATTTTCACTGTTGATCTGCAGCTCAAACGGTTTGAACATGATTGTGCTGACCGGCGTGGGAGAACAAACAGCATTTTAAATCACTTTCTAATTATCATTAACGTTAACATTGTAAAGTGTTAGATTTGATTTATTTTAGACTTTGTTTTAGTGTCTATTTTATCATTTTTTAGTCATATCTTACAGCTTTTTTCTCATTCGGGCAAAAACTGGAAGTGCCATTTTTGACTTTTTTAAGCCAAATATTGGTAATGGATTCCTAATAAATACATTTTATTCACGTTATCCATATGTATGTCTAATGCTAGCTAAGTGGAGCACACACTGAAAGATTTTATTTCAGTGTGTGCTCCAAAAATGTTGGAATTTTATTATTTTATTTCTTTGGACTTTCACTTTCTTTGGTTTCCTTTGAACTCAAAGCATTATCCATTTATCATGACGGAAAGCAAGGACGCCGCATCGGAGCATCTTTCGTGGGGGAAAATCGTGTTGAGATCAGAGATTACTAATGTGAGATGGTGGAAGGGGGCGGGGCTTCTGGGGAGTCAGTTAATATTGGAGAGTTTAAAATACCTACGTAACTGTCAATCATTCCTGATTCACATGTTTACTGGTTCATCTATTGTTTGCTTGGGGGAAAAGAAGACTCTTGGTGTGTCATAGCAGCATTCCCCAGTGTTATTATGCATAATTTCTGTAAATCATCTGAAAAATCTGTTATTCAGGTGTTTGTTCATTTTCAAATCTACAAACAGTACTTTTGTTTTCACCAAATCCAAATTCCAAGTTTGTTTTTTTATAAAAATGTACAGACACTAATTTCAAAACCAAGTTTGTGTTTGAAATTAAAATTCTAATGATCATTTTTGAAATAGGAAATTCCAGTTATTTCTTTTGTTGTTGTTAGTGTGTTGATTAGAAATGTCAGTAAATTCCTCACACATCACTGCGTCTGTATAAACATGGGGTTTATAAAGTGATAGTGGTTTTTGAATCATTTCCATAACAAATAGCAGTGAAATGCTGCAGAAGCGACACGCAAATCTCTTCAGAAAGTCCTCCAGCAGCTTTACATTTGTAATATATCACGCAGGACCAAAAGTCTATGAGCTCAGCTAAGGACTGGACTTTATTTTGTATTTCTATTAAACCCCAAATAAAAAAATCCCTCAGTTAATGTCAGTTAATTGTCAAAAATCTGTTCATAGTTTTAAAACTGTTCATATTTTTAAAACTGTATTAATGACGACTTGTACGTTTCAGTCAAACAGTAACACACATACATGCCTAACTCACACTGTTAACTGTTGTAGAATATTGGATAGAACTGTGCATTAGCATTTGCTAACCTGCTAAATAAACAGAGCTCACTAGTGTTCACTTTAGCATTAAGGACACGTTCCCTGTTCCCGCAGCAGCGCTAATAAAATGCACACCTGCACAAGTCCAGGTCGCTGCCCATCTGTCAGCATTAGCATTAGTGCTGTGTGTGTGTGTGTGTGTGTGTGTGTGACTGCACCTGCTTTCACCCTGACAAAGACAGCACTTTAGTCACTTCCTCCCTTCAATATGTCAAAATTACCTTCTTTAACCCTTTCTGTACTGATCAGAAAAAAATGAACTAGAATGTAGAACTTAGAATTAACTGCACTGTTACATAAGTAATAAACACTGTGTGTGTGTGTGTGTGTGTGTTTGTGTGTGTGTGTGTGTGTGTGTGAAAGAGAAATTATTTTCCTATATCAGCATGTCCCTAAGCGTTTTATTCCTTTTATGCTACAGCAATCTGTCCATTTTTATTTATTATAGAATGATACATCATACTTTTGATCCATTTATAGTTACATTTAATGTTGTGGAATGTTTATGATAAAAGTTAGTTCTTGTTCTCATTTACATTATAGTAGCTATAAACAGTTGTTGAAAAAAACATGGCCTGTCATTCAACTTCTTTGGCCTAAAGATGCGGGAAAACTTATATTTACAGCTTTACCTCTGACTGTTACCAAGAGCTGACACTGGAGACTCCTTCCGTAAATGTTAAATCAATGTCTCCTTACAGAAAACTTTTTTAAAAATATGTTTATGTGGAATGTCCGCTGTACAAGTCCCCTTATTAAATAATGCACAAATATTAGTGTAGACCCGAGGTGTTTTTCAGCTCATGGGTAATTTTAAGAAAGTTTTTAGTGCAGTCAAATTAAAATTTGTGATGCAGATATGTAGAGACTGGGGCATACACACACTACATCATTGTTTATTACAAACACCACACATTACACTCTACACTCTACACACCACACACTACACACTACACACTACATTTACCTGCTGTGGTAAAAAGCCATGACAGCTGGTGCTGAAATGAATCTTCACTCCTGAGCGATCTCGTCTTGTCTCCGTATGAAGCAGTTTTTTTTTCATCTGTACATGACCTCAGTCTTCAGCAGAGATTACATTCACAGAGATAGAAGAGATCTATAATCTATTTTTGTACAGCTGTCCTACTTTAAACTCCTTCACAGCATCTCCTCACTCCCAAAACTCTGTCTCTTTATATTTCACACCAATACAAGTGTAAGGTTTAGTTATAAAATCTCTCCATCTATCTTCTGTCCATCTCCATGAAGCTCGAGATAAACAATCCTGACAGTAACATGACCACAATGCCAATAAATGCAACCTGAAGTCCAAACACCTTTTTTCCCCTTGTAATTTTTTTGTCCATGGATTTTTTGCCTTCCTCTAAACAGCTTCTGATGTCTGATTACATCATTATGTAGGCTTGGGCACGGGGAAAAAAATCAAATTAATCAATAATATGTTACGTTGTTGTTACATGTTACAATCCATCCAAAGGAGCAAACAAAGTAAAAACCAGCATTAATATTGTTTCCTGCATGAAAAATCCTGTTTCACTCAGAAAAATGTCACACTGATGTTATATTTTTCAATTTAAACCAAAAACGATAAAACAGGAACATTTTAACGGATTATAGAAAAGAATTGAAAATGCACAGAAACAGAAAAAAGTAACACATGCATGGGATCAAAATTTTTGAGTAAGATCATTTTTTTATGAATAAATCACAGTTTAAACAAAAAACAGGATTATATATCATTTTAGGCTACATTTTGCACATATTATTTTGAGAAAAATGAAAAGAAATGCTGAGTGAAAATATTAAGTGTAGTTATTTTGACAGTTGGTGACAGTCACTGAGTTTCTGATCAAACCGAAATCAACTCACAGTGATTTTATTTCTCCTTTGATTGTTTTGGTAGGCTGTGACATTTTCTAATGTACCAGAACAAAAACCAAACCACCACATTTGTGCCTCGGATCCGGTTACACCAGCTGTGTGTCATTAAAAATCTGTCTAGGTTAGAAACGTTGACAGACCCTCAGTACAATCTAAACCTAATAATACACAGATTAAAAAACATGTTATTATTTAACAAAGCAAAATTGTTGTTGACATGGTGAAGTTTTCTGTAAGGAGATGTTTAATTAACATTGATGGAAGGAGTCTCCAGTGTCAGTGCTTTGTAACAGTCAGAGATAAAACTGTAACTTCAAGTTTTCCAACATCTTCAGCATAGAGGAGTTTACGCTTTATGGTTTTTAGTAACATGAAAAGCTGCATTTTTTTTTTGTCTTATTAATTTCAAGAAAGAACAACTGTTTATAGCGTCTATAACATAATTAACTTGAACTACCATTAAATGTAACTAAAAACAGATAAAAAGTATGCAATGTTTTTCTTTAATTAATAAAAATTGTGGTTGTTGATAATTTACTGTGGTATAAGAAGAATCAAACACTTGGAGATGTGCTCTTATAGGAAAATAATCAACTTCAGGGTGATTCTGAGAAGTTCTACTTGGAACTTGTTGTTGTTGTTGGTGTTTTGGACTTATATTACTACAGAATGATGGAGTTTTGTTGTAAAGTGTTGAGGAATGCTCTGTTGTTTTTGTACAATAGTTTGTATTTCTGAGAACTTTCTTCAGTTCTAAAGTGACCGTAACGCCTCACAGCTCCACTTGCCTCTTTCTCTCTCTCTCTCTCTCTTTCTCTCTCTCTCTCTCTTTTCTCCTCTCTGCTGGTTTTAAATAGCGAGATTTTTTTCCCTCTGTTACAGCTGACCTGTCTTAAACCCGCCTGCAGATTAACACACCCCACCCTCAGAGAAACACACAGCGCCAGTGTTGCAAATTTGTCACCCATAGTGTTAAAAATCCCTAAAGAATGTTAATCTCCTCCGCCGCCTCTCTCTAATCCTCCTGCTGCCTCCGGCAAAATCTGACGTCCATTTCCACTCAGGATACGTACACGAGAGGAGACAAACTTAGCTCCACTTTTAAGAACAAGAGGTATAACAACAGCAAAAATTCATATCGAATTCCAACTCAAGTGGATTTTTACTGCTTCATTTTGTCTCTGTACTTGTACTCTGACAATGACAATAAAGTTGAACCTAACCTAACCTAACTTCTGAATGTAAAGGTATTATATATATATATATATATATATATATATATATATATATATATATATATATATATATATATATATCATAAATTATATTTAAAATGTTTGAAAAAAAAATTATATAATCATTTGCATTATTTGTATAGTATTTTTCAAAAACATGTTCACAATTTAGCTTTCACAACATTAGTACGACTGGGAAATACTTGGGATAGGGGTTGGGGGTTCGATTCCTGCCTGCCTGTGTGTGCGGCACTTGCATGTTCTCCCTGTGCTTCGGGGGTTTCCTCCGGGTACTCCAGTTTCCTCCCCCAGTCCAGAGACATGCGTGAAGACTTGCAAATTGGAATAACAGGGAGTTTTCCCGTTTTGAATGTGGCATGGGTTAGCTTGACTTTCTATTTCAGGAAAGAAATCATCAGCATACAGAACTAAACTGAGACTCTTGAGTCATTCTTTTTGAAATTCTATAAACGCAGAAGTGCATAAAATGAATAAAAAGCCCACACAAGTACATTTTTAATCTTTAGACTCGTCTCTGTGCTTTAGGAGACGGACAGTGGGAGGACGAGAGGACCTTAGACCGCTTTTCAGATAAACAGGCGAGTCACAGTGAATCAGAAAAGCTCCAACTCTTTTCTTCCTCTTATTTATTTATTTATTTATTTATTTATGCACCATGTCCATCTGTTGTGTTGCTGTGAGTCGGCCATGAGCACATTCTCTTCAATATTCAATATTTTGCTCCTCACACACATTCACAGTTCATACACATTCCAGGGTTTGTTTTAACTATCACAGATTTCTGTAACCTCTGTCCTTCAGTCTACATTTTCATTCATTCTAGGGTTTGATAATTGTGATTTAAGAGAGACACTAAATTTGTACTGCAGCATATTAGCAAACGTGAAACTTAGCATAAACTGTATAAAGACAGCTGCATTAGCGTTGACATTTCATATGCACTGTACTGAACTTGTTAGCCTTGCAGCTCACTCAATCACATAAAACGATTTGCTTTGCTAAGTAGCTGACACAAAACATGAGGTTTTATGCTAACACTTTCATGCTAAGCTGTGTGCTAAATATTGTGTGCTTACTGAATTGTACTCTGCTATTTGCTCTTCATTAGCAACACACTGAGTCAGCATTAATTAGCGACTGTGAAATCAATTAGTATAGCTTAATATGGCTAGCTGTATTAGCATTACCCAGGGTTGCAATATTTGTTTTCCCACAGAAATAGACTAAAACTAACCAGCTGATGCAGGATGGATGTTTGATGTTTGAATTTTTTTTTTCTTTTAATCTAATTAGATTAGTTAGGAATAAGCAGTACAATGCAAAAGAAGTCATGATTTTGGAGTTAAACACAAAGTTTAATTAAGTCCAAATATTTCTTTGCTCTTTTCTTTTCTGTTGTGCTGTAAAAACAGAATGAAGGCCTAATGCTTTTATGCTAAGCTAATGACCTGTCAACTATCTGGACCAAAGTGAAGAAAATAATGTGTGAAAAATCGAATCAGACAAACTGAGGATTGCTCATATGCCTAAAATTCATTGCTAATACTCTCCTGCTAAGCGTCTGGTGTGCTGTGTGCTCGGGGGCGTTAGCAGCAGGGGTTTGTATAACACTACATGCTGAGTGGCTGATTTTTTTTTCCCCAGCACTTTATTTTTGCCCACTCAGGCCAAACAGAACAAACCATATCGCTTCTGATGGAGCAGCTTTGATACGGAGCAGCGCTGCGCTAAACTTAACCACACTAAAAGAAATATGTAAAGAGAAACAGCTGCGTTTCACACCAGCCTTAAAGTATGTGTGTTTACTTATTTACTGTCTCTGTAAAATAAAGTGAATGCTAACAAGCTTCAAATTAAACACTGCAACATGAGGTTTAACTGTAGTATTTCTCTCATGTTGCTGATCTAGATGATAAAATCCCTCAAATATGAATGGTATGTGATTTAAGTATAGACTTACTTGGCTGTTTATGGATAAATGGTGTTACTGAGATAAAAATAAATAAATAAACTGGTAGCTATAAGCTTCCATTACCTGTTAGCTATATTAGCCTTGCAATGTAGTCATGTATTAGCTCAGTAGTGAAAGCCTGCATCATGGCTAGATAGAAAATGGCTGGATATAAAAGGAGAATTATAGTGGGCCTAAAGGAGGACCTTGTGGGACACCATGAGATGTTTATGATGCTAAATTGGTAGTTATAAGCTTCCATTACTTGTTAGTGTAAACATGTATCAGGAATTATAGCGAGCTTAAAACAGACTCTTGAGGGACGCTGTGTTGTGCGTGCTTAGAATGATGATTAAGTCATGAACAATGCTAAACTGGTAGCTCTAATCTTTCATTACTTATTATCTACATTAGCTACTTAATAGCTACATACCACCAGTCCAAAACTAAAGAAGTAAACTTCATACACCAAACATGAATGTGTCTCTCAGATGTCCCTAAGGTTCAGAAGTTAGTGTGTGTGTGTGTGTGTGTGTGTGTCAGTGTCTTTTCTGTTTTTCTTAAGCTTTGATGGTCACCTTTTAACCCGTTTTTACAAACACAGGTACTGAGAATAGCTTCTAAAGAGACTCTTAGTGACCACAATGTCTGACAAACAGAGAGAGAGCTAATCCCTCAGCCACCACTCCCTACACACACACACACACACACACACAAACACACACATCCACGCACACACACACACACACACAAACACACACATCCACGCACACACACACCTGTCCAAACAAGGACAGTCATTGTTGAGAGAGATTGAGGACATAAACGAGTGACAGATGGATCACTTCTTTTCAGCTGAAGAGACAAGGAAAGTCAGTCAAGTGCATTAAGAATGTTCACTTTGTGATTATTTTCCTATAACAGCACATCTCCAAGTGTGTTATTCCTCTTGTACCACAGCAATTTACCAACAATTACATTTTATATTACAATGATTTTTTATTTATTTTAAAGAACAACATCATACTTTTTAATCCATTTATAGTTACATTTAATGTTTGTGTGGAATGTCGGTGAACAAGTTAGTTCCTGTCCTCACTTATATTATAGCGGCTATAAGCAGTCGTTCCCTCACCACCCTCTCTTTTTTCTCTCTCTATATCTGTATATAGAGTAACAGAGTGTATTAATATTGTATGTGTGAATATAAATGCAATATAACTGTAGTTTATGGTCTGCTCGCAGTTACTCTCTCGTCTATTTATACACTTTCTATTTAATTCTCTGCAGGTTTTTTTTTACTTTCCATGTGGAGGCCGTATTAAAGCGTGCAGCCCTGCAGAAGCTCTTTCTGACATCTCTCGGCCTTGTGTCAGCGTTTCCTCACGGCGTCTCTCACCTTTTGTCCCAGCGCAGATTATTTTGAGATTTCTGATCTGGAGAAAACCTTCACCCTGATTCCTGAGATGAGATGAGAAAATAACTACAAGATGCACAGGATTGTCTTACTGCAGCAGTATTAGACAGACAGATAGACAGACAGAAATGCAGACAGACAGATAGACAAATAAATGATAAAGTAATAATAACAGTATTAATTGCGTGATGGGTGGAATTAGAGTAAGAGGCTTAAGAAAAGGGGCAAGATTAGAAAAGGGGAGGAGTTTGAAAGGGGTGGGGTTAAAATGAGGGGTTAGAATTATGGAGTAAAATGAATCGTAATGATGAATTATAAATGGTAAAGTAATGAGCACAAGTGAGGTGTGTGTGTCTGTGTCTGTGCATGCCCTGGCAGGAAGAGAAATATAGAAATGCAGGAAACACAAACGCAGAATTAATTAATTACCCAGTGCTGTGTGTGTGTGTGTGTGTGTGTGTGTGTGTGTGTGTGTGTGTGTGTGCTGATTGGGTCATCAATAATGTTTTAGTGCTGTGTCATTATCAGTGAACTTACACAGTTATTAATTAATTCCCGTGTTCGTCTTCATTCATCACCAGGACCTGAACGCTGATTAATGACTCTTCCAGCTAATGCTACGCTAATTCCTCACAACGAATGACTCCTCCTCTGGCAACCGGCCCTCCTTGCTAATGCCACGCTAATTCCTCACAATAAATGACTCCTCATCTAGCACACAGCCCTGCTCATATACATTCCTCTACTAACTTCTTGCTATCGCTATGCCATTTCCTTACAATGAAAATGCTAATAGTTGTGTTTTAATGTTTTGTTCAAAATCACAAAGAGGAACAAGGATGCCATCATTAAAAGACTAACCCCACCCCTCACTCAAGCCTCGCCCTTCACACTAACCCCACCCCTCACTCAAGCCTCGCCCTTCACACTAACCCCACCCCTCACTCAAGCCTTGCCCCTCACTCTAACCCCACCCCTCACTCAAGCCTCGCCCTTCACACTAACCCCACCCCTCACTCAAGCCTCGCCCCTCATTCTAATCCCACCCCCCACTAACACAACTAACACCTTCTGCCCTCACTCTAACACCTTCTAACTTGTCTTATTCTTCTTATTTTTTTCCCCATCATTTTCCCATTAATATATCTTACTAATTACCATGTAAATATTTAATAAATATAAACCCAGTCCCTCTAACCACACATCACAACTCCACCCCCACTTTAACCTCCACTCCTCCATCTAACCTGCCAACGAATATTTTGTTGCCTAAATAATAATAAAAATAATTAGTAATTAATGTAAATAAATAAGTATACAAATAAATAAATATTAAACAAGATAATCCACAAAACAGCTTTAACATCAGGAATACATTGTATTTTGACTTTTTACTGTCTATCATTTTAAGAGCTATGACTAATAAAGGTTTGTAACCCTCTGTGTTTTTATCTCTGCAGTACACTCTTGCTAAAAACTTCTGAAACTTCTCAGAACTTTGTGTCCATTTCCTATAATCCCCCCCCACACACACACATACACTCTGTTTTATCTCTCATCCTTCTACAGTGTGAATTAAACTCCATTCCTCACACTCTGAAGCTCATTATGCCACAGCGTTCCTACTTCTCGACGCTCTAATCACTCAGGATTAGTTCTCCATGGCTGGCTGAGGTAATTCCCTCTGATACAGGTGTTCCTCTGGGAGTAAATTTCCATCCGGATCTGCAGGGATGGTGTTCCTCTCCACCCCGTGAGAACATTCCAGCACAAAACACCTCCGCTTAATCACACAGGAGATGGACAAGATGTTTTATTACACACAGATACACATGCACACACACACACACACATACCTTGCAGGAATGGGATCTCCATTAGGACATGCAGATTGACTTCTGATTTATGTTTCCGCTTCAGAAGAACTGATGATGAACCTCAGCTGTGAGGAGAAACACCTTCATTTATATTATTCATCTTTATTAATTATAAACTCTACTCACTTTCACTCACTGTCATACATCCTCATTAGCATAAACATACACACATACACACACACACACATACACTGAGTATAAGCTGAGTGAATGATGAGGATTTCCAAATATTGTAGGTATTATAAGTCCTCACACATACACACACACACACACACACACAAAACCCTGGCACTGGCATTTCAGAGTTCCACTATGAGGTGTGTGTGATAAATCTAAAATGTCTCCTGCTCGTCCACTACATGGTTGATGTTTAATCTATTCACCCTGTTTTTTCCACAATAAACCTCTGATTGAAGTGCGCGTGCGTGTGTGTGTGTGAGGTTGTATTACAGGAGCACTCTAATCTGCTCATGTTTAATATTCTTCTTAAACCATTACACTGATCCCAGATCAGCATCCAGAACATTCTGTACACTGACTGAGAGGAAATCTAATGAAAATACTGATACTAGAGTCACAGAGATCATAAAAATGCCTAGTCATGTGCCATGTTATTGTTAATGCTACTACTATTACTATTATTATTACTATTATTAGTAGTAGTATGACTACTACTAATACACATACTACTACTACTACTCTATTATTACTATTATTACTACTAATATTACTACTACTACAACTGCTACTACTGCTAGTACTGCTACTGTTACTACTACTACTACTGCTAGTACTGCTAGTACTGCCACTATTACTTCTATTGCTACTGCTAGTACTGCTACTATTACAACTACTACTGCTAGTCCTGCTACTGTTACTACTACTATTACTAATACTACTACTGCTAACACTACTACTATTACTACTACTGCTACTGCTTGGACTGCTACTACTACTACTATTGCTAATACTGCTAGTACTGCCACTATTACTTCTACTGCTATTACTGCTACTATTACAACTACTACTACCACTATTACTGCTACTACTGTTACTACTACTATTACTATTAATACTACTGCTAACTCTACTACTATTACTGCTAATACTGCTAGTACTGCCACTATTACTTCTACTGCTACTGTTGGTACTGCTACTATTACAACTACTACTACCACTATTACTGCTAATACTGCTAGTACTGCCACTATTACTTCTACTGCTACTGTTGGTATTGCTACTATTACTACTACTACTACCACTACTACTGCTAGTACTGCCACTATTACTTCTACCGCTAGTACTGCTACTATTACAACTATTACTACCACTATTACTGCTACTACTGCTAGTACTGCTACTATTACAACTACTACTAACACTATTACTGCTACTACTGCTAGTACTGCTACTGTTACTACTACTATTACTATTAATACTACTGTCAACACTACTACTATTACTACTACTGCTACTGCTAGTAATGCTTCTACTACTACTACTATTGCTAATACTGCTAGCACTGCCACTATTACTTCTACTGCTACTGCTAGTACTGTTACTATTACAACTACTACTACCACTACTACTACTACTGCTAGTACTGCTACTGTTACTACTACTATTACTATTACCGCTACTACTGCTACTACTACTACTATTGCAAAGGATTACAAAGGATTTTTTTCAGACAATTTATAATGTATTAAATGTAGAATAACAAAATATTCCAAATGTCTACTTAATATTAAACCAAAGCACCATAAATATTGCTAGTACTAGATACTATTAGTATATTAGAAGAAATATGTTAAATATTAAATATGATCAAAACTACTGTAGGTTTATATTCTTAATAAATGCAAACAAATAATCCCATTTATTGAATTGATATTGATCATATTCATGTTTGTATATGTGATGTCTAAATTTTTATAATTATTTATTTTTTTTTTTCACTATAGTCCCTTGATGTTTTTAAAGTGTGTGTATTTTCCTATAAAAACTGATTTAATGTTTTTTCTTCCGTTTTCAGTATTTTAGCTTTTTTTGTGTCCAACTCTTCACCAGGTTGTGATTGAAGGGTTTAAAAAGGTTGTATATTATTGTGTACTGGTGTGATCATGCTAACAAAGCTCACATGAATGTGAAAAACTGAACAATGGCGGAGCTGAGGTTAGTGAGAGTGAGCGGCTCTGAAACCCGACACGGCTTTATGAGAGCAGTATTTATGAGCGGTGTTGGTTTGTTGCGGTGGGTCGGTGCATTACTACACCCCTGCGTTTACTGTCGCAGCCTTTAAGAGTTTTAAACATGCGGCTCGTCGTGTAATAAAAGGCTGCAGGGAAGCCGGGTTTATGTCTCAACCTCCTCAAAGCTTTATGAACCCATAAAACACATTTACATGCTCTCTGACATTGGGGGCCCGAGGCTCGAGAGGTGAAAAGGTTATCAGGAATATCACATTACTGCTACTCTTAAAGGCTGAACAGAAAATCCTGAAATGTGGATTAAAAGAAGAACAAAGTGAGCTCATGTCTGTTTTATAATAAAGTTGTAGTTTAACTTCTGGAAATGTTCTTAAGTCTGAATTTCTGTATACACACACACACACACACACACACACACACATATATATATATATATATATATATATATATATATATATATATATATATATATATATATATATACTGAGACCTGTAGTTTTACACACACTCGGTAATTCACTTCACACTGCTACAATACGAGTTGTGCAAATCTATCACACTAATGTATCTGCCTAATGCTTGCAGGAAAAATACACAAGTTAACTTGACAGTGCACTATTTTAATAAATCCACTGTATAGCTGATATAGACTATTAGAGCACTGAAAAAAAAAGAGGTTAAACAACCAGGAAAGTTAGTGGTCTATTTAAAAAAAAATCACTTTCTGTATTAAACATGTACTTTGGTGGTTTCATTTCAGGAATTTGTAGCAATTTGAATTTTTTTTTGTAGCAATAGGTAACATCTGTAACATTTGGATTGTATATGTAACAGCAGGTCATGATGATGTTTATGTGTATCTCCTAGTGAAGTGTGTGAATTCAGTCCCTCATTGCTGTGCCCTACATAGTGCACTATACAGAATAGTGAACAGTGCACGAGTGAGTGAATGAGTAATTACAGACACAGCCATTTTTTCCTGGGGCCAAATTCAGAAAGAATCTTATTTTACCTCTAAACGTTCTCTTAAGTGGCACTGAAGTTCTTCTCTAAGAGCAGAGAGGAGGTTTTACTGCAGAATTCCTAAACTGAGAGGGTGGTGTCAAACCTGTCGATACGGATGAACAGAATGAATTTATGTTTCAACGACAGTCATGTGAAAAGTGATCAAGGCAAAAAAGGAGGTGAAACAGCAATGTAACTGAGAGATTTAATGTTTGATGTTCATTCATTGTCATTGTTCTATCACGGTGATGTTTGATATTCAATAAAATTGAGAAAAACTTTCTGGCCAAACAGCACAAAAGTTCCTCTGCATCCATGTTTATTATTAATTTCCCTTACATCATCCATCCATCTATCCATTTTCTGTACTGCTTTTCCTACACAGGGTCACGGGGAGCCTGGAGCCTACCCTAGGGGACTTGGGGCACATGGCAGGGGACACGCTTGACAGGGTGCCAAATCCATCACAGGATACAATCGCGCACACACACACATTCACACACTACAGACAGTTTTGGAAATGCCAATCAGCCTACAACGCATGTCTTTGGATTGGGGGAGGAAACCCCCGAAGCACATGCAGAATTCTGCGCACACAGGGCAGAGGCGGGATTCGAACCCCCAACCCTGGAGGTGCGAGGCAACAGTGCTAACTAAGCCACTGTGCCCCCATCCCCTACACCATTTATTATCATTTATTAAAAGAGACACATTTCTATCTCTCTTTCTCACATTTCTCCTTTATCCATAGGCCAACTTTTGCATCTCGACCAAGCATAAAAGTGTTTTTGCGATATTTTGCCATTTTTTCACGTTTCTGTCTTCTTATTTTTTTGCTTACATTTAAAAAATTTGTATAAAAGAGCAGAATGGAGCTGTCTGCTTCGGATAAAGAATATCAGCCCAATGAGTAACTGTAATATTACGCCTACACCTAACCTATAACTCTAACCTCAGTACCAGCTGTAACTTAAAATCTTTTTTGCTGGACTTTTTGTGAAAAAAAAAGAAATAACAATATTTATATGTATTTTCCTCATGAGGTCAAGACAAATGTCCTCACAAGGTCAAAATTATTGTGTAAAAAGTTTTAATACTATGGAGACAGCTTTTAGTCAGAGATATAAACCCTGAAATGATTCTGATTCACCAAATGTGTGTGTGTGTGTGTGTGTGTGTGTGTGAAGTAACAGCAGTGATTAATGTGTCTTTCTCTCTGAAATTATAACTCTTAAAAATAGCACCAGAAATGGAACTTGAGAGAAATTGAGTCGCTCTCTCTCTCTCCCTCTCTCTGTCTCTCTCTCTATATATATGTGTGTGTCTGTGTGTGTGTCTGTGTGTGTTATTGATGATGTTTTGGCCGGTGTGCAGTCTCAGTGTAAGTGACTGATGACATGTGGGAGTCAGAATGAGGTCAGCAAAGAAAAACGTTCCGACATTTTCTACATTTTGTGAATCTTTTATCATTTTTTCATGTTCTCTGAGAGTGCGCGCACACACACACACACTACATCGTGTAACATAGATATTTATAAACCTAAAATATTTTTTTAATTTATGTTAATTATTATACAGTTAGATATTTTAATTTTACTTTTAAAAAACCTTCAGTGTACATTATTGTATGCAACTTTATTTGCTTTGTTTGCCGCAGAACAGGCAAGTTTTACTGAGATTAAATTCACTGATGCCTGGTCAATATTATCAAAAATATTAACAGACAAAAATATGGAATTAAAAGCAATATTAATACATGACATAATCAAAGTTTTTGAACTTATTACCTTTAATGTTTTTTATATTATAACCAAACTTCAAAAATGATAATTATATATATATATATATATATATATATATATATATATATATACATACAGTCAGGTCTGGAAGTATTTGGAGTATTATAAGTATTATAAGTATTATAAGAGGTTCCACAAATATATGGCATTTACCATTTAGGAATTACAGCTATTTTAAACAAAGTACTTCCATTTTCAGGGGCTCAAAGGTATTTGGACAATTGTCTGACAAGAAGTTAACTGGCTAGGTGTGGTCCATTCCCTCATTACTTCAAGACAAATGAAGCAGGTAAAAGGTCTGGAGTTGATATCAGGTATTGAGTTGGCATTTGGCAGCTGTTCGACTGGAGCTACCAATATGAAGTCCAAGGAGATCTCAATGCAAGTGAAGGAGGCCATCATTAGGCTGAAAAAAGCGACATAAATCTATAAGAGAGCTAGCAAAAACCTTAGGTGTGGCCAAATCAACAGTTGGGTACATTCTTAAAAAGAAAGAAAGCACTGGTGAGCTCAACAACATCAAAAGGCCTGGAAGACCACGGAAGACAACTAAAGTGGATGATCACAGAATCCTTTCCTTGGTGAAGAAAAACCCCTTCACAACATGAACAGAAATCAAGAATACTCTGGAGAAGGTAGGCGCATCATTGTCAAAATCTACAATCAAGAGACGCCTTCATGAATGTAAATACAGAAGGTTTACAACAAGGCGCAAACCACTGGTAACATTCAAGAACATGAAAGCCAAATTAGACTTTGCAGAAAACATCTAAAAAAGCCTCCCATGTTCTGTAAAAAAGATTCTTTAGACTGAAGAAACCAAGATGAACTTGTACCAGAATGATGGGAAGAGAAAAGTATGGTGAAAGAAAGGAACAGCTCATGATTCAAAGTATACCACATCATGTGTCAAACATGGTGGAGGCAGTGTTATGGCATGGGCATGTATGGCTGCCAATGGAACGGGCTCACTGGTGTTTATTGATGATGTGACTGCTGACAGAAGTAGCAAGATGAATTCTGAGG
>CM040985.1:10805887-10823672 GCA_022985145.1 Pangasius djambal
TACCAGAATGATGGGAAGAGAAAAGTATGGTGAAAGAAAGGAACAGCTCATGATTCAAAGTATACCACATCATGTGTCAAACATGGTGGAGGCAGTGTTATGGCATGGGCATGTATGGCTGCCAATGGAACGGGCTCACTGGTGTTTATTGATGATGTGACTGCTGACAGAAGTAGCAAGATGAATTCTGAGGTGTATAAGGCTATACTCTCTGCTCACATTCAGCCAAATGCTACAAACTCATAGGAAGCCGCTTCACAGTGCAGGTGGATAATGACCCTAAACATACAACTCAACTCAAGACTTTTTGAAGTCAAAGAAATGGAATATTCTTCAATGGCCAAGTCTGTCAACCCAATAGAGCTGCTTTTCACTTACTGAAGACAAGCAACTGAAGGTGGCTGCAGTGAAGGCCTGGCAAAGCATCTCCAGGGAGGAAACTCAGAATTTGAGTTTTGAGAACATGGGCTCTAGACTTCAGGCAGTCACTGACTGCAAAGGATTTTCATCCAAGTATTAAAATTATGGTTATATTTTCAATTATGTCACTTTGTCCAAATACCTTTGAGCCCCTGAAAATGGAGGTACTTTGCTAGCGGTAGCAGTTAGGCCTCGGCACTCTCACCACCGCGGCCCGGGTTCAATTCCTAGCCGCTGGGATTGTACACAAAAGTGTACTCTCAGTGCCAGTCCCAAGCCTGGATAAAACTGAGCAGGGTTGAATCAAGAAGGGCATCCGGTGTAAAAACTGTGACAAATCAAATATGCGGACCAATGATCCACTGTGGCGATGCCTAACAGAAGCAGCCAAAGAAAAAAAAAATTGTACATTGAAATGAATAGTTATTAATGATCAATCAAGAGTGTATTAATATGTAATAATTTCATTAATTATTTAAAATTAGAATAGTTATTTTATGATTTTAAGCTTTCAGATAAAGCTGTTATAATTCTAAATAAATGAATTCTTTTATAAATTAAATTGTTAATTATTAAAATATTATAAGTAATAATTACCAATACTTTATTATTAATTATAAACTGTTATCATTAATTGTTAATGATATTATTTACCAGAAAAAAGAACAGATTGAGGTCAAATGATTTGCTATCTCATTAATTAAAAAAGAACAGTTTATATTAAATTGTTGTAAAATATATGCCTTTATTTATTTGTTTCTACACCTGACCTCTGTGTTCCTCTTTTTCTTTCTCAGGCTCTCCAACTTGTCATCAATTGTAAAAGCACCATTTAACCTTTGACCTTTCACCCCTCCTGCCCTGTTTAAAACTTTTTTAAAAGGAGGCACCCTTCAGGTTAAGAGATGGACATGTTTTTGTAAAGGAAGTGCTTCTGACAGGTCATTATGGTGAGGAGAGGAACTGTTGTGAAAAAAATCTTTAAAATGCTCGCTGCCCCCTTGGCCAAGTGCACTTCTCAGTCTAAATATTTACAGACTCTTTAGTACCATGGTGCTGTGTTTACCCACTGCTCATTTACTGATAATTAGTGCTTAAATTCCTTCACAGAACTCTTCAGGTTCTTCATTCTCTGCCTCATTCACTCATTCATCTTTATTCCCTTCATCTGAATGCCAACGGTTTTGTTCAAAAATAAAATGAACATAATTTAGGTTACAATGTTTCTGCCTCAAAATATCCTGTATTCTTTAGAATAATATTCTTTAGAAATAAATGTTTACTATTGATTTGATGATAAGATGAGATCATTACTGTTTACATAAATCAATAAATTAAAAAAAAAAAGTATTTAGCCTGGACTATTTGTAATTTTGTAATTTTGACTGAGAAGAGGGTCTTTTAATTGATCGTATTACTTTTTTTTAGTTTTAATTTTATATTTATAGTTATTATTTAATAATTAAAAACTAGTTTGTGAAATGCTTTCTCATGATTATTTAATTTAATTAATTTTTTGACATCGAAATGGATATTTCTATCTAAATAAAATTTATTAATATTTGTTACATCATGATTAATTACAGCAGCGCAGGATTTCGGAAATAAATGAAATTAAAATGCACACCACATGTATCTTGGTGTCTTTTTTCTTTGGATGTTTTTGCCTGATTTATCTGATTTATGACGACGTTTCCTTGGGACGCATTAAATTGGGTTTTAAATGTAAAATTTGTCCATGCAGGCCCATTAAAGTGCAGCCGGCTCTTAAAAAACTCTCACTACCATAAATCTGATGTCAGTAAAAGGTCAAACCGGTGTCTATGTGTATGTGTGTGTGTGTGTGTGTGTGTGTGTGTGTGTGTGTAAAACCGAAATGAGCACAAACACACTTGCTATATGACAAAGCCTGGAGTCATGACCTCATCTTATGTAAAATGTGTAATATATTATTGTATTTGATATGACTGTATTGGCTTGTAGTGCTAGCCCCGCCCTTCACTCTGACTGACCCCGCCCCCTCACCTAACTTGAACCGTTCATTATTTAGAGTGATATCATCCTGCATTTATGTTAAACTTGTGAGTTCATGCCTTAGATGTAACACTACACAATCACTGTTTAAATACTTTAAAAGTATTTAAAGTCAGATGAATGCAGTTGCTAGGCAACTAAGTCCATTAGGAAAATCTGTAATGGTTTCCATCAGGTTCCTGTAGAGATTTTCTGATTACTATTAAACACCAGCAGAACTAGAGTCTTCTTTCATTAGGAACCACTAGAAATCTGTAATAGTAATGTCTTTCTGATGGTCTGTAATGGTTGTTTAATGCAGTGTGTTTCTCCTAACTCTAGGTTCTTGATGGTTTATCGTGACAGTTTCATTTTATTCTGATGGTGATCATCTATCCATGAAAGAAGGTCTAGTCGTGTTTAATAGTTACCAGACAATCTCTAACGGAAACCTACTGGAATCTAATGGAAACCATTAAACTAATTCCCATTACATGATTAAAACCATTAAAGTTTTTTTTTTAACGGATTGTAATTTTTTTTTTCCACCAGAGAAAAGCTAAAGTAAAGAAAATTATAAAATAACTTTATAATAATTTTGATAATAAATATTAGTGTGTGTGCTGAACAGAAACCCTGACTATGGCTAAAAAGACCATTTGGGACAAAGATGAGCTAAAAGAGAGAAAACACATGACCTTGTGTTCCAGAAAACTGAGTATAACTTTACACTTTATTTCACTGCACACTCGTCTGAACGGGACAGTTATAAACTGACACACTGCCCGCAGGGCATTATATGTAATACACACATGAGTGAAAACTAACTTAGCAAGAGAAAGCTAACTTAGCAAGAGAAAGTTAACTTAGCGAGTAAAAGCTAACCTAGTGGATGAAAGCTAACCTAGCAAGAGAAAGCTAACCTAGTGAGCGAAAGCTAACCTAGCAAGAGAAAGCTAACCTAATGAGTGAAAGCTAACCTAGCAAGAGAAAGCTAACCTAGTGAGTAAAAGCTAACCTTGTGACAGAAAGCAAACCTAGTGACTGAAAGCTAATGTAATGACTGAAAACTAATGTAGTGAATGAAAGCTAACTTAGCAAGAGAAAGTAACCTAGTGAGTAAAAGCTAACCTAGTGAGTAAAAGCTAACCTAGTGAGTAAAAGCTAACCTTGTGACAGAAAGCAAACCTAGTGACTGAAAGCTAATGTAATGACTGAAAACTAATGTAGTGAATGAAAGCTAACTTAGCAAGAGAAAGTAACCTAGTGAATGAAAGCTAATCTAGCAGCTAAAATCTAGCCTAGCAAATGAAAGGTAGGCGGTGTCTCAGACAGAAGGCTGTCAAGCTGTCAGTCAAGCTGCTTATTAGAATAATAGGCCACACCCATTAGGAGAAGAGCACAATTGGAGAAGAGTGAGTTCAGCTGCTGTTTGAGAGTTTTATCTCATTTACATCCTGTTTTTCTACATTTAGACTTTGCATTATATTTAATAAATGTTTAAAATACACTCATACACACATTTGTAAATATTTTACACTATATTTCCTGAGTATTTAAATGAATTATTGTACAATTTATCATGGTTTCCATATCAGTTCCACCTCAGACAAGAGGAGACAGTTTAGTGTGTCAGTGGAGCATTTAGATGCATTTGTGGTTTGAGACTGAGAATTGATGTGTGTGTGTGTGTGTGTGTGTGTGTGTGAGTGTTGAGGTGGAGATGTGTGTGTTCACCCGTGTCTGACCCTGTGTGGGCGATGAGATCGGACCACTGCTGCTGTCTCATTATGCTTTAACTTCACTTTTCTCACAGTGTAATGGTGAGAAGCTTCCTCTAACAACATGGCCCTGATGGAAAAAAAGACACAAAAGTCCAACTCCAACTTTGCAGCTGTAATTAGAGAGCTAGCAGGAAAAAAGACTTATAATAACTTTCTTATAAATTTCTGTACAACTTTTCATCCAATTACACTGCAGCTTAAAGAGCTTTAATGTTCATTCATTCCTTCATCTTCAGTAAGCACTTTCTCTTCATCAGGATCATGGTGGATCCGGAGTCTATGGCAGGAACACTGGGCATGAGGTGAGAATACTGCCTGGATGGGGCACCAGTCTATTAGAGGGCCCCACATACACACATTCACATCTAGGGTATCTTACCCAGTCTACCTATCTGCATGTTTTTGTGAGATGGAAGGAAACAGGAGAACCCGGAGGAAACCCACATGGCTACGGGAGAACATGTGAAACTCCACACAGACAGTAAGCTCAGGATCGAACCAGGAACTCTGGAGATGTGAGGAGGCAACGCTACCTACTGTATCACCGTGCCACCGCACAAGATAGTAAACAGCACAAAAACTCTTAACAAGGTAAATGTCAAAAATGTATCTAATATTTTTATCATACATTTTAAAACAGAAAATATCTCTTTTTTGTTCAGGGGACATTAGTTAGACATTGCCTATCAGAAACGATATCCACCTCCTCAAGACAAGAGCTCCTTTTCTCGATAGAACTGATTTGGGCTGATCTCAGTCACTGTCACGATTGATTTCTTGCAAAACATAAATCATTTTTCGAGGTCTTGATGGCATATTCAACATAAAACTCAGGTTAGGATGGAAAAAAGACCACATGCATGCTGTCCTTCCAGGTATGTGGTTTCAGTATGGCCGTGCTAGCCGGAATAGTGTCCGATCAGTGATGTTTCTATACTGATGTGAAGATCTGAGTTTCAGCTACCCAGTGGTTGAAAGCTTGAGAGTGCACTTTGAATTATGTGCCACAAGCCCTGAAAATAATGTACTCTAAGAACATGTCTAAAAATAAAAGCTTCATAGAATATAGTCCATGGACTTGTTTTTATTGTGACAAACTCCTGTAAGTTCGCAAAGTATGTGGGTGTAAGTGTCGGGCTTTAACTAGCATATGTGAGCATGAGAGGTGGAAGTGTGGGTGCATGCAACTGTAAAATCGTCATCAAAACCTTTCAGATGATGTATGGCATGTGGCGAGCCGAAATACAGAAAGATTTTATCAATGTTTTAAAAACTGTATACATTAAAAAAAAATATGGACTGTTTTTTAGCTGCAAGCTAAACTTCAATCATTAATAACTGGTTAGATTTGTTTACTGCAATGTAATGCCCAGTTTCGTCACATTCAAACAGTGTATTGCTCATGCTAATGAAATACCTTTTTTTTTTATCTTAAAGGGATACTGGTATGGTACTGGGATAAGCTGAGTTTAAGAGATAATTAACATGTTTACAATTGTTCTTAAATACCGCATAAATAATAATAATAATAATAATAATAATAATAATAATAATAATAATAATAATAATAAAAACAAGCCACTAAGTACCTACAAACGTTTAAAGGTGTATTTCTATTATTTATTTTTGCATGTATAAAAGTTATCAAGATGTCTTTATTCAGTTAAGCTGTATTGTAACTGCTTTCAGACACAAGTGAAGGTTATAAATAATTAAGTCCTCGTTTAAGTCTGTATGATGTGCTCCGTTTTTCAGTTCATCGTTAAATAAAATTCGTAATAAATTGTTCAGTGTGGCTGATTTTTATCCCAGCAGACTGAAAACCAGAGCAATTTTGTCTCATTTAATGTTTTTCTCTCACAGGAGAACATGAGAGCCATCAGGGTTTAATGGCGTTCACCACGGCCTCGTCCTAATCCGCGCTCTGGCCCTCCACACGGGCCCTCAGGTACTCGTGCTCCAGAGCGCGTACGTGACCGAGAGTTTATTTCCAAGTCAATTACCAGAGTCATAATCCCCAACCTCGTTCACGCCGAAGCGAGCTTGGTTTTTCTCTCAGAAAGCAATTATAGCACTGTATCTCAGAGAGAACCGAGGGAGAACGCTGGCTCTAAACGTCTGAGTGCAGATTCCACCGTTCTTCACTGATACATGACCAGAACAGCGGGTTTTTACTGACAGAACAGCAGAGGTATATTATTCTCTTACAGAAATGTAATGTACGGAAAAGATTTTTCCTCAAAAAAATCAGTACAATAAGAAATCAGGACTAACATT
The DNA here is from genome assembly GCA_022985145.1 of Pangasius djambal. Classification (NCBI taxonomy): domain Eukaryota; kingdom Metazoa; phylum Chordata; class Actinopteri; order Siluriformes; family Pangasiidae; genus Pangasius; species Pangasius djambal. The sequence goes on from CM040985.1 coordinate 10,812,382, forward strand.
AAAATTAGATTTAAAAAAAAAGTCAGATCTTATGGTGGAAATAATGGTTTTTTTTAAAGATAAATATTTATTAATAATCATTTTTTAAATGTTTTCTTTCTTCGCCTTTCAATCAAATTCTCAACCTGTGTTAATATTAAAGGTGTGAAATATGTGGGTGTTCTTCACATTTCTTTTGCCATTTACATCTACTTTATTCACATCAGAGGCCATATTAAACCAATCAGTTAGAGTCAGATTTATTTCCGCTCTAATTCACTATGTCAGAATTCCAGTGGGTCAAAGGTTTACACACACCAAGTTGACTGTCTCTTTAAGCAGTCTGGAAGATTCCAGAAATTGATGTAATGACTTTTGGAAGCTTCTGATTGGCCAGTTGCTATAATCTGGAGTTAATTGGGAGTGCACCTCTGGCAACTCAGCTAAGACCTAGAAAAAAACTAACTGCGGACCTTCACAAATCCTCTTCCTCCTTAGGATCAATTCCCAAAACAACTAAAAGTACCACAAGCATCTGTACAAACAACTGTATGCAAATATTAAAAAATCTTGGGACCACACAGACACTGCATCGTTCAGGAAAGAGGCACACTTTATCTCAGTAAGGAAGGACAGGACGAAGCATTTACGGTTCTAGATTTGACCTTTTTCAGTAAGAGACGAGGTACACATCCTTTTAGTTTATTGTCCAGTTTTTTTTGTATAAAAGTCAGAATTTTTTGCTGTTTGTCCTGGTCCTGTCTTCCAGTCCTGTCTGAAACCCAGTCAATTATTAACAAAAAGGAATGAGGTGCTGCTTATGGACCGTGTCTGTTTAGAACGCTTTAACCTGCCCTTTAGCTCTTGACCTTGTTTAACACAGCACCTCTGAAGTTGTTGTGGAAACTGAAAATAGATTGAGTGATGATTAATAATAATTCACAATATAATTAATATCAGCCTGTTTAATTAGACTCATTTACATCCTTGTCTGTGTGTGTGTGTGCGTGTGTGAGAGAGAGAGAGAGAGAGAGAGAGAGAGAGAAAGGCGAGAGAACCTTCATTAAGGTAACACGTTTAGAACCTATAAAAACTTCTTTTTTTAATGTTTAGTACAGATTAATACTGTTTATTATGGTTTTAAAGTTTTGATTATGCAACAGTTAGTTCCAATCCACTTATTTGACTGGACAAGTGGAATTCCAAGGGTGCTAATATTTAGTATAGCAGCACTGTATACCAATACTTATGCATTCTATACTTGTAAAAAAAAAAAAAAAAAAGTAGAAACAAACTGAAGAAGAAAAAAATTTCTTACAGGTTCCTTTCCTTTCTTTCTTTCTTTCTTTCTTTCTTTCTTTCTTTCTTTCTTTCTTTCTTTCCACAGTGTAATTATAAAAGGCAAAAACAATCACACAATGAGAAATAAAAATAGCTCACTGCTACCTGATGACAACATTTATTTAGAAAATGAATTATGTTATGGTTGCACTTTGTTTTAAACAGATGATTTTGGTGTGAATAGATGAGCTGAGGTGAAAGTGAGGAGCCGAATAAGAGAGATGAGAAGAGTGAGACGAGTGAGAAGAGTGAGACAGGTCGTGGGAGAGACACTGTAATGTTTGCACAGAGACTCTGAGACACAATGCCAAAATTCCTCTTTTTTCACTTTCTCACACTGAACACACACACACACACACACACACACACACACACACACACACACACACACACACACACAGATCTGTTTAATCTCATTCTGTTGTTTTTTTCTCTCAGTAATGTGTCTGATTCACTCACAAATCATCCATCAGAAACAAGTGAGTGTGTATGAGGAGACGACATTAACCTAGACACACACACACACACACACACACACACACACACACAAGTTCAGGCACAGAAAAACTCCGGCGTTGGATGAAATGTGGGATGAAAAAATGCAGACGAGTGTTTGGAGAAGTGTGTGAAGACGTTCCAGTGTGACATGGACACTTCATCATTTTATTCTACAGCAGTGTGTGTGTGTGTTTGTGTGTGTGTGTGTGTGTGTGGGTGTGTGTGAGAGGAGGAGTGAGATTTATGAAGTGTGTTAAAGCTGGAAGCTGATGATGATTAGTGCCTGAAGCAGTGATTAGTGCCATATAACAGATTTTGACTTAAAACATTCTTTTCTTTCTTTCTTTCTTTCTTTCTTTCTGTATGTGATTGTGTTACAGTCTCAGTGAGTGCATCACAGTCTGAGAGTGTGTTACAGTCTGAGAGTGTGTTACTGTCTCAGTGAGTTCGTTGTAGTCTGAGAGTGCGTTACAGTCTGTGAGAGTGTGTTACTATGTGAGTGAGTGTGTTACAGTTTGAGCGAGTGTGCTGCAGTCTGAGAGTGTATTACAGTCTGTGAGAGTGTGTTACTATGTGAGTGAGTGTGTGACTGCATGAGTGAGTGTGTTACAGTCTGGGAGAGTGTGTTGCCATCTGATTGAGTGTGTTACACTCCAGGAGTGACCATGTTACTGCATGAGCGAGTGTGTTACAGTCTGAGTTCCATGAGTGAGTGTGTTCATCTTTCGCCTCTCACCACTGCCATCGTCAGGGGTTTAAAATTTCGTCTGTCCCATTTTACCGAGACTGTCCTGGATCACCGGGGACATTTGATCACATCTCACACACACACACACACACACACACACACACACACACACACACACACACACACACAGAGATGCCAAGAGAGAAAAGAGAAATAGACAGAGAGAGAGAGACAGACAGAGAGATAGACTGAGAGACAGACAGCACAGTTTTCTGTTCAATTTCAATTTCAGATAGCCTTTAAGAATGCCTTTGAAAAAAGAAGAACATATTGAAATCATTCTCATGGCTGGATCAGGAAGCTGTCGCAAGGTTGCGCTGGACTTCAACAGGAAACATGGCAAGCACATCACACGCAACACTGTTGCCAAACTTATGAAAAAATTCAAAAAGACTGGAAGAGTTGCGGACCAACTGAGAAGTGGACGTCCATGAACATCCACTGACGAAGGCACAAGTGATGTGGTGCTCTCTAACATGGAGACTTTTGGGACACCCTGTATAATTAAATATGGGTATAGAAATGTAAACAATTCTCACAATAGGTACACAGTCTTTCCTTTCCACAGTCATATGTTAGTGTACAGAATGTTTCAGGAGGAACCGAAGCTCTTATCTCATGTTCTCATCTTTTAAACTCGCTCTCTTGTTTCTTTGTGCTGGCTTCTGAAACGCTGCAATAAAAGAGCTTTTAACCCCAAAACCCCATTCCACCTGGACCAGAGCACCATAAACCTTAAACGAGGAGAGACAGACAGAGAGAGAGCGAGACAGACGTGAAGGAGAGAGACGGGAGGTCAGACAGGTTAAAAATGCAGGATCTTTTACACTCACATTCAGCTTGAGTGCTTGTGGAAAAGTCGTGTATCGTGTGTCTCGTCTTCAAACGTCACATTGTGCTTTAAATGTTCAGTACACAGATAACATGAGCTTGCAGCCGAGATCTGTCTCACCTTCATTTACTCATTTAAAACTCATATTGACTGTGAGACAGGGCCGGGGTGTTTGTGTGAAAAATCCTCCTCTGAATTTTCTGCTTCATTATTAAAAATAAATGCTATATATTTCATTTTTACAAACCTGGGATCTATTCTGGATCAGCTGCTTTAGGCTCCGCCTCCACTGAGGTTCTCTGTCTCTCATTGGTCAGCATTTTAACTGTAAAAGCACATTAGGTGGTGGAATGAACTTCCCCTAGATGTCCGAACAGCTGAGTACACTGAGACACTGGCAGTCTTCAAACGACGTCTAAAGACTTGCCTCTTCCTAAAGTACATAAATTAGCACTTTAAAAAAAAATTGTATTGTCTGAGCGCTTGTTACTATATTACCTCCCCAGCAGAGTTTTTGGACTGATGGTATTCCTAGTTTGTGACCTAGCGAACCGGTAGCAGAATGTATTTATTGAAAGAGACTTCGAAGCACTTTTGTAAGTCACTCTGGATAAGGGCGTCTGCCAAATGCCATAAATGTAAATTAGCATCCTCAGTGTCATCACATCTCGTTATATACAACATTTATTTATTCACTATCACGCATTTTCCGAGGTATGGATCACAATCACGCTCAAGTTAAATATACACAGTTAAATACACATTTTTAAAATCCATTTATAGTTACGTTTAATGTCGTGGAACATCTGTGAAATAAGTTAGTTCGTGTTCTTACTCATTTTAGAGCAGCTATAAACAGTCATTACCTCACCAGCCGCTCTTTTTTCTCTATCTGGACGTTCATATAATAAACAAGCAAAACAAACAAACAAAAAACAACACAGCTTGTCATGTTACGAAGAAACCACAAAAAAGCATAAACTCCTCTGTCCTGAAGTTGAAAAACTCTGCTACAGCTTTAGAAAGTAAGACACTGGAGACTCCTTCCACAAACGTTAAATAAACACCACCTTACTTCAAGAAAACGTCACCATATCAACGATTTTAAAAATCCTTCGACGTCCTACCGAGTCCCTATGAACGAGCTGTTGCTGTAGAAGCTATAACATGTCACGTCAGTGAAGTTTTGGCTGTGATATGGCCACCTTGGACTTCAGTTCCCACCAGCCCCATCAGACTACAACCGGATCACATGACCCTGTCACATGCTATTGCTCTCTTGTTGATCACACTCACCTGTTCTGTGGTTCCTCCTTGATTAGTCTCCCTATTTAAGTCCTGCTAGTGCTTTGTCTAGTTGCTAAGTCTCTGTTGTGTGTTCTGTGCTGTGGTTTCCTAGTTCTTGGCGTTCTCAGCTTATGCTTCTTGTTTTGATTGTCTGTCTCCATGCTCACCTGAGAACATATTAGAACGAGCGCATTATTATAAACCGGTGATTTGCAGCTGCAGTACTGTCAGAGCTGCGATTATAGAGAATTTATCATCACCTTCTGACCAATCAGAATCCAGTATATTTATGTGTCATTACAGGACCTCATGTAGCATCATGCTGTAACAGTAGTTAATGCACATTGTTATTTTGGATCAATGCTGTGGGCATTGTTAAAGTAAATTTCCTGATTGTTGTCTGACCTCTACAGATGTTGTCCATGAGTTGGGACAACTGATCAAACAAAGGAGATCTCAGTGTTTTTGCAGCTTCTTATTGCATTTCATTGTAAAAAAATGTAAACATTAAAACGCAGTCTCACGCTTCACAAGACAGATGTGGGAATTATAAAACCTGATCCTGAGAGTTATAGCCAGACTCTTATCTGAGCTGGGAGACTGTTTTCTCAGATAATGAAATCCCAGTGCAAACATGGAGATGATGGCTTTCTGTTTGTACAGCTTCACATTCCAGACGGTAAAGTATCACACATCAGCCAGTGGCATGGAATATCTGACACGCTATAATATTAGCATTATGCATCAGAAAAACATGATAGTGTTACAGTTTTTAGGTATCTGCTTACAGTGTGGCATTAAACGCAGCATCCGTGTCATTCTCTCACTGTATTACACCACAGTGCTGATCAGTTCTGGATTGTGATTGGTCAAAAGGTGTTGATTTGTTTTCTATAACAGCAGCTCTGACAGTAGTGCATATCACAGGTCCATATTAATGTGCTCGTTCTAATACGTTATTGTTTCCATAGTCACAGCTCATTCACAGGGACTTGTACAGCAGACGCTTGGGGAGCTTGCTGCTTTAGGAAAATAATCAACTGCAGGGTGGTAACGGTAACTCCGCTTCATCACACCACCCTCTCTCTCTCTTTCTCTCTCTTTCTTTCTCCCTCACACACACACGCACACACACACACACACATCACTTCCATCATTTATCTGATTTAAGTTTTCCCTGTTTCCACATAAACTGCAGCAATCAATATATTAAAAGATGAAATTAATGAAAGTAATCTCGTATATTCTTTTTTTATACTTCAGTTACATCCTTAGTAAAGAGTTTAATAAAGCATTCACTTTATTGATTTGATGATGTTAATGAACTACAAAACATCTGTGTGGTTTGTTGCTGTTGTAAATTAACAAAACCTTGTAAAACATGTAAAATATTTCGCCTCGTAAAGTTTTAGGATTGTTTGAGGTTAAAAAGACCTCATACAATAAGTTTAAAAAGTGGACACCAATGAACCATAATATATGACAGGGTTTCGCTGCCAAGATTTAAATTGAGTTTAAACACACAGAGACACACTTCCATAATTACATTAAATTACACAACATTGACTCTCAATGCCGTGTGTTTATAAATCACACATACCTCTCATTTCTTTCTTTCTTTCTTTCTTTCTTTATTTATTTATTTAGTAAACAATGAAATAAGCCACCAGTCTATAATAAAAAAAGAAAGAATAATAAAGAGAAACTGAAAGGGAACAAAAAAATCAAGTTAATGAAACATTTAAAGATTAGAAGCCAGCATCACAACACATAATATACATTTTAAACAAAATGTAATTAAAAAAACAAAACAAACAAAAGCAAACTGCCAAATATAAAAACGATAATTTAAATATAAATAGATAAAGGTATAACAAATAAAGGTCTGAACCTAACTAAATCTTTGTGTAGATAATAAATAAATAAATAAATAAATAAACTGCATTGCAAATAACTGATTTATTAATAAAATATAGAAAACATCATCTTACCCAGAAATGAAATGTTTTTTAATTTTATCTTTTTTATTTAATTAATGTTATTTTATTTTTAAATTTAAATTTAATTTTTAATTTCACTTTTGTTTACACATTATTTTTACTTTCACATTACATTTATAGTATTTTAATTATTGTAATTTTCTTTATTTTTTTTTTACACATATTAATTATATATTTTTTATTATTTTTCTGTCACTGCTATTATTTCTATTGGCATTTTCAATTATTTTCCTATTTTGATGTTTATTTTTGATGTTCTGTTTCTTTCCTTCTCTGTTTACTTCACTTTTAGCTGCATTTTAAATGTAAGAAAAAATATTATTATTATTATTATTATTATTATTATTATTATTATTACACAGGACAGAAATATAAAACATCTGTACTAAAATATCAGGAACAAAATCAAAATAATTAAAAGAGACAAACACATTTTAAGATAGTCACATCAAGATTTTCTAGTTTCAAGTGTTTAGCTGTAAATAGGATTTTCTTGTAGCTTTTAGTCTGCTTTTCTGTTGTTACTAAGGGGAAGTAGTTATTGTTTTTGGTGTAAGTAATCCCTCTAAATAAAAGCCCATGCAGCTCTGAGCTCTTTCCTTTTCTTCATTAGAACACTTTGCATTATGGGAACGTTCGCTGTGCAGACGCTGGGTGTTTCCCTCGGGGTTAAATCCCACCACACTGGGGTAATTAGGGCAAGTGAAAGGGGCAGAAAGTGGACAAGGGGGCCTTGTTCCTGCTCTGACACTGAGATGAGATCATGTTGGATTTCACTGAAACCTCCTAAACTTAGCAGAAGCTCAAATTCAAGTGAATGGTGAAGTTACGGGCAAAATCATTAGCAGATAGAAAACAATAAGATGAGTGCAGAAAATAGCAACATGTCTGCAAAATAAATCTGAATCTCAATGCAATAACATGACATGACATTAAAATGAAAGTATTTTAAGCTTTGAGTGTGAGTTTGTGGTTGTTGAGGAAAGACCTGGTGATACTGGCTGGGATAAAAAATTGCTAAATTACTTTATTGTAGCATGTTTCAGTGAGTAATAATAATAATAATAATAATAATATATAATCCACCCCGACTGTAAAAAAAGCCACTGAGCTCTGCCACTTTTCCCCAAAAAGCAAAGAGGAGGAGGAAGGTATGTTGCAATTCAGTCAGCAGAGGGCACCAAAAGTTGCATATAGCTGTTTTAAAGGTAAAATGTGTAAATTGGTCAAATGAAATGACTACAACTTGTCTGATATCTTATATCTGATGTCTTAAAGATGTCTGGTGTGTGCAGATTAACTCTCAATTGATACACTGGAGATACAAGGCTAATTGATGGAGGTCCATGTCACCCAGACCACGCCCACTTCCTGAGTGAAGTGCCGATGTTATTTAGGACACAATGCGGCTTCCTGTCAGCTATAAACATCAACTAAACTTCACCATGTAGCTCAATGCTGGACGGTTATTTACAGAGGCTGCCATCTTGGACATCCACATTCATTTTATTTCTGATAAAAGTTCGATCACAGTTTGGTATTGCTCCGCCCCTCCTTAGGGCAAATTAAGCCCCGCCTCCTTTCGGTTGCAGGTGGAATTGTAACGTAAAGTGATGCAGATGATATTAAAGTTTAAATGGATTAATACGCTATACACTCTTACTGTTATTTTACACAATCATTTATTTAACAGTGAGATTACATATTTAATGATATTTAAAGCAAGCTTATGACGGTTATTTATTTTTTTTATGGAAAAGACTTTTATCAATTTTTAGACACGTGTCTTCAGCGCACAACTACAGAAGCAAAGTTCAGACATGAATATGTCTTGAATTGTTTACTACATTTGGGGTAAAGGGGAAAATAAATAATGAAGTAATGAAATCATACTGAATTAACACACACATATGCACACACACACACACACACACACACACATTGGTACAAACAGCTTTAACAAGACAACATGTTGAGTGTAAATGTACTGAGGAGCCTCCATGGGAATGAAGCCACTGTTGTGGTTATTACATCAGCGTGTCAGAGCAGTGTGTGTTATATAACAAGTGTGTGCGTGTGTGTGTGTGTGTGTGTGTGTGTGTGTGTGTGTGTTATAAAACAATGAAACTATCTCTGTGGTAGCAGGCAGTGCAACGCAATTTGCTGCAATACATCATGTGAAACATGGAGACGAGCAAATCTGTCCAGGAAAAGCTTCAGTGCTCAGTGTCCTCCTCCTCCTCCTCCTCCTCAGCCTTCATCCCTCTCTCTCTCTCTCTCTCTTTCTCTCGCTCTCTCTGCTCTGGGCGAGATAAGGGCCTGGAGGCTCCGAGTTCAGGCTTAACATAATCCCTTCTTCCCATCCTGAAAAAAAGTGTTGGAACTCAACGGCAAGAGAATAGAAAGAGGAAGAATAAGAGGAGGAGTGAGGGACAGAATTGTTCGGCCAGTGTTTTACATTTACACTTGTTTATTTCGAGCACTAAATGATGACCAAAGACCATTTGGTGGCCAGACATTAAAGACATTGTGATGATATATTGATATAACATTTTATCATGAGTTTACATTTGTGCATTTTCCAGTTTACTAAATATTTGACAGCACTTAAAGCAGCAATGTGTATTTTTAGTGCCCTCTGTGGCTTTAGTGTCAAACTGCACTGGCAAATTAGAGGAAAAACAGTGACGACTGACTGTTAAAGCCACATCTCCCTTGTGCTTCGAGCAGCAGGGGCAGTTCTAAGCACCATCTTATGATAGAGGATGTAAATGGTGGCAATGGTGTAAAACCAAACAGAACAAAAGAATTGCATAAAAATTGTGTACAAATTTTTCTTAGTTGGCTTTAAAAAAAATTGCCTGTACATAGCCTTGCATAATTTTTCACTCTTGAACTTTTTCAGCAAACATTTTTTACATTTTGGCCTTGACACAAAGTGCTATATTTGGCAGAAACACCATCCCCACTGTAAAGTAGCATAATATTCAGAGTGGTCCTTGTCCTCTTGGTTGTTTCTCTGATTAATACCCCTCTTTACCCACTCACTGACTTTTCAGTGGGCTGTCTCCTCTAGGCAGAGTAGTGGTTGTGTTATATATATATTTTTTAATAATAAATTTAATATTGCTCTGTGGATATTGGAAGTTTTGGGTATTGTGGTTTTTTTTTATTTTTTTTATTTTTTTTTTTTTTATAACCAAGGTCTAATACTTTTTTGCTGGATTTGTCTTGATAGCTCATTTCTCTTCACGCTGCTGTTTTGTTTAGGTATGTCCTCTAACAAACCTGAGGTTTTTCCAAGAACAGATGTAATTATATTGAGATCATGTGACACTTTTATTACACACAGGTCGATTCCATTCAACTAATTATGTGACTTCTGATGGTTACTTGTTACACCATTACTAATTTAGGGGTGAATACTTATGCAATCCCAACTTTTACATTTTTTATTTGTAAATGATTTTGCAAACACTACTGATTTTTTTTCTCCACGCTACAGTATTATAAGCAAATTTATGTAGATTCATGATATAAAATCCCAATGAAGTCAATTTCTATTCCAGGCTATCTTCTTCTTCTTCCTTCAGCTTTTCCCTTCAGGGGTGGCCACAGCGAATCATCACTCTCCACCTATCCCTACCTTCTGCATCCTCAACACTTGCACCCACTAGCTTCATATCCTCATTTATTACCTCCATATACCTCCTCTTTGGCCTTCCTCTTCGCCTCCTGCCTGGCATCTCCATGTCCAACATTCTCCTACCAATATACTCCCTCTCCCTCCTCTGAACATGTCCAAACCATCTTAATCTGGCCTCCCTAACTTTGTCCCCCAAACGTCCAACATGAGCTGTCCCTCTGATGTACTCGTTCCTAATCCTGTCCAACCTCGTCACCCCCAAAGAGAACCTCAACATCTTCAGCTCTGCTACCTCTAGCTCTGACTCCTGTCTCTTCTTCAGTGACAGTGCTCTCACTACAGATCACAATGTCATCCGCAAACATCATTGTGTAAGGAGACTCTTGTCTGACCTCCTCCGACAACTGGTCCATCACCATAGCAAACAGGAAGGGGCTCAGTGCCGATCCCTGATGCAGTCCCACCTCCACTTTGAACTCCTCTGTCTGACCTACAGCACACCTCACCACTGTCCTGCTCCTCTCATACATGTCCTGCAACACTCTGACATACTTCTCTGCTACTCCTGACTTCCTCATACAGTACCACAGCTCCTCTCTTGGCACCCTGTCATACTCTTTCTCCAAGTCTACAAACACACAGTGCAGCTCCCTCTGACCATCCCTATACTTCTCCATCAAAATTCCCAGAGCGAAAATTGCATCTGTTGTGCTCTTTCTGGGCATGAAGCCATACTGCTGCTCACAAATCTCCACTACCTACCTTAACCTAGCTTCCACTACTCTTTCCCATAGCTTCATTGTATGGCTCATCAACTTTATCCCCCTATAGTTGCTGCAACTCTGCACATCACCCTTATTCTTAAAGATCGGCACTAATACACTACGTCTCCATTCCTCAGGCATCTTCTCACTCTCTAAAACCCTGTTAAACAAACTAGTTAAAAATTCCACTGCTGCC
>CM040985.1:10823772-10861272 GCA_022985145.1 Pangasius djambal
CCCTTCTACTCTTTTTTCCCTCTCATTTTCCTCATTCATCAGCTCTTCAAAGTACTCCTTCCATCTCCTCTGTACACTCTCCTCACTTGTGAGCACCCTTCCATCTCTATCCTTAATAACTCTAACTTGCTGCACATCCTTCCCATCTCGATCCCTCTGCCTAGCTAACCTGTATAAGTCCTTCTGTCCTTCTCTAGTGCCTAACCCAGTGTACAACTCGTCATATGCCTCCTGCTTGGCCTTAGACACCTCCCTCTTCACTCTCAATACTCTTGTATTCTTGTCTATTCTCTTCAGTCCTGTCCACGTCCCACTTCTTCTTGGCTAACCTCTTCCTCTGGATACTATCCTGAACTCCCCATTCCACCACTAAGCCTCCTTATCTTCTTTCCTCCTTCCAGATGACACACCCAGCACCTTTCTTCCTGTCACCCTGATCACTTCTGCTGTAGTTTCCCAGTCATCTGGCAGCACTACCTGACCACCCAGAGCCTGCCTCAACTTCTGTCTAAAGTCCTCACAACATTCCTCCTTTCTCAGCTTCCATCACTTCTTCTCTATCTCTATCTTTGACCTCTTCTTCTTACAGACCATCAAAGTCATCCTGCACACCACCATCCTATGCTGTCTGGCTACACTCTCTCCCACTACCACTCTACAGTCACTAATCTCTTTCAGACTGCCTCTTCTACATAGGATGTAGTCTACCTGTGCTATAACACTATAAGGCTATAACACTACAAAATATAGAAAGGTTTAAGGGGGAGTGGATTGGGTGGGGGGGGGGTGCTGGGGGGATACTTATACATAGCACTGTATAACATTACAGATTGCATCTTTAATGCAGTCCTCTCTGACACACAGGAAACTGGAAGCTGATACAGGTACATGATTAAACTCTATGTTTATCATCATACAGCGAGCCAAGACACCGAACTCCACCATTCCCCTGCTGCATTCCTTATTTTGAGAAATAAATAAAAGTAAATCAGTGCACACGGCTCTTTGTGAAATTGCATTATCCTCCGTGAACACACTGTTCTTTCTGCACCTCATAAATATATATAGCTGCATAACAAAGGTAATAATGAACGCCTTGAAATGATCGCTCCGCCTCGTCAGCACTTTCCTGCTCAAAAAACTCATTTCAAGTGGAACGGCTCCCGACAACCGCTTCTCGATTTACACATTCAATTTCTTTCAGGACTCAGCTCATGACTTCAGAGTGAGTGTTCGGCTCGACATGTTCCTGCTTTGTGTCAGGAACTGGTATTATAATATAATGATGTTACTGTGGGTGAATTCAGTGACAAGCTGATGATGTCACTCCAGGTTTGTTTTACTCCCTTGTAGTGAGTTAAAATACAATTGAGAAAATCTCTGTTTTAGTGTCACTTATCGCTAATGTGATTTTCCAAGAATATGAAGGTCTGTGTTCTTCTTGTAGTGCTATGGCTGTGTCCTATTCAGAGTAAAGTTCACTAAGTAGGTGACGTTTGGAGCAAGGGTTTTTAAAACTCTTTTATACAAGGACAGTAAAGGTAAGGTATGTTAGTAAAGCTAAACTTAAACTTCACCTTGAAACATATGAACTATGTTTATAATGAAATATTTGTGATGTGTTTAGTTATGTGTTTTATTTTTTGGCTGGTGCTGTATTTTCATTATTCCTGTCAGAGGTTAGTGGTTGTGTGTTGCTCTGATGTCACAGGGGGTGCTGTTATTGTTACTGCTAGCATACTTACAATGGAGTTCAACAGGAGGATAAAAATTCAGTGATTCCCAACCAAAAGTCACACTGAGAATGATCAGTGTGGTCACACGATGTTTTCATTTTCCACTTTCATGTTCCAGCGGAGAAGTAGTGGAAACACTGGCGCAAACAGTGGACTCAAAGTACCAGAATGCACTGCAGCTATACAGCGCTGAGTTACAGCAGAGACTCGACTCGGCTCCTTGGCGATCTATGGGATGAGGAGCGTGATGGTGTTGATGGCCATGTTAGCATGAAGCATTGGAAGCTGATCTGTTTGAGCTGAGTGTACTGATGAAGAGGTGAGAGAGCTGGACTAAAGCCCCGCTGCATCGCTCTCTTTAGGTAGAGATGAAATTTGGACAAAATCCTACTGCGCCATTAACAGCAGCTAGTCCAACGGTATTATGAGTAATGTAGGGAACTGTTAACCAAAGTGAAAATACACAAACATATCAATGAAAAAGGTTTAAACTAAAAAAGTATGAAACAATGGTGTGGCGTTGAAGAACACTATAATGTTTCGGCAGCTTTTTCTCACTTACAGCACGCTCTGTTTCATTTAATTCTCTAATTCCACCTCCAAGCCAACATAGCTACTCTTCTATGACTGTTGCTATGGTAACATGATGGATGATGTTAGCTTACTCTGTTCTGTCCTGTTCTTCAAAAATACTTTAAAATTCATTTTCTTATTTTTGTCAGTCAGAAAGTTGTAAATACAGGCCAAGTCTAAACCGTTATTTATGTTTGTTGACATGGTTACATTCAACGTTAAAGGCTGGATATAACACAGTAACATGCTCCAGCCGATCAGAAACAAGTATTTTTCAGCACTGTAAGTCAAATGAAATGACCAAACCTTGCAAAAAACTGAGTGAAAGTGTGAAGGTGACTTAATGCTCAGGTGAGTTAGAGAACTGTAAAAACTGGATCTGTTGAAGAGAGCGATGGCTCCTGGATCGGAGGTGGATCAGGATGTGACATTTATAGTGGCGGATTTTTAAAATTCTCTTCATAAAGGAAAAAAAAACTTAAGTGGTTATAAGTGGATATATTCACATGTGCATTCTGGGATGCAAATTGGCTAATAAGAGAACTGAGCTGAGTGGAGGTGCGAGATAATGAGAACTGTTATCACAGCGAGAAAAAGGATTAAAAATAAAATTAAACAGAAAATTTGTGCAGGTCAGCGTGTGTGAGAGATAAAGCAGCAATTTCACTCAGCGCTCAGCTTATCAGCTTTACATATGAAGAATAAATGAAGGCCATGCAGAGGGGGGTTTACGTCACCTCAACTTTGGAGAGGGGCAGACAGGCAGGCAGACAGACAGACAGGCAGACAGACAGGCAGGCATACAGGCATACAGACAGACAGACAGACAGGCAGGCATACAGACAGACAGACAGACAGACAGACAGACAGACAGACAGACAGGCAGGCATACAGACAGACAGACAGACAGACAGGCAGGCATACAGGCATACAGACAGACAGACAGACAGACAGACAGACAGACAGACAGACAGACAGACAGACAGACAGACAGACAGACAGACAGACAGGCAGACAGACAGACAGACAGACAGACAGACAGACAGACAGACAGACAGGCATACAGGCATACAGACAGACAGACAGGCATACAGACAGACAGGCATACAGACAGAAAGACAGACGCTAGGCTATAAAGCAGAGAGCGTATTGCACTTAATATTAGTCTTTTACAGCATGCCTTACACAAATAATAACTAATAAAAAAGGCAAAATCTGTTGTCATGTCAGACAAAGAGACATGTCACATTAAACAAAAGTGATATTTGTACCACATGACTGCTGTCTGCCAATCAGAACACACTTTACTTAACTTCTTTTTGAGAAAAAAATAACTGGACAATATAATTGTATTTTAATTAAAGAAAGACAGAAGAGGACAAGTGCATGAGGTCTTGTGATTATTTCACTCATTGTTGTCTCTTCCAGAACACACACACACACACGCACGCACACACACACACACACATACACACACACACAGATTACAAGAGAGAAAACGAGAAAGAGAGAGAGAGAGTACCATTTTGACATTTTTGCTGCACTCCTCCTTTTTTATTTTGATATTTTTTGCTTGCTTTGTTGTCAGACTGCACAGTGCTTTTCTTTCTGGAACAATGCTGTGATTTTTTTTGGTGATGAATGAAACAGAAATCCATAAATAAATAAATAAATAAAAACTGTGAGTGGAAATTTTATCTGAGAAATTGAAGCAACAAAGATGCAAGATGGAAAATTAGAGAGAGAGAGAGAGACTGAAAGAGACAGTGAGAGACAGATAGAGAGACTGAAAGAGAAAAACAGCGAGAAACAGATAGAGAGACTAAAAGAGAGGGATGGATAGAGAGACTGAGTGAGAGAGACAGAGAAAGAGACTGAAAGAGAGAGAGCCTGAGAGAGAGAGAGCGACTGTAAGAGAGAGAGACTGAGAGAGAGAGACTGAGAGAGAGAGACTGAGAGAGAGAGAGCGACTGTAAGAGAGAGAGACTGAGAGAGAGAGACTGAAAGAGAGAGAGCCTGAGAGAGAGAGAGCGACTGTAAGAGAGAGAGACTGAGAGAGAGAGACTGAAAGAAAGAGAGCCTGAGAGAGAGAGAGATAGAGAGAGAGACAGAGAGAGAGAGAGAGTGACTGAAAGAGAGAGAGACAGAGACAGAGTGTTCGTTATACAGGTGAAGGAAAAACAGCTATTACACACGTCTGTGGCTTTGGCAGAGGGAAAGTAACCACAAAACCAAAAACACCTCGCTGTCATTCCTGAAGGAGGAAACGTCCCACTCTTCAAAGCTGTAATTATGGAATTACACGAACGTCGTCCCGTATCTGAATACAAACACGTTAACCAAATGTCCTGTACGCACGCTCTCAACACACCCGGAACACGGCAGCACAGAAAATAAAGTGTTTTATTTATTTTTTAAAAAAGTTTTATTTAAATAAAAAGTTTTTCTTTCATAAAGCAGAATAAAGACAGCGTACATCACGTTCAGAGTTTTAATCCCATAGCTGGTGTTGACTTATGTGCTTCTCGTTATGGTACGTTGACACTAGTGGTGTAACCGGTACTTAATTTGTGCCGCATCATGTCGGCACACGATCAGGCACAAATCCGGAACTTCTTTTTCTTTTGATTTAAAAAAAAAAAAAAAAAAAAAAAAAAGCGATCATTAAATCAGTTTAATGAAAGACAGAATGATCTGTGTCACCTCTTTTTTCCAAAAATACAGTCGGCTCATTTCCATGATGATCAGTTGGTAATTAGTAATCACGGCATCACCTCCTACTCGAGAGGCTTTTTTGTTGTGTCCTGCGACCTTTACTCTCAATCAGACACCGTGTGAACCTTATGCACATTCATCCTGTTCATATCTGTATTTGTATCCATTTACCACTATCAGTTCATTCTGAATCATGTATTCGTATTCGGTTACATTGCTAAAGTTTTAACCAAGGTTAAAACAAAAACATGCTCATCCTCTCTCTTTCTCTCTCTTTCTCTCTCTCATTTCCTGCCTCTTTTATTATCACAGATGACGTCTGAAAGCTCTGCTACAGAAACATGTCTGAGCAACAAAAAGCCTGATCTATCAGTTACACAGGGCAGCTCAGGTCAAAGGTTAGAGGTCACACTCCATAGACTGCAGCAGTCCCATAGGAGGAAAGTGGGACAATAGAGAAAATGGCCACCTTTATTTTTGTGTATAATGATCTGAAATCCGTCCTCGCTGCTGGACATTATGACATTTCGGAGTTGGTACTGAAATAATGTCCGGGTTTTATTTCTGGTTTCTGTCAGATGCAGAACAATCTCACCTTCTGATTCATACTGAAGGAGTGCGAGGACAAAAACGGTGTCAGATTCCTCATCAGATAAAAGGTCAGCAAGACACTTGGTAGCCGTCTCTCTCTCTCTCTCTCTCTCTCTCTCTCTCTCTCTCTCACACACACACACACACACACACACATGGTGTGGACTCAAGTGTTTTTCCTCTCCACTTCATTATGCTTAAGAGAGCTTGGCAGTTTTTACACTGTCACTGACATCCATGCCAATTTACTGTGATTTTCTCCAACATGTGTTATCTTTTTACATGAATTCTTACGTACGTACAGAGTCAGCCTTGTACTGTGTGGCTGTGAGAGCAATTATGACCTCATTATAAGGTTGTATTTTTTTCTTAGCTGGCATAATTCACTAGCTAGTTAGTCACAGGGCAGTGTTTTGACCCCTAGTCACTGGTTAGCTCGGTTTCCATGATGACAGCAGATTGGTTGACAGATTGGTTTACAAGAGTGTATATCATCATTTAACAATCTGACAGTTTATAAGTAGTCCCCTAAACCCTAGCTAATGGTGAGTCCCTTAAACCCTGGATCCTAAACCCTACACCCTAAACCCTGCACACTAAACGCTAAACCCTGCACCTTAAACCCTGCACCCTAAACTCTGCACCCTAAACCCTGCACCCTAAACTCTGCACCCTAAACCCTGCACCCTAAACCCTGCACCTTAAACCCTGCACCTTAAACTCTGCACCCTAAACCCTGTACCCTAAACAGTGCACCTTAAACCCTGCACCCTAAACAGTGCACCCTGAACCCTGCACCCTGAACCCTACACCCTAACCCTGCACCCTAAACCCTGCACCCTAAACCCTACACCTTAAACCCTGCACCCTAAATCCTATACCCTAAACACTGCACCTTAAACCCTACACCCTATACCCTAAATCCTGCACGCTAAACACTAAACCCTATACCCTAGACGCTGCACAATAAACCATAAACTCTACACCTTAATCCTTGCACACTAAACCCTGCACCCTACACCCTAAACCCTGCACCCTGACACCCCTCATCCTAGTTATTTTTGTATTATTCAGTGTTGTGCATTGTGGATGTTGCTCAGTTGTGTATAACATTGTCTATTGTTTAGTTGTGTATAATGTTGTGCATAATCACAGTCACTATAATATTCATTGTAATTAATTCATGTTTAATGGTGTGTTTATGATTTCTTTGCAGCTGCTGAACAAAAGAAAGAAAAAACTCATTAAAATAAGAAAAATGTCATCAGACGAGTGTCTAAATTTAGTTTTAATCTGTGTTGTTATAATGGAATGGATCTTTTTTTTTTTCATTTGTCTCAGCAGTGCAAACAGACATCACGTTAAAATGAAAAGTTCATGCTAGAAAAAGATAAAAACTCACAAAAACAAGATTTTTTAGCATTTCTTTATTTATATGTATGGATCATTTTTGCATTTGCACTAAACTCCTGCAGGTCACTGAGTCACTGTTCCAAATCAACAAAACTCCTCGTTTATCATTTATTATGTTTCAGTCCAAAAGGCTATGATCCAAATGAAGACTGATGGCAGCGGTGATCCACTCCGCCATCACACACCTGATAAACAGCATCACCGTCGTTCACCCGAGTGACCAGCCTGTTCAGATGGCACTATAATGGCACACAACTCAATTACACCCACACCCACACCCACACACACACACACACACACACACACACACAGGACAGATCAGAGAGCAGATGTCCTCCACAGCTTTATCACATTAGCAATATTAAACATGATTACATCTGCCTGGTCAGAGGAAGTGGGATTAATTTATAAATGGGATAATGAAGCACAGTAACCATCCACCTTTACCTGTAATATGTTTGTACCAGATTTTGATCGATTAGACGCCGGTAACGAGCTTTGTTAGAGTCATTTTGATTGATTGTTAGCAAAAGACTCAAAGAGAGACAAATCCATCATTTAACTGTGTGTGAAATCCTCATATTAAGCTGAGATGTTGCTAAAACTCGCGTTCGGTTTATATATATTTTATTGAAACAGCAAAAAAAAAAAAAAAAAAAAAAAAAAAAAAAAAAAAAAAAAAAGACAAAAAGAGAACTGAAAAATGGATGAAATTCTTTGCTGTCATTAAAACATGAATAGAGCTCCAAGTGACTTATGCTATATTTATTGTACAATAAACTGAAGCTGTGTGGCTTCAGCATGAAATCAGTTATTTCACAGATGGATTTATTCATCATGTCATGTGGATGGAAGTGCTCCTGAAATCAAAATCAGTGTTTCAGAGCTTTTTGTGCCTGTCTCTTAGTGTTAATTTTGTTGTTCATCACTTCCTGAAAAACAATTCAGATTTTTTTGAGGACTCATCCTGCATTAGGCTGTTTGTCCAATTAAATACCCTCTGGAACAGATATGCCCTGTGCCTGGGGGCGTGTCTTGCTCTACAGTGCAGCTCGTTAGCAGTAAACATGGTTCATTGGAGTATTTTTCACTCCACACTCCTAGGAGAATAATTATTTAAAGCTTCAAGATGGAAGAGTTTTTTTTTTTTTTATTTGAGTTGGACGTTTTGACTTTTCGGACTTGCTGGAATTTCACTACCTCAGACTGATGAACACACTTCTGTCTTTATACACCGCCTCCATCAGTAAGACTCAGTAAAATCATTTTATCTACAACTCAGACACTCAGATGTGTCAGATGTCTCCTGGTGGCGACCCGGCGGCTCTCTGTCACCATCAGTGCTGCTGATGCTCAACCTCACCTCAAACATATGCAGCACAACTCCAAAACCACTCGTCATCTAGGATATCATCCTGGTTAAAGTGGATGAAGACGGTGTGGGTGAAGATGGCGGTGAGAAATCCTCCACAGCTGAAAAAAAACACTCTCCTTATAAACTCTTCACTGTTCTCCATGTTAAGCTAGTTTGCTAAGCTACTGCAGGTGTGTTTAGATTGGGCAGGGGTGTGGCATGGTGTATCTTGAATGCTATTGGCTGCTGTAAATCAGTCGATCACTTCAACATGCCTTCACTCACTTTCAGAATGAAACACATCAACATACAGAATCAAATTACAGCTCTCAAGACATTTCATGAGGACTTAAATACAAACACTGACCCCACATTAAGATGTGAGTTAGCAATATTCAAGCTAAGTTACTTGGTTCCTGGATAATGTTAGCATGAGAGCTGTCTGGGTAGCTCATTGTGCCACTTAGCCTGCTGTTAGCACACCTGCTGCTATTTTAATTATTATTATATGAAAATGATCATTTGAGTTGATACTCAACCTGCTAAATTGTGTTAAAGGTTTTTTTTTTTTTTTTTTTTTTTAAAAAGGCAGCTCTTAACAAGCTAATTAGCTAAACATTTTACTGTATAATACTAGCCATAATATAGTGAAGAGCTTGTTTCCATGGTAACAATCAATGAATCCACGTCAGCAAGAATACAGAAATATTGTGCACTAAGACACCACAGGCACCTGCTGACACGCACACACACACACTCACACACACTCACACAGAGCACTGGTTTTGCCTTGTCCTGGTCCACACTCCAGGTGACTAGCCAGCATGTCTATGCTAATCTAATGAAAATGTGGTAATGTAATGAAAAGTGCAGTGCATTTTGTTCCCCAGTCCCCGAGAGGCGCTCTCCCACAATACACCAACCGCTGAGAGGTCAGGGCCAAGTGTGTGTGTGTGTGTGTGCATGAGTGTGTGAGTATTCAGCTAAAGCTAATGTAGCATAAATATCATGCAGGCAGATCAGTGGTTCCCCACGGTTCCGCACAAAACCTGTTTGACAGCAGCGGTGATGATGGTACGGTGCGCCCGAGTCACACAATGCAGTCGGCTCTGAAATGTTGGCATCGTTATATGTTCACACACACACACAAACAGCGGGATAGTGGGTTTAAAGGTCTGAGGGCACAACCAAGAACTATTTATATTTTTAAAGTCTGATAATGTCTCATTGTTCAAAATTCATAACTAATTATAAGCTATGCTAGCAATAGCTAATTATTTTAAAAATACAAGCCAAATTCACCAAAAAGCTAGCTAAGAAGCTAATTGTTTTTTTTTTTGTTTTTTTTAAAATGCTTGGTACCAAGCTAGACAACAATAACAAATTGTCTGAAAAATAGCTAAGCTAACAGAGGGAGACAAAAAGAGAGACAGACAGATAAAGACAGAGAGACAGATAAAGAATGACAGAGAGAGAGACTGATAGATAATGAACAGGCTAGTCGGTAACAGCGCTAGCTGTCTTGCATGGATTTATGCTAAATTATGCTAATTATTTTACTTGCTGTAAAGTTTCCTTTTTACTGCTAATAGATTAGAGCAACAGTAGAATTTAATTTCAGCACATTTCTACATTCCACTCTGGAATTCTTCTCTAAATGATAATGAAATGTTGTAAGATGAATATAATTTGATAATGATTAGCATTAGATACGTGATGAAATGACAGACAGTGCTCAGAGGAGCGCTCATATTTTCGAGCGTGGATGTTCTTTACCTCCCTGTGTGGGTTCTTTTAACACACAGTCCTCCTGCCCTCGCTGCCCTGCTGCTGTTTTATTAGAACTTCAGTCCCGCTGCGCTCCTGAATTATGTGTGTGTCATGTCTCTGAAGTGCTCCATATTTCCTCTCCCAGAGTTCAGGATTAAATTTCCCACACAGGGCTGTAACACTGCATCGGCCCAGACCCGAGACAGAGACGCTCGCAGCCGTTTTTCCATCATCTCCATTACCAGGATTAAGAATTTCATATTTATGCAAAAAAAAATAAAATAAAATAAACTGATCACATCTGTATAACTACCAAAATGTCTGTACTGTCTATATTTATCATACTATACTGTATGTATATATTATGCTTAGCTTTACTAATTTGTTAATTCTCAAGACACTTTCTTTTCATTTCTCAATATTATATTGGAAGTGTATTATTATTAATATTTTTAAGTGAAGAGTGAGTCTCTCTTTCTCGCTGGTTGAGAAAAGACAATCAGAGTAATCCTTGGGGAAAGAAACTAACAACAATACTTAATTTACATATATATTGTAAATTAATATATAAAAAAAAATAATTTATACATAACAGTTTGATTTATTATATGATTTGGTTTTACAGAAATTATAATATTATATAATATATATATATATATATATATATATATATATATATATAAACATGTAAACAAATTATTTTATAAATTATTTTAACATATTAAAAAAATACTTTCTGGTTGGTGTTAGCTAATTTGCTAATTTAAACCTCCAACAAATAATACATTAGCCAAAAAGTTCAGATAAGCACACATTGCACTATAATCCTGTACCTTACGATGGATGCTAATGATTGGTGTATTGCATTGTGGGATGCAGTGAATTTGGAAATTTGGCTTTTTTTTGTTCATTACCATACTGGAAATATTCCTGTTGCTCACCTACTGATTCTGGGAGAATTTATTATGTGTACACTTCAGCTTAAAGGTTTTTTATAGAAACCTACAACAGAGTGTTTTTCAAATAAAACTCTTTTTTTTAGAAGCTAAGACCACTTAATTATCCTATGGATACTTATAGAACCATTTTATTGATGACTATAGTATAGTTTATCATTTTGTACACACTGTGAGGCCGTGTGATTGGTAGCTGCTGTTTTGATGACATCATCTTGTTGTGTCTTCCTGTTGGAAACAGCGATTCATGTTTTCTTTTGTATTTGCTTTCAAAAGCTGCACTTTAAAATTGATCACAGGTTTGCATGCCGAAGGCTTCCATTACAGCCGTCTGGACAAAACCTGAGTTCTCTGATGGCTGTGAATTATCTGTGAACAGCTCTGTGTTTTCTGTCATCCTGGTAAGTGCCTCCTTTCAGCTCCTCACATTGTTCATCCATCATCAGTGCTGAAGGCCGGACCGTCGCTCTGATTGGGCCCAATTTCACAAATAAGGAGATTTTACAAACAGGACGAGGCCAAGAGTGGTGGCTCAGCATCGGCACGGCTGAGAAACAGAGACACTCTCAGACGGAGGAGAAGAATAATGGATCTCTCGTTTCTTCTCTGGTATCGACCTATAAATGTCGATTTCTTTCCGGAGCACAGAAGGGAAAAGTGATCAGGAATGACAGGAGTGTGTGTGTGTGTGTGTGTGTGTGTGTGTGTGTGTGTGTGTGTGTGTGTGTATGTGTGTGTGATATCGATATGGATGGGCAAAAAAAACACACCACAGGAGAGGCAAAAACAGAGAGAGACAGAAAGAGAGAGACAGAGACAGAAACATAGAAACATGGACACGGAAAGATGGATAGATCAGACAAAGAGAGACAGTGAAATAGAGAAAGAGACAGATAGACAGTGGAAGAGAGACAGAGAGAAGTACAGACAGCATGAGAGATACAAACAGTCCTGAGCACTGGACTTTACACTCTTCCACAGAGTAAAATGTGAAAATAATGACTGAATCACTGCTGAAATTTTCTCCACATCAACATTACTGTGAACACACACACACACACACACACACACACACACTTAAATGCCTCCGGTGTGTTCTCAAATTAGCCAGTAATGATGTACACTTACACACTTTAACCCTGCTGTAGTGTGCACTACTTAGCCAATGAGTCTCATTGCCTCAGGACATCTGTAAATTTCACACACACACACACACACACACACACACACACACACACACACACACACACACACACACACACACACACATATTCTATTCATCTCAGTATAAACAATCTCAGTGGGAATGGAGCCTCAAAGGACAACTCAGTGACAGGACGCCACTACCGTCACACTCCTGCCTCACATTTCATTTTTAATAAACACTTCTATCACTGTTCCTCTCAGCTCAAAATGACCTGAACGTCATCTCTGTGATAGAAATATCATGAAAAAGTGTATTTTTAGCATCATTCCACTTTTAATAAATATTCCCAATGTGTATTATTCCTTTCATACAACAGCAATTTTCCAATTATCACAATGTTTATTTATTAGACAACAACATGGTTTAGGTTTTATTTGTTTATAGTTACCTTTAAAGTTGTGGAACATCAGTGGAAAAAGTTAGTTCCTTTTCTCATTTATGTTACAGCAGCTATAAACAGTCGTTCCCTCACCTCTGACTGTTACAAACCTCTGACACCAGAGACTCCTTCCATAAACGTTAAAGAGATGTTAAATAAACATGTATTTACAGAAAACTTCACCATGACAATGATTTAACACTAGTGATTCAGGAGAAGTATTCGGAACCATGTGCAGTAGTTTATTAATCAACATCCCAACTTATAAGCCAGTACACAGTCCAATAATCATTTTCATACACTAGCACACAAATCCAGAACCAGAGAGAGAAAATTCAAAATCAGGAGGCAGAAATAGCAGGTCAAAACGCAGGCAAGGTACAAACAGGAGAACAGGCTTAGAACTTACTCACTGAAGACAAAGGCAATACTTCGCATTTTGTTTGTTTGTATGTGTGTGTGTGTGTGTGTGTGTGTGTGTAGTGAATAGCCAGAACTGGAACTCGGGCAAGGTTGACAGAGAGGGGTATCATCCTGGGCAGTTGTGACAAACGATTACACAATTTTATTGCATTTTTAATCCATTTATTAGGTTTAGATTATGTGAGACCTGTTACTATAGAAACAATGACGTATTAGAGCGAGTGCATTGATATAAATACAGAAAACTAATTTTTTTATTGGTTTCCAGCAGGCAACATGCTATAAACAAATGACCCTGTAGATTTAAACTAAGTAATCTGTATATAAAATCACAGTAACTCATCGATAATTATACACTTTGAAGCCGATAAATTGAGGTTCACATTGGTGAGTCTCCTCATATGTAAATTTACACACACTCAGGAGAGAAACCCAGGATACGAAAGCTTTTCCAACTAACAAAATTTTCATGAATATCAAATTTCTTGTGTTCATTCATATGCAGTTTGATAAATGAGGCTCAGGCCATGGTGTGAAATAAGCTCTATACTGTAGATGTGTATAAAATTGCTGAATCATGGTGTCTGTGAAGTGTAGCCAGGAGATCTATGATATTTTAATTTAGTTGCATCTAACCTTTTCTGTCATGGGAAAGCTCAGGAACAAAAGCTCTATTGCTCTAATAAACATACAAATATCATTCCACTGTATTTCAGTAATGTGCAAGAAATAAATGTGAGCTGCGTAGGAATTTATTTCAGAGTAGATTATTCCTAGGCTATGTAAAGTCTGAGAGCCCTGTTCTAGATACTTTGAGGTGATACTCAGGTTGGACCACATGCCATTCCATCCAGAAGACGTGCCAGGAACCACTGTTTTTACATCGCTGTAAAACTCCACCTCAAATGTACAAACAGTAAATAATCTTTATTTTAATAATAAAACATGCCAGGCTGGAGCAGTGTAGAATATCTAATACAGGAAATAAACCACAGTACAGCTCATGGGAAATCAAACACACTATAAATGTAAGTAAAAGGATGAAATGATATTTAGGTACACAACTGAGTGGCCATTTAGTGTTTTACGTTTTATTTTATTATTACATCTCTGTCTGTATCAGTACAGGTCTAAGGGTTGTATTCAGAGTCAAAAGTTATGTCAATATTTAAAAGGGAAAGTTCCTCGTATTCAGAGTCAAAAGTTACGTCAGTATTTACGCAGGGAAAGTTCCTCGTATTCAGAGTCAGGTTACGTAGCTGCTCATGTGGATTTTTTGAGCTCCGTATTCAAATGATTAAATTCACCAGCGTGTATCAGTTCACTTCTGCGAGGTTGCTAGATTCTTCTTGACAGGGTTTTTCAATAGCATCTAGACCTCCACCTTTAAACACAAACACTCACCTTTAAATCTAAAAAAATCAGGGATAGAAAATGCAGACTGAAGAAGAAATGTGTTTTTTCTTTGCTGTCAAATAGAGTACAATGTAACATAAAAGCAAGAGACAATTAAAAGTGTATGTGTGTGTGTGTGTGTGTTTGTGTGTGTGTGTGTGTGTGTGTCTGTGTCCCTGTGTGTATGTGTGTTTGGTCAAATTTACATAGACATGGCAGCGACGTTCTCCAGCTCAGCCTGTCTTTCCAGCAGATGCACCAATTAACACATGATGAAAAACCCTTGCAAGCTCATCCGACCGTGTGTGTGTGTGTGTGTATGTGTGTGTGAGTAGATCCAGGTCTAAGCAGATAAGCCAACACCTGCTGCTCATGTCCGGATCCAGACCCCTGGCCGCAGGAGCGCTGTATTTAGAGCTCCGAAAGCCGATCCTGTGCCGAACCCGTTTTTCTGGGAATTGTATTAAAAGCGCAGACATTCCGCTCTGTATGATGTGCACATTACCTTTTTTCCTGGACAATAAATCGCATTAAATGGCGCATTATGGCATCAGCTAAACGACTCCCTCATTATTAGATCTTGCAGAACTGTAACATTAGTCACGCTAATATCTTCAGTACTGGAGGCTCTGTTAAAAAGCTTTGATTTCCAGACGGTTTTAATGTTCCTTGTGCTTGTGGTAGCCCTAAGTCTCTTTTCCTACCTCATCACTTACCTTCCCTGTCCTCCCGCGTGCAACGGGTCACGTCTGTGGTGAAACGTGCGGAGTAGGTCATGTCTGCGGTGAAACGCTGTGGCTTTAAATGTTTTAGCGGCTAATAAATAGCTGCTTCTCTGACCGGGATGATCATTTATTATCTCCTGAAGCCCAGAGAGTCCCCTCTGTCTGAGAAGCTTCAGTGTTTCCCTCAGGAACACACAGCTCGGGCTTTCACTATGTGTGTGTGTGTGTGTGTGTGTGTGTGTGTGTGTGTGTGTGGGTTTGATTAGCCATCAGAGAACACATCATTTACATGCTAACATGAGAAAATGTCATCCACATGCTAATCATTTATAAACTAAACGGATATGTCATGTTCACTGCGTTTAGATGTCATCTACATGCCAGCATTTCATCCAAAGAGAACATGCCATCTACACGCTAACAAAACACATCATGTACACACAAAATAAGCGCCTACATGCTAACAGAACACATCATGTACACACAGAA
This sequence comes from Pangasius djambal, assembly GCA_022985145.1. Classification (NCBI taxonomy): domain Eukaryota; kingdom Metazoa; phylum Chordata; class Actinopteri; order Siluriformes; family Pangasiidae; genus Pangasius; species Pangasius djambal. The sequence goes on from CM040985.1 coordinate 10,839,499, forward strand.
TAAGCGTCTACATGCTAACAGAACACATCATGTACGCACAAAATAAGCGCCTACATGCTAACAGAACACATCATGTACACACAGAATAAAGATACATGCTAACAGAACACGTCGTGTACACACAGAATAAGCGTCTACATGCTAACAGAACATGTCGTGTACACACAGAATAAGCGTCTACATGCTAACAGAACACATCACGTACACACAGAATAAATATACATGCTAACAGAACACATCGTGTACACACAGAATAAAGATACATGCTGACAGAACACATCACGTACACACAGAATAAAGACACATGCTAACAGAACACGCCACGTACACACAGAATAAAGATACATGCTAACAGAACACGTCGTGTACACACAGAATAAGCGTCTACATGCTAACAGAACACATCACGTACACACAGAATAAAGACACATGCTAACAGAACACATCACGTACACACAGAATAAAGATACATGCTAACAGAACATGTCACGTACACACAGAATAAGGATGCATGCTAACAGAACACGTCGTGTACACACAGAATAAGCGTCTACATGCTAACAGAACACATCATGTACACACAGAATAAAGACACATGCTAACAGAACACGTCACGTACACACAGAATAAAGATACATGCTAACAGAACATGTCACGTACACACAGAATAAGGATACATGCTAACAGAACACATCACGTACACAGAGAATAAGCATCTACATGCTAACAGAACACGTCGAGTACACACAGGATAAGCATCTACATGCTAACAGAACACATCACGTACACACAGAATAAAGATACATGCTAACAGAACACATCACGTACACACAGAATAAGCATCTACATGCTAACAGAACACGTCACGTACACACAGAATAAGCATCTACATGCTAACAGAACACGTCACGTACACACAGAATAAGCATCTACATGCTAACAGAACACGTCACGTACACACAGAATAAGGATACATCAAATTGCTGACAGAATGAGAAAGGTGTGGTTGTGAGAAAGAAAGAAAGAAAGAAAGAAGGAATTATAATGATTGAAGAAAATTGATGTTGAAAAGAGATTTCTATTATTGCCAATTTTAGTAAAAAATCGAACTGTTCACTTTTTTATTACACTCGTTTTACATGTTTTTGCTCTGTGAGATTTCTTTAATGATGTTACAGAATAACGAATGACTGATTTCTTTAATGACAGTGTTGATGTGACCTCCACAGGAGCTGTACTTCAGTACTCAGCATCAGCGCTCGCCAAAGCTGCTACGCTAATGTTTGGGTTTCTAAAAACAGCAGAGGTGAGAGGTGCATCATCAGCAGAGAGCAGCAGTATGGAGCTCACTTCCTGTTTTATCCGGCTGTACAGGAAGTGTGTATCGCAGGGGTTTAGTGGTGCACCTGCAGGCTGAGCGCTGACAGAGGCGTTATTTTCCTCCATCATGCCTTCGGGCTGTTTCTCTCGGCAGGATTTATACTTTTCACTCTCCGATAGAGGATTATTCTCACTGCAGCTTCTTACAACAGCACTCACACAACACACACACAGCACAACACACACAGCAGGGAAAATATACACCAGATATCCGGAGGTCATTTGAAACAATGTTATTATAATTATTATTATTATTATTATTATTATTATTATTATTATTATTATTACTGAAATATTTCTTAGATGGGTTGGGAACGCTCAGGATCGGGAAAGGATTATACATGTTTTTATTTCATCACACCTCGAATACTGTAATATATGTACCATATAATAATGCGCTATTCACCTGTCTCAGTCCGTCTCCAGCCTCTTGACTTTAAATCCAAACTCCTCGTAATGCCCAGGCGAGCACCTTCTTATATTACTGAATTATCGATTCCACACAGAACAACAAGGACGCTACGATCATCAAATCCAAACTTGTTGATCACCTCAGGGTCTAAATTAAAAAGTAAGGGAGATAGAGGGTTTGCTGTTTTAGTGCCTAGACTTTGGAATGATCTTCCTTTGAGCATAAGATCGGCACACTCCAAGTCAGAGTCAAGACATTATTAAAAACTCATTTTTATTAGCTGGCTTTCACCTAGCTTATATTGGGTGATGTCCTTTTTTTTTTTGGGTTATGCTATGTTTTATTTTATGGCTGTGTGTTATGTTGTAATGTGTTGTTATTCTTCTTTATGTTCCTTCTGCTTTATTGTTTACTATTGTGTGACTACTGTCTAGAATAGTGATATATATGTATATATATATATATATATATATATATATATATATATATATATGTGTGTGTGTATATATATATATATATATATATATATATATATATATATATATATATATATATATATATATATATATATATACTCACTGTCCACTTTAATAGGAACAGTTGGACACCTGCACATTTATGCAGTTATCCAAGCAGTCAATCATGTAGCAGCATCGCAATGCATATTGTCAGTAGCTGAGTTTATAACCCTGGATTTTTCACTCTATTTTGCCACTAGAAGAATAACGGAGACTAGCTGGGTTTTTGATTTTTATTTATTTATTTATTTTTTTTTTTTTGTTTGTTTTGATTTAAATCTTACAGTCCACAAGACATTTTAATTTAAGGACAGAACCTGTACCGGGCCGGTCCTGACCGGAGGGCTGCAAGATTGACACCCCTGTATTACTTATTTACTGATGTAGCAGCTCTGTGTCCTGTTCCTGCAGTGCCTTAGCTTGTAGAAAGAAAGAAAGAAAGAAAGAAAGAAAGAAAGTTTGTTTTCTAAGACAGTATTCTTGTCGTTCTGAATGAAAACATCTGCTCCATGCTGTAAATGTAAATGTAAGCATAAATCTGTCTGTCATTGTGTCTGTCTTACTATCCCTCTGTCTGTCTCTCTGTCTGTCTGTCTCTCTGTCTGTCTCTCTGTCTGTCTGTCTCTCTGTCTGTCTGTCTGAGTTGATGTGTTTGTTGTATCACAGTGAGATTTGAGCCGTTTATTCAGAGGCCTGGTGTCTTTCTCACACTGCAGGGCTTCTGGAGGCCTCTGGGATTTTGGCAGAAGACCTACAACCCTCCACACACACTCCCTCCCACCAAGCACACGCACACCCCCTATCACACACACACATACACACACGCACACACCCGCCTTTCTCATCAGTCTTTCAAAAAAAGCTAGACACAGTGATGATACAGCAAGGATAGGTTCAGAGTGACTCGGAGCCTCACGCTCAGCTAAGCTAATTCCTTTCAAATGTTTCACAATGTTTAAGGACAAGATGTGCGTGCTAACATGCTAACATCAACATCATACACAGTCAGATTACTGAATAGTGTTTATTTTTTTATTGACAAATCAGTCAGTCATGTATTTTTCATAATTTTCAGCCAACTAACATTTAAAACCAGCAGCTATCATCGGCAAACATTAGTAAACATGAATAACTAGACAGGGAGGCTTGGTGGTTAGCACTGTTGCCTCACACCTTCGGGGTTGGGGGTTTGAATCCCGCCTCTGCCCTGTGTGCACAGTGCTTGCATGTTCTCCCCATGCTTCAGGGGTTTCCTCCAGGTTCTCCGGTTTCCTCCCCCAGTCCAAAGACATGCGCTGTAGGCTGATTGGAATCTCCAAATTGTCTGTAGTGTGTGTGTGTGTGTGTATGTGTGTGTGTGATTGTGCCCTGTGATGGGTTGGCACCCTATCCAGGATGTCCCCGCCTTGTGCCCAGAGTCCCCTGGCATAGGCTCCAGGCTCTCCACGACCCTGTGTAGGATAAGCGATATAGAAAATGGATGGATGGATAGATGATAAAATTAGCTCCATAAAAATAGGTATTAATTTCAGCTAGCTAGTGAGTGTGATACTGCAGTATTGTTATTGTAGTAGCTAAAAATCATAGCTAAATAACTAAGTAGTCATTACCCTGTTCTTCACAACAGCACTATGTTACGGTAGTATGCACTTTGTGATGGAGCCATGAGGAGACTTTTAGTAACTAAACAGAGTCCTGATAAAACACACTTAATAAAAAAGTGTAAATGTCGTCTGTATCACAGCAGGGACTCAAACAGGCGTAAAGTTTTTTTCCATGTGGCAGGATTTCAGAATGAGGTCCGACGCTCATCTCAGCAAGGAAATTAAACCCAAATGAGCAGCGACGGGTGATCAATGCGTGATGGAATCGGATGAAGGGTGAGATACAAGGCGCTGTGCCGCTTATTGATTTCAATATCATTTCAGCTCGACACAAAAATCTGCTTAATTATGAAGTTTTATTCTCTGACTGCGAGAGCAAATGAACTTTATTATTCCTGTAGTTTGGACTAGTTAGCAAAAGTAAATGCAGAGCACAGCTTCGCATTTTACCCAGTGTATGATTTTTTTTATTTCAGAAAGAAAGAAAGAAAGAAAAAAAGAAAGAAAGAAAAATGGGGAGAAAATGAACTAACAAAGCAAGGAACACCAGAAATAAAGAATTTTTTACTTATTTATATTATACTAATAATAATATTATATACACTAAATGAAATACTACTACTACTACTAATAATAATAAAACTAGTCATTTTGGTCTGAGCAGGACAGAAGGGTAGGGACTATTTTTTCAATAAATTACTCATTAAATTAAGTAAAAGTAAAGGTAGGCAAATGAAAAGCAAATAATAAAACTCATTGATCATCTGCTATGCTCTCAGTGTAATTACTGTAATGTTAGTTTTAATTATCATCAGTGTTAGAAATACAGAATAAACAGTAATTATTCACTCAGCAGCCGTGGAAAGAAGCCCAACACTCCATTATCACTGTTTAACACATTAACATTTCACATATAAACAAAGAAAGATCTGTCTTCATCCTCCCACTCATGTAAAAACATAAACCTGTAACAATATCATAAATGAATACAAAGCCATGTAGATTATAAATCTCTCTGTAGTGTCTTTATTAATGTCACATCTGACTCTGTCAGATTATTAATGTCACCATCACTCTCCAGCTTGGAATGTATTCTCAGTGCGCCTTTTGTCTGTCCTGAGTGTCCATCACCTCAAAAGCTTTTCACTTCACTATCAGCTGATTGGTCAGAACGGCTATCAGTCAAACCAGAGAATGATGAGAGTGATTTCTGAGAATGATTTCTGCCTTTCTTTCTTTTATTTCCCAATTATCTTCCTGGTTTGGACCTTTTGCTTGTTGTGTTTTTGATCTGGTTTATCTGTATCACTCTGTTTGTCCTGCCTGAGCATAACTCTGCCTGCAGAATTGGATTGTTAATAAAGATTTTACCGTGTTTACATCAGGTTGCAGGATAGGGCAATTTATCTCCCTCCTGGGACACAGTGGATTAAGTCAAGTCTTGCGTTTTCATTCACCTGCTTGTACATACAATGTTCACCAGCTATGTGTGTGTGTGTGTGTGTGTGTGTGTATGTATGTATGTATCATCTGTAACAATGATAGCCTCAGATTCCTGTTCTTGGCTGACAGGAGTGGAACCTGATGTGTTCTTCTGCTGTTGTAGTCCATTTGCCTTAAAGGTTGACGTGCTGTGCATTCTGAGATGCTTTTCTGCTCACCATGGTTGTAAAGAGTGCTTATTTGAGTTACTATAGTCTTCCTGCCAGCTCAGAGCAGTCTGGTCATTTTCCTCTGATCTCTCTCATCAACAAGGTGTTTCAACCTACACACCCTCCATTCACAGGATTTTTTCCCCGCACCATTCTGTGTAAACTCTACAGACTGTTTTGTGTGAAAATCCCAGGAGTTTCTGAAATACTCAAACCAGCCAATTAACAGCACCAACAACCATGCCATGGTTAAAGTCACTGAGACCACTCTTTGTCCACATTCTGATGTTTGATGTGACCATTAACTGAAGCTCTTTACCTGTCTCTTCGTGATTTTATGCATTGTGCTGCTGCCACATGATTGGCTGATTGGAGAACTGCATAAATGAGCAGGCGTACAGGTGTTCCTATTAAAGCGGACGGTGAGTGTATTTAATTAATTAATTTATTTTTAATAATATGCGGAAACATTCCACATTCAGTTAAGGATGCTTTTATTTCCTTTTTTCCATTTTCTTTGTTTTCTTTGTATTCTAGTGTCGAATTGGAATTAGTGCCAAAACATGAATTAAATCAATGTGCTATAATTATTGAAACTTTTTTCTCTCTTCTTTCCTATCACTTCTACCTTTACTTCCTTCTTCCCTTCCTTTTTCTTTTTTTCTTCATTTTTCTCTATTATTATTAAATCACATGACTCCCCCCAAAACAGGTGATGACTGATTAACATCCATATTAAATAATCATTTTAAAAATACAAATATTTAGTATCAGTACATCTACTACTTACAGAACTGCTTTTTTAAATAAAAGAAGGCCACACATGCTGAGTTTAGTCCAGTTTCCTCCCTTCTGTTGACATCCTCTTCATTAAACGTTTTTAGAAGAGCAATTAAAACCACAAAGAAAAGCCTCTAGCCTGTCACTTAGTCTCTGAGTGGCACCGGAGCTCGAGTGTGTCTGAACAGAGTCCAGCAGTTTCTCCCTCAGAGAGTTTTTTTTTTCTCCTTTTTCTTTCTTTTAAAATCCTCGAGTTAAGCTACTTTTCAAGCGGAAAACTCAAAGAATAAAAGAGATTACGTTCAAAATTGGGTTCCTCCGCTTGGTTGAAAAGGAAGGAAGAGATTAATCTAATAGCCTGGAATAAATAAATAATTAAATAAAATACAGTCTGATTTAAAAAAAAAAATAAAAAAAAGAAAGAAAGAAAGAAATTCACAATCAATCTGGAGCAGTAGAGAGAGAGTGAGAGAACCTGACTTCTAGAATGGTCTAATTATTACAAAATAACAGCTATAATTTCTGAGTAGGTCAGAATGAATGTCTGGTGTGTAAACAATGTGGTTTGTGTTAGTGAACTACATAGTGTGTATGATGCTTCAGTGTAGGGTATAGGGACTAGGGAGTAGGGAGTAGGGATTAGAGAGAGATTTGACGCTGTAGTTAATTGGATCACTCGGAATCTGTCTGAAAGGGCACTTGTCTGTAACTACTTGTTATTATGAATATATTTAAATATTATAAATAATAATGCACGTTTATTCAGCACATCATTCTGTAGCTTGACTGACAGCTGTTCTGACCAATCAGCTGTAAGTGAAGTGAGGAGCTATCAGGATTCAGGAAGGTGATGGACACTCGAGACGGACAAAAGACAAGTGGTGGACTGAAGTGGAAAAAGAGTGAGATGAGACTGTGTGATGGAGAGACAGGGAAAGAAAAGCTGTGTGTGTGTGTGTGTGTGTGTGTGTGAGAGAGAGAGAGAGAGCCAGAGAGAGAGAGAGAGGAAGGGCACAAGAGATATTAAGAGAGAGAGACAGGAAGAGAGAAACACAGACATGAAAGAGTGAGATAAAGAGATACTATAGAAAGAGAGACAGACAGAAAGATAGAGAGAAAATAAACATTGTGAGAGAAAGACAGAGACAGAAAAGGGAGAGAAATTGTGACAGAGGAAGTGTGTATACTGTATATGTGTAAGTAGGGTTGTGTGTGTGTGTGTGTGTGTGTGTGTGTGTGTGTGTGTGTGTGTGTGTAAGATGAAGTGCACTCTGTGGATTACTGAATTATTTATGATGTGACAGGTGGAGTGAGCAGGTTAGAGAGCATGCAGTGTGTGTGTGTGTGTGTGTGTGAGAGAGAGGGAATGGGTAATAATAATCGGTTCACTTTGTATCACTGCTGAGGGTCGTCCTCTACTGTCCACTTATACACTCCAACAGCACTTACACACACCCACCCACCCACACACACACACACACAGACACACACAAAGTGTTACTTTAGAATCTCTTCACTACTGACACCTTCTTTAAATATTATATATATATACATATATATATATATATATATATATATATATATATATATATATATATATATATATATATATATATATATATACAGTATATGACAGTGTAACAGTATGGAGTTCTAAATCATAACTGTGTAACAGGGTGAAGTTGTAAATCATTACAGTGTAACAGTGTGAAGCTCTAAATCATTACTCTGTAACAGTGTGAAGTTCTTAATTATTACAGTGTAACAGTAAGAAGTTCTAAATCATTCCAGTGTAACAGTAAGAAGTTCTAAATCATTCCAGTGTAACAGTGTGAAGCTCTAAATCATTACTTTGTAACAGTGTGAAGTTCTTAATTATTACAGTGTAACAGTAGGAAGTTCTAAATCATTACAGTGTAACAGTAGGAAGTTTTAAATCATTACAGTGTAACAGTAGGAAGTTCTAAATCATTACAGTGTAACAGTAGGGAGTTCTAAATCATTACAGTGTAACAGTAGGGAGTTCTAAATCATTACAGTGTAACAGTAGGGAGTTCTAAATCATTACAGTGTAACAGTAGGAAGCTCTAAATCATTACAGTGTAACAGTACGGAGTTCTAAATCATTACTTTGTAACAGCGTGAAGTTCTAAATCATTACAGTGTAACAGGGTGAAGTTCTAAATCATTACAGTGCAACAGTAGGGAGTTCTAAATCATTACTTTGTAACAGTGTGAAGTTCTATGTAAATAGTAAACAGTGTCTATGTAATTGATATAGAATAACACAGTGGGGTTCTAAATCGTTACACAGTAACAGCATGGAGTTCTAAATCTTTACAGTCTCTCTCTCTCTCTCTCTCTCTCTCTCTCTCTCACACACACACACACACACACACACACACACACACCCTCTCACATTTCCTCTCCTGCTGATGTGTGTGTGTGTGTGTGTGTGTTTGAGTGTGTGTGTGTGTGAGTTATTAAATATTTAGAGAACAGGTTGATTGATCACGTATTCTTTAGCGGAAACTCGTTTCTGTAACGAGCAGTGACAGCAAACCAATAATGGACAAAATTAATACACTCAATATGTGCTGTTCCAGTGTGTGTGTGTGTTTGTGTGTGTCAGTTTTCTGGATATCCAGCATTCATCCAAAGTGACCCGTGCATTAGTCATGCGTATTCAGGTTTTTTTTTTCACGCGGAAATGAAGCGTGATCTCCAGCCGTCGGTGTGTGCTGTGATCCAGCGGCCGGTGCCATGCTCCGTGGTGTGCGCGGCGGGTGAAGGGGCACGAAGGGCTTGGCCCCCGCGGGTCCGGGGGTAACAGAACACTCAGCTCCAGATGGCAGTCGGCCCTGATTGGCGCCCACACACACCCGCCCTTGTGCCACGGCGGGCACAGCGCGTGCCAGCTGGACCGGGTACAGCACAGAACCGAGGACATTCCGGAGTTAGCACTGTCTGTGGAGCAGGATAGATAGATAGATAGATAGATAGATAGATAGATAGATAGATAGATAGAAGCATTCTTTTGCTTTGTATTTCTTTCTTTCTTTCTTTCTCATTCCTTGCCTTTTTTCATTTCTTCCTTCTACTTCTTTTTTCTTGCTTGCTTTTGCCCAGATTGTGCAGCAGTCCTTTAGGGTTAGTGTCATATTGTCTGTGATGGATGGATGGATGGATGGATGGATGGATGGATAGATAGATAGATAGATAGATAGATAGATAGATAGATAGATAGATAGATAGATAGATAGATAGAAGAATTAAGAACTAACAGATGAGACCTGAGGGCTGATCTAAAGCTCTTTTTATGCCTAAATAGGGGCCTGAAAACATAAAAGTGCCTAAACAATAAACACAAAGATTTTGTCTGAATTAGGGGTCTTTTCTAGAAGGAACTTGGGGCTGAGTGGAAGGTGAATGGTGTGGAAGGTGAATCTCATGTTCTCCCTGAAGACCATGAGGACTCAAACACTCACATCTTAGAGAAGAACACATCAGACCTCCAGAAGATCTGAGTTGGCATCCTGGTGTCTAGCTGTGTGTAGTGTGAATCAGGGTTTGGTTGCAGGAGACTTTTGAGACCTGAAACAAAACATCAAACAGGTTTTGAGTTTGATTTCTGCTGCAACAGGAAGCTGGTGGAGTTCCACATCAGGGGGCGAGATGAGAGAACTACAGAAGGTGATGAAACAGAAAAGGATCATTCTGAATTCAGCTGGGCTTAAAGATTATTCCTCATCACATTGTTTGAGATCCTAATAAAATCTCAGCTGAATTTTATAACAGACTGTGTGATAACATGTTCATCTTGTCAGATTATACCATGAAGATCCTCTAACGATAGACCTGCTATCAATTAAAGAAAATTACTATGTTCTGATTATATCATCAGTAATATAGAAATGAGCTTGTGCAGAAAACTGGCTCGCATAAACACAGACATTCTTCAGAGTGAGCTTAAGATAGTCGGGAGATTATTCTGTCCATTAGCATGTTTTGTTTATCGTTATTGCCTTTCCTGTATTTGTAGCTGTACTTATATTGTACAGTATTGTAGAAAATATTGCATTTGAATAGTATGTGAGTTTGCTGTCCTCCTATTGGTAGATTTTAGATGAACGTCACAGCAGCACTCACACTGAGATTCTAATATGAAATTTCTCACACTGACACAACGTCGCCATCTTTGGTCACAGTGGCACTAAATGGCATCACGTTATGCGTCAAACACCACCAATCTCAACTCACGACCAACAAATTCTTTTACAATGAGTGGTTTTTGTCTGAGACAACAATATCAGTCCAAAAATCATACAGCTTGAAGCCAACTGATGGGGCAGTGGTGGCTCAGTGATTAAGACTCAGTGGGTTACTGGTCAGAAGGTTGGGGGTTCAAGCCCCAGCACTACCAAGCTGCCACTGTTGGGCCCTTGAGCAAACCTGTTTAAGAAGCTAAGAACCCTTCAATACATGAAGAACTGTTGTATGAGGATCTCAGTGGAGTCAGTGGTCAGTGTTGATGTGGTGTGAGCAGAGAAGATGAGAGTTCTGTCATGTTATACATCATACTTATACACATGTTTCAGAACCACTCTGTATGTTCACTACTATGAATCCCAACCTAGTGAATAAAAGTGGAATGAAATGAAAGTGTGATTTAGATTCTGTGTTTCTGATTTAATCAAACAGTGAGCTTCTCAGCTCTCTCTGTTTCTGCTGCACAACACTAATAATAAAGTGTGTGTTATATAATTACTGTGTTAAACTGAGTAGTGAAGAGACTGCTGTAGTGTGTGTGTGTGTGTGTGTGTGTGTGTGTGTGTGTGTGTGTGGGCATGTTTTAAGTGCTGTTTGAGTGCATAAGTGGACGGTAGATGACGACCTTGAACAATGAGACAAGTGCGATAACTGGAATACTTTATTTTTCATTATTCATTCTTTCTTTCTTTCTTTCTTTCTTTCTTTCTTTTTGTTTTATTGCTTCTACCCTACAATCTTTTTATTCTTTTTTATTTTTATTACTTTATTTTCTTATTTTATCTTTCTCTCCTTGCTTTGGTTCTCTTTCCTTTGGTTACTTTTTTCTTTATTTTGTTCCTTTTTCTTTCTATTTTCTTTGTTTTTTTTTGTCTTTCTTCTACCGCATTTTTTCCCCATACAGCACACAGCATTTATGCCTCTTTATTTCACTTTGAAAAATTTCACTTTGCATGGACCGCACCATGCTAATCTGGTGGTTATATGCTTCCATTACATGTTAGCTACATTAGCATCACTGTGCAACACTGAAGAAGTAAACTTCATACACAGAGTTCGGCCGTCTCGGCTCATCTACTACAGGCAGGATGAAGGAGAAAATTGTGTAACTTTAAGAAGACCTTGACTCGGCTGTAAACTTTATAAAAAAAAGTGTAAATGTCGTCTGTAACACAGTAGACACCCAAACAGGCGTAAAAAATTTTCCATGCAGCATGATTTCAGGAAATTAAACACAAATGAGCAGCAACACATGATCAATGAGTGAAGGAATTGGATGAAGGGCGAGATATAGAGCGCTGTGCCTCTTATTGATTTCAATATCATTTCAGCTCGACACAAAAATCTGCTTAATTATGGAGTTTTATTCTCTGACTGTGAGAGGGCGATGTGCAGAACGCTTCATTATCGAACAGCAGCGCCATCTGATCCAATCAAAACTTCAACAAAACTCAAAAAGACGAGGCAGAGCTAAGCATGAAATTGTGCTGAGATGAAGAAAATAACTTTGCATTGTGTGTGTGTGTGTGTGTATGTGTGTGTGTTTGGATCTGTCTATCTGTGTTGGTGTCATGGGGGCAAGTGGTGACAAACGATGGCAAATTGGAGTGAAAGCCTCCCGTCGCTTTTTCATCATGCCAACAGGAATCAAAGACAAACAAGCGGCTGGAGACAAACATGCACGCATACACACACACACACACACACACACACACACACACACACACATACACATACACATACAAAATGGCTTGGAGTTGGAGTCTGGAGATTACCCTGTGTAGCTGATCTGCATAAATAATGTGTTTTGATTTGTTTTTCTGAAACAAAACTTCACACAGATCAAACACTGAGGAGCTTCGTCATCATCATCATCATCATCACCATCATCATCATCATCACCATCAAACACACTCAATTAGAGTGTTTATACCTAGAATTAAAAGACAGAGTAAAATAGGAGAATACCAGTGAATTTAACCCTAAAACTAGAATATCAATCAGAACTAGACCCATGAGGAATCCAAGATCCAAAAATCAGAGTTAGAGCTAAAACAACAGTACCAGGAACTAAGTACCTGTACCAAAGCAGAAAACCCAAAACAAGATCTATAACTATTACAAGAACCAAAACCAGAATAAGAATCAGAGCTAGGACAAAAAAAACAACAACAACAAAAAAAACGAGAACCAAATCATTAAAAACAAGATGCAGGACCAGAACCAGGATGAAAATTAAGAATCAAATACATATTTAAAAAAGCTGTAACACTTTAGTCTGGTTTTTAATGCATCTATTTTGTCTCTCTTTGTGTATGTGTGTGTGTGTGTGTGTGTGTGTGTGTGTGTGTGTGTGTGTGTGTGTGAGAAAGGGAGAGTGTGTGAGTATGTGTGCGTGTGTGTCCAGTTCATGTGGGAAAGGAAAAAAGGACCTGATGGAGACTAATATGGCTTCCTGTGTGTTAATAATGAGAGAAAATTTGGTCACACCTCCCACACACCTCCTACACACACACATACACACACACACACACACACACAGCTCAGTGGGTCGGATTAGAAACAATAACAGTAGTGTGTGAGGCTTTGTCACGCAAACACAAACTGTAACAGGATTAAAATCCCCAGTTTAACACACACACCCAACCACACACACACCCACCCAGCCACCCACCCACTCACCTACCTACCCACACACACACACACACACACACACACACACTGATGTCTTTGGGTCCTTTGGTACCTCAAAGTGTAAACTGCTCTGTCCTGGAGATGTCAGGAAACTTAAAGTTACAGCTTTACCTCTGACTGTTACAAAGTGCTGACACTGGAGACTCCTTCCATAAATGTTGAATAAATGTTTCCTTACTTCAAGAAAACTTTACTGTATCAACAAACTGTGACTGAGCTGTTACTATAGAAACGATAACGTATTAGAATGTGTGCATTAATATAAATGTGTGATTTTGCAGCTGCACTACTGTCAGAGCTGCCGTTACAGAAAATTAATCATCACCCTCTGACCAGTCACAATCCAGAATTCAACGGCGCTGTGCTGTAATTTCTCAGCTATATTTCAACAGATTAAAAACAGGTTAACCAAAATGTCATGCTTGTAACTGTGAAACAAAGCAAATACCTCGTCAGTGTTAATAGCTGTGCAGAATCCCTCGTTAACGGCAGTGAGACGGATAAAACAAAGAATCCAAACCACCAAGCGATAATAAGGTAGAAAATTTGACTGTTAAATCTAAAGGGCACATGTTTTTATCACATCCTCCGAGTGTCTGAGTTTCAGATTTTCGAACACAAACTGAAAATTAGAATAAAAGCAGGTGGATGGAAACAGACGTACAGAACTCTACTGCTTCATCATGGCTTAATTAAAGGTGGCGTTTCTAAAGCGCTAATTGACAGCGTGTCTCTGTGCAGCTCCGCCTCCAGGGTTAAGTATGAAATCTGTGTATTGTTTAAAGAAACTGGTTTATTTCACAGCGAGAGGTTGTCTAAGTGCTAATTACATCAGCACAGAGAGAGTGTTTTCTCTCTGATTCTCTGGGTCTGGGTCACAGTACTCTGTCAGCTAATTAGCATGTAGCACGGTTGATAAAAGAGCTTCTCATCACAATGTATAATGACTACATTTAAGTTTTCAAGATGTATAAATTCAGAAAAGAATACGCTTCCTGAGCCAAAAGCAAAGCAGTGAAGTTTGAATCGTTTGTTGGACTTTTTTTTTTGTAGTTCCACTGATTGTGATGGAAAACATTATGCGCTCCATGTTTACAGAGTGTGTTTACAGATTGTGTGTGCGCATGTGTGTGTTAGCTAACCCGAATCTGTAAGTAAACACGAGCTGACTGAATTTACAGAGTGATTAAAGAATTACAGTTGTACACTGTTTTAAGACTGAATTCCAACTAAACCATGTCTTTGGGTTTTTTATTTTTTGGAACATTGGTCAAAAACAAAGATAACTGGCCTAACTGATTACGGTTCATATCATGAAGACCTTGGAAAGACTGGTGATGGGATTTCTCAAATCCAGTACTTGGGATCTTCTGGATCCACTGCAATTTGCCTACAGAAGCAACAGTAGATCTGTAGATGATGCAGTTAATATGTGGCTTCACTTCATATTAAAGCACCTAGACTCTCCAAACACATATGCCAGGATCCTCTTTGTAGATTTCTGCTCGGCCTTCGATACCATCGCCCCAGAGAAACTCATCACTTTGCCAGTACCTGGCTCCATCTGTATGTGGATCACAAACTTCCTCAGCAGTTTCTGAGAATCGGTCAGAACATTTCTGAACCTCAGGCACTCAGCACTGGAGCACCGCAAGGTTGTGTCCGCTCACCCCTCTTCTATTCGATCTACACAAATGACTATGTTTCCAATGATGCATCTGTGAAGTTGATCCTATTTGCAGATGACATTGCTGTGATTGTCAAAGTATAACCAGAAGGTTCAACATCTAGCCTCCTGGTGTAGCCGGAACAACCACAGGCTCAGCGCTCTTAAAACCACAGAGATGCACATCGACTTCAGGAAACACACATCTTCCCCCTCTCCATTCATCCTTAATAATTCATCAGTGAACAGTGTCACTTCGTTCAAGTTTCTGGGAAACACAATCACACGGGATCTCGAATGGGAGATGCATACATCATCCATCAACAAGAAAGCTCAGCAAAGGATGTATTTCTTACGGCAGTTGGCAAAGTTCCATCTACCCCAGGCTATACTGGTGCAATTCATCCTTACGTCTGCTATCACTATCTGCTTTGGTGCAGCCTCCTCCAGAGAAAAGAGGAAGCTGCAACGGACTAGACTGCTGAGAAAATCATTGGCTGCAGTCTCTCATCATGTGAAGACCTGTACATCGCCAGAACAAAGAAGCCTCCTACCCTGCTAATTACCTATTCCAAAAACCATCAGGAAAGCAATGATTGAGATTTCAAGTGTTCTTGTTGTGTTATTCTGGTTTGCTTGTTACCATTTGCATGTTGTTATGTCGCCTGTTGCCATATTGTCTGATATCATGCAACCTTTTGCTGTTTCACCTGATGCCATTTCACCTGTTGGCATGTCGCTAGTTGCCATTTCACTTGTTGCTGTGTCACGTGTAGCTGCATTGCCTTTGCTATTTTGTCTGATGCTGTTTTGCCTGTTGTTACATGATGACTGTTCCTGTATCGCATGTTGTTTTGTTGCCTGTTGCCATGTTGCATGTTCCTGTGTCATGTTGTTGTTGTGTTGCCTGCTACTGTTTTGTCTGTCCTTTATTGCCATCTGTGGTTGCCATGTCACTTGTTGCTGCTTTGCTTGTTTCCATGTCACCTTTTGCCTGGTCTCTGGAATTGTGTAGTGTATTGGCATAGACGCAGCTTGGTGTTGCTCTCTGCCTGTCCGCCTTGGCGCTCCGCTGACTTCATGGCTCCATATGAACGCTGGGTTCTATCTGATCTTTTACTCTGTGTTTATTACACGCAAATTCAGAACTCAGATTAAACAGGTGAATGACGGCATCACCTGTCTGATTCACTCTTTTTCATGCTAAGCAGAGCTTTACACCAACAGCTGTTCTGTGTGTGTGTTGTGACAGTTGTGTTTGATGTGTGTGAGTGCTCAGTCACAGCTCGTTGACTCTCACTGGATGGTGGAGTGTGTGTGTGTGTGTGTGTGTGTGTGAACAGTTGGACAATGAGTTATTAGTTATTTAGTGTTTGTCAATGCAGGTGACGGATGTTTTGATGTATTAGCATATAACACAGATTGTCTATCACACACTGTCTGTTTGTGTGCATGTGTGTGTACAGGTAGGAGTGTAGTGGCCATGCAATCCTCTAACTGAACCTCAAAGAAAGCAAGGAAGGAAAGCATGAAATGAATAATTAAGGAAGAAGGCAGAGGAATGTACAGAGAAAGAAAGAAAGAAATATTTAATATTCATAATTCATGCAGTATGTAGTATATGCTGTATACTCCGTAGTGTTAGGCCATGCATTTTAAGTCTGTAAATAAATTTTAGTTTAACCCTTTTCATCTGACAGTGCAGTGTATTATCTCTGTATGTTCAGCCACGTGTGTGTGTGTGTTTGTGTGTGTTAGACATGCCATATAGATGATATACCCTGAAACAGGAGATGTGGAATTTTCGTTGGGGTTTAACGTTGCAACAATATAAAAGCTCTGAGGAGGCAGAGCAGTAAATCTGAGAGGAGTTTAAAACACACGCCGAGTTCACAACCAAGACCCGGTTTATTACACCGGTTATCAGACAATAATCCGATATTCTCCTCAGATGATCCTGATTATTCGAAAGTCCATCATTTATCTAGATAAGAAATTCTCCTCTGAATCTCCTGTTCCAGAATTTAGAGAAGGGAGTAAAACATAAAAGGAGGTCATTTATTAAACAGGTTTTTAAAGTCTGTTAGAAGCCCTGAAGGTGAATTTTGTGTTCATCAGCAGCTCATCTCAGAGCTTCAGCGTGCAGGGAATAGAGGATACTTTCCCTGAGGATGGGAATATCCTCATCTTCCTGTCTTCACAAAATACAGTCTGCCGAAGCTGTAGCTATGCATCATGACAAATTTGATCCAGACTTCTATTAAAGCATATCTGGTGTCAGATTTATCACACTTAAACAATTACATGTCAAAGAGTTGCACCAGTGAACAATCACAGTGACACTAGCCAATCCTGGGCATCTGTGAGTTCATGCATGCAGAAGGGGGTGGATAGTGCTCTCCTCTGAGCATGTTGCGGTGCCCTGTGATGCAGCATGAGCAGCGATTTGAAAAGATGTGGTTGTCTGGCTTCATGTGTCTCGGACGAAGCACGTGTTAGCCTTCATGCTCCCTGGTTGGTAGCTGTCATTTGATAGGGGAGACCTGACTGGTGGGTGGGAATTGGCAAAAACCAAATTAGAGAAAAAATTGAGGGGGAAAAAGGAAAATCAAAGACAGAACCATTTTTGTTCAAGCTCAGTTTTAAAAATGAGGTTAATTCTAGTATGGTTGCATAAATAATCATTTTCTAATTAATTAAACACAAGACAATGGAATGTTGCTGAGTTAGCTACTTTACTGAGTGTGGTGATGTATTCATTACTTAATTCATGTATTAACTGATTAATTAATCAATCAATCAATTTAGCATTTATGTTCACATTCAGGTAAAGGATTTTTTTTGCATGCTGAAGGCTTGCACTGATTCAGAAATTTATACATGTGCATATCAGCTCATACTGTATAATGCAAAAAAGGAAAATGTCCTATTTATTTAAAATGCAAAATGACAAAATACAAAAAATTCTATTCATTAATCAGCTTAGTAATTGTTATAATGATGACCTCAAGACTGGTCACAAAGTTTCCATTTAGTTTGCAATTTTGTAAATAAAATAGTATAGCACTAATTTTATCTTACTTTTAATCCAGCTAAGCTGTCAATGTATGTCATCCGTGTGTGTAGTGTGTCATAGCCATAGTGATACCTGCTTTCAGATTGACCTGTTAGCTGAAATTTGAAATCTGTCTCCTCTTCAGGTTCTCAGTGTGAGTGTTTAGTCGCGTTGCCAGATCTGTGGAATTTTTCCTGTCACGTCTCTGCTGATACTGTGCCTGTTAACCTGCCGTGCTCTCTACACCGTCTGGCTCTCATCTCTCTGACTTCCACTTTCCATATAAGGTCAGAGCTTCCTGTTCTCATTAACCTTCACTCTGTCTGGTTGCATCTGTTCCTTGTTCCCCCACTTTCCATATATGGTCATGGCTTCCTGTTCTAAGGTTCTTATACTGTCACTGCACTACACTGTCATTTTAACTTTAAACTTAAATGAACAAAATTCTGAGAAAAGAAGCACAGGGACCTTTAAACCCTTGCCAAACACATTCTTCTGATCTGTATATTATTGTGTTACTCTAAAATGCATTTTTATAGGCTTTTGCATTTATGCTACATTACCTTACAGCAAAAAGGCTATCTAATATATCAGTTCACATTTTCTATTTTTTGGGCTTAAAGACAACTGCTTAATTTAAACACTGCAGCCTAGATGCTATTGAAATTATCCTATCTCTAGAGAATGAAGGAAGTTTTAGTTAAGCACCTGAGTAGTGTTAATGTAAAAACCTAGAACTTTCCATGCCTTTTACTGACATAACGTTTGAATATGACATGCTCCTGAAATCAAAATCAGTGTTTTAAAGCTTTTTGTACTTGTTCCTTACTGTTATGGAGACCAATATGTACATCTAGAGAAAAACAAAAAACAAAAATCTTCTCATAATATTCTCATTTTAATTTTATAGTTCATCACTTCCTGGAAAACTACTAAGATGTTTTGATGACTCATCCTGTACTAGTGTATTGTTTATCCAGTTAAATACTTTCTCCCCACCCTGAGAGCATGTCTTGCTCTACAGTAGCAGCTCCTTAGAAATAAATATGCTTTGCTGGTGTCATTTTGGCCATGTGTTTTCACACACACACACACACACACACACACACACACACACACACACAATTCCCTTTCCCAACTGAGCATAAACTGTTGGAGTTTATTCATTTGGAAGCGCGTGGAGTCTGTGTGAGTTGACATTCATGTGACTTTGGTGGAGTGTTTTACCAACTTCAGCTCAGACTGATGGAGAACACGTTT
This sequence comes from Pangasius djambal, assembly GCA_022985145.1. Taxonomy (NCBI): domain Eukaryota; kingdom Metazoa; phylum Chordata; class Actinopteri; order Siluriformes; family Pangasiidae; genus Pangasius; species Pangasius djambal. Next base: position 10,858,789 of record CM040985.1, read on the forward strand.
CTGTCAGTTTCACTCAGATGTGTCTGATGTCTCCTGGTGACAACCCTGCAGCTCTCTGTCACCATCGGCGCCACTGACGCTCAACCTCACCTCAGATACATACAGCATAACATGCAACATCTCATCATTTAGGATATCGTCTTGGTTAAAGTGGAGAAGTGTGGGTGAAGGTAGCAGTGAGAAATCCTCCACAGCTGAGAAAACACTCTCATTAAACTATTCACTGTTATCCATATTTAGCTAGCTTGCTAAACTACTGCAGGTTTGAGTGGGGGTGTGGCATGGCATGTCTTGAATGCTATTGGCATAGCAGCAGCAGAAACTCTGTGCACTTGAATAAAGATTGTGATGTATGGAGTATTTGGGGGAAACTGGTCCTGATAATGTGCCTCTTCTCACAATTCTGAGTGCATAGATAACAATTTAAACATAGAAAATTGTAAATTTATAGTGCTTTAGCAGTGCAAAATAGCTCTGTGTGTAATTACACTGCGGGATGGAGTGCGTCCGTCGTCTATTGATCTCAGTAATGTGTGGAAGAATCGTCCACGCTCACTTACATTAAAAAGCCATTTCAGAGATGAGGCTGGGTGATAAAAAATCCACTAAAGCCACACACACACACACATACACACACACTTTTCTTCTGAGGCTCATTGAACGATGCTGCAAAGGATCTTTGTTTAACACAGTGGCTTTGGAGTTCATGAATCAGTGTGGTACACACAGACACACACACACACACATATTGAAAGCCACTGACCCAGTGTCTGGATGCCGTTAGTGAGGTGTGATTTAATGCTTCACGGCTGACCTTCCACCCAAAGCTATGCACATCATGACACATACATAATGTCCCGAATTATAGTGAGAATTCTGAGAACATCTTCAGAACACAAAAAGGTTCTGTATGTTGGAGGTTCATCACATGACCAGCAGTGTGGATGGTGTGTCAGACCCCCACAGGATGTTATAGACAACGTTTCAATTGGTGAAAATGACCTACTCAGTTACCTACACCAGATTCAAAATATACACACCCTGAACACTTCACTCACAACAGTCTCTAGAGTTTAATCAGAATGGTACAATAAATTAAAAACATCCATTGAGCAGCGGTTCTGAGGCCAGAAACGCCTTGTTGAGGAGAATGGTCAATGGAGAATGGCCAGAATTGTTTGAGCTGACAGAAAGGCTACAGAAACTCAGCTAACCACAATTGTGGTGAACAGAAAAGCATCTCAGAATGTGCAACACATCAAACCTTGAGGTGGATGGGCTAGAACAGCAGAAGATCATGTCTGGTTCCACTTCTCTCAGCCAAGAACAGAAGGCTGCAGCGGGTACATGCTCACCAAAACTGGACAGCTGAAGACTGCAAAAATGTAGCCTGGTCTAATGAATTTCTGCTGAGGCACATAGATGGTAGGGTCAGAATATGGAGCCAACAGCATGAATCCATGGACCCAACAGTCCAGGCTGGTGGAGGTGGTGTAATGGTGTGGGGAATGTTTTCTTGGTACACTTTGGGCCTGTTAATACCAATCAACAGCAATCTCATCACTTGAATGCCATAGCCTATTTGAGTATTGTTGCTGACCATGTGCATCTCCTCATAGCCACAATTTACCCATCTTCTAATGGCTACTTCCTGCATGATAATGCACCATGTGACAAAGCAAAGTCATCTGAAACTAGTTTCATAAACTAGTAACCATAAATAGTATCCATAAACCATAAACTTTCATGCTCCAAATCTTCTGTTCTACCACATCCAAAAGATGTTCTACTAGATTCAGAGCCAGTGGCCTTTTGAGCCAGCATCTTGTGGAATTCATGCCATGAAAAACTGAGGCTGTTTTGAAAGCTCAGAAAATACAGCCCAAGATTGTAATAATCTGCTTATTATTACAGTATACTAACATAGTTAATGTAGTTTAGACATGACTGGCAGAAATTAGCTAGTTATATATAGTCAAGTTGAATTTGACTTAAAAATGTACCTGCATCACTTTCACTTGGTTCTTGCTGACCCTACCCCAAAATATATCCTTATCATGGTGCCCTCTGGTGGTCTGGAGGACCTAAGAAGATGGGTGGGGATTGGTCCTCTTCTGTTCTCTCTGTTGGTGTGGTCATATCCTCACATGGGTTTTCATACCACTGCTATGCGGATGACACTCAACTCTTCCTCTCCTTCCCTCCCTCAGACATGTTTCCGCTCAGATCTCAGCATGTCTGGCAAAAATCATCATGGACTACAGCTCATCAGTTAATTAACTTAATCCCAGCAAAACTGAACTGCTGGTCATCCCAGGTGATTCATCTCATGTCAGAATCTTGAAATCTCCTTGGACAACTCTCTGATCTCACCTTTGGTTGCTGCATGCAACTTTGGGGTAACCAGGGACAATCAATTGTCCTTAGGTGCTTGTTCAGTCCCTTGTCATTTCGAGACTGGACTACTGCAACTCTTTTCTGGCA
>CM040985.1:10866272-10873772 GCA_022985145.1 Pangasius djambal
AGATTAGAACTCAGTCACCACCTGATCGGACATTCATCACTGCTCTGGTCTAATTGAAGCTGGTCTATAAAAAAAGGTTATCATTTGTCCATTTTATGTTATTTCATTTTTTTCCCATCAGTCTTCTTTTCAAAGTCCTCGAAAGACGTATAAAAGACTTTCACTCTGGCCGAATTCTAAATGCACCATAAATGTCTGGGACGTGTTGCTTGTCTTTGTGCTGAATGTTTTATGTTTGTGCTACAGACCTACAAATCTCACTCAGATCAGCAATCAGCATAAAAATTAAACATCTGTTCCTCCAGCAGGAATCTGTTTTTTTTTTTTCCTTTCTTCTCAGTCCAACAGAAACACAACCAACATTTCAGCATGAGATTTCAATTTCCAGCAATATTTCATGCAGAGATGTTCAAGATGTACGAAACATAGAAATAAAATCAAATTAACGATGCTTTTAATTTCTTCATCAAGGTGTAGCCAATCCATTGCTAATAACTAAATCTTACACAATGTTTTCTATGTTTTATTATTATTGAAACCCGAACAGTACATTGGCATGTAAAAGTCACAGCATCAGTTTTGTCAGTTACTTGTTGATTATTGTGGGTCTAATGAAATTAAAAAAAGACAATGGCTTTAATGGCTGCATAAATCTTCTAAGCCTTGCTGCAATCTTATTCATATTTACCTACCAAACTGAAGGATGTTTTCTTTTGTATCTTCAACATATTCTCATATTGGCCCCATAAAACATTACTTCTCTTATTAACTTCATGGGCAACTCCAAACAACATTTATGTTTCTTTTCCCTGCAGTTTCAGGGAAGTTTTGTGTTCACAAACAGGAAGTAGTGATACTGTTATAGAAGGATGTGGGATCTCAAGAGGATATTGCATTTCGCCTCTTTCTAACATGACTAAGCTCAATACTTTTATGGTTTCCCTTTAGGGAGCAGGACAATAAGGGATAAGAGATGAAGTGAAGATCTGAGGCGAGCTGCTGATGAATACATCACTCACCTGCGGCGATTCTGAGTCCACTCAGATAACCTTCTAATGTACTGTCAGGACACTAATGAAAAAACTTTGTTAATTAACAATAGATAACGCTAAAAATGTAGGAAAAAAAGTCCTGCTATTTTAAAATAACAAAGGAAATATTTCATATAATTATTTCATTTTATCCATAATTATTTGCAGTTTTTCATATCATTATTTATAGTTACACGAATATAGCTGTTTATAGCTATCTGTATAGGTATTTTAAGCTATTTATAAGATATTTATAGTTTTATTTGTATTTATAGATAAAGTTATTTATTCAGTTGCTTATCTACTTCTTTCTAGTTATTAAATTATTTACAATTATTTGTATTTATTCTAGTTTATATAGTTATATATAGTTACTTATATACTTGTATACAGTATACACAGTCGTAATGTCTTCATGCCCTTATTATGGATGCTAGTATGTATCTGCTGGTTTCATATTTGCTAAGTCATAAATAATGTTAATAAGTCAGCCCTGTTACTCATTTAAGCACAGAACACTGTCTCTGTAAGACTGTCAGCAAAACAAACAACTCGAGATATGTTGCATAAAATGATGAGTTAATGCATTTTTAAATGTATAAATGCACGTTTTCTTAGATTTGTGGATATTATTATGTGTCTGTAGTTACTTATATAAGTTTTTTAGGTATATAAAGTTATTTATATTATAGTTATACATAACTATAGCTGTCTATCCTAACTTATACTAGTTTATAGTTATGTAGTTACTCTCGTAATGTATTGGTATTCATTCAAAATAGTTTGCAATTATTGGTTAAAAACAGACAGAAAGGAAAAGAACATAGAGGAGTGTACTGTTTGCATTGATTACTCCTCACTATATCTTTAAATATAATCATTAAAATACCTCAGAAATCAGATTACTTTTGCATTAAAGTGTGAATCTGTTTAACATCTCATGCCTGAAATGTTCTTTTCCGTGCGTCGTTCATTATAGGTTATGAAAGATCATGGGAAGATGAAAAGGAACAAGTTCTCTCATTCATTTTTTGTTTTTCATTTCCGGAAAATATGATATTTGTGTCACTGACTGATGAACACAAACTATAGATTTTAAGTAAATTATTCATTTTAAAACATCAATCACTAGAATGTTCTAAATGTCTTCATGTCATTAGCATGGATGCTAGTTTGTGTGTACAAATTGTGTATTTGAAAATTGCTATGCTAAAAAGTCAACCTATTGCTCATCAAAGCGAGGAAACCTTGCAGAAAATGAAAAATCGTTGCCTAGGGTTGCCGGTTAACACATTTTTGAAAGTTTAAATGCCCTTTTTTTTTTATTTTCAGTGAAAAAAGTAATAAAATAAAGTTTCATTTTTAAGAGTTACAAGGTCTAAATGTGTCCAATCGTGGAATCACCCAAAAGCTGATTCACTTTCTTTCTTCCTCAGCACACAGTTTGGTGTCATAAATGACATCACTATTCATAATAATGTACAAATAATGTCATCTGAGTCAGTTTGGTTGATGCTAAAGCGGAGACTATAATCTTCACTTTATTGTGATCCACCCTGTGCATGAAACTGACGACTAAATGGACAAATGAGTCAAACAGCACTTTAATTAAAAAAAAAAAAAAAAAGGAAAAAGTGGGTTTTTACTCGTTAGCCCGTGTTTGTTACCATTTGTTTATTCCAGTCATCTAAAGAGCTCGGCCTGCGGTTGACCTCTGTGTTCATTACCATCATTACCATATTTTTTTTTTCTCCTTTGGACAAAAAAGGGAAAAGACCTTTAATTATGAATGAATGTGAGCCAGGCAGTGCATGCTGGGAAATCCCTCACACACATCGCATGCAAATGTCACTGTGCGTCTCGTAAATATCCTCAGATGTTTTATTATTTTCAGCTGCGCAGTTCAGAGCAATAAAGCTTCAGAGATCTATTTCCACTCTCCAGTTTCAGACAGATACAATAAAGCATTCTTCTCTTTCATAAACACATGGCTGGCCAAAAATATTAAAGAATCCAGTCGAATTCTACATGTATTTGTTATAAATGTGCGTATAATTCTTTAGAATTTCGTAATAGCACATTGCGAGGATTTTATAACCCATAATAACTCTATAATGACATATGGTCATTTCCAATTATTTATAATTTATTTTAAACCCACCCACAACACCATGAAGTCTTTGTATGAAATATTATATATAAATATTGTGATATTTAAGAGTAAATAAATAAAACCAAAGAATCACTGCTAAAAATATGTTGTAGATGCCTGTACACTTATTTATAGCTATATATAGCTGGCTGTAGTTGTTAATCTATCAGTTTTTATCTGTTAAAAATTTAGTTTACTGACTATAGATAACTAATCTATTTATAAAATATAGTGTAGTTGTGTACAGTTTTACATATATATATATATATATAATTTTTATAATTTTTTTATCTCTTTTTAGTTCAGGAACCTGACACACACACACACACACACACACACACACACACACACACACACACACAAACACCCTATCTGTTCTCCTCGTAGCATCTCAGAGGAACGAGACACAGTATGTTTCACTCTTACTCATATCAGTTCACATCGATTTGTTGTTGACCTCCTGCCACACACTTTATCATCCAATAACACGGCCGTGATGCAGTCCACACTGCACCTAATCACATCCATCACACACTCCACCTGTCTGTCTCTCTCTCTGCCTTTCTGTCTGTCTCTCAGTGGGAACAACATCCTCACATGGAGAGAGAGAGAGAGAGAGAGAGAGAGAGAGACAGAGAGAGAGACAGAGAGAGTTACATACAGTTATAGACATAGAGAAATAGACAGAGAAAGACAGGGAGATAGACACAGACAGAGAGACCAACAGACAGACAGACAGATAGATAGATAGATAGATAGATAGATAGATAGATAGATAGATAGATAGATAGATAATGACACAGAGTTAATTAGACAGACAGACAGAAAGAGAAAAACAGAGACAGACACACAGAGAGATAATTAGACAGACAGACAGATTATTAGACAGACAGACAGACAGACAGACAGACAGAGAGACTATTAGACAGACAGACAGACAGACAGACAGATTATTAGACAGACCGACAAAAACACAGATAGACAGACAGACAGAGGTATGGAAAGAGATAAACATAGGGAGGATAGAAAGTGAATGAGACAGTTTTTTTTTTGCTCTAAACAGCTGACGCTGTTTCACATTTATTTCATTTCGAACCTCTTTCAAGTTTACAAACAAAGGAAAGAAGGAAAAAGAAAATTGGTTCACTATCATTGTGCATTTGGTTTTTTGCCTTTGTGTCTGGTTTTGGATCAGTTTTGTTTTTGTTTCCCCTTGGTTCTTTTACGTCATAACAAATCACATGCAGTTCCACGCGGCTCTCATCCGGAGTCGGAAACACAATGGAATGCTAATTTGGAACACGTTCGGATCACGGCGCTTTTGAGGATGCTCAAATTTTGACAAGCTGTTTTGTGTGGGGGGAATTGAAAAGTAGGCTAGTGTTCATTGCCCTGTCACTTATTTGCATATTTTCTGAATATATTTTGATGCTAAGAAAATAAAAGTAAGGCCACATCAGTGTGGAGAAAGAGTAATTAGCGCAAAGGAAGCATGAGAATCTGAAGCTGAAGAATCTGAAGCTTCTTGGACACAGCCACACCCCCCTGGGTTACATTCAGGAAGAGGCTGACTAAACAGGCAACATCTTTACTCCTGAACCTTCTCATAATACAATGTACACGTTAGTTTGGAGATTTGTTTTTTTCTCCATCTAATTTGGATTGTTGTCTTGTCTCAGGACACACCCACTTTTCATTTTAACATCTTAGAATTCTACTTTAGCAGATAAACTACAAACATTCGGAGGAACATTCGCCTTCTTTTCCGTTCAAAAATACATGCGGTTGAAACTTTTTCAAAAGTTTTAAAGGACAAAAATGTGCATAGTTCTGAAACAAATACAGCCAAAGTAGAGACTATTAAATATACGAATGGTTAAATAAAGCTCTAGAGGACAGAGATAATGTTTATTTTGGGCTGAAATTGTCGCTATGTCCCAAACACATGATGATGTGCTGCAACTTTGTGTTCTGTGTAAATGTAAAAGCCAAACAAGGATTTGGATGAAATTTAAATCAACATCAGTTATCAAGGTGACTTTCAGCTTGGCGCTGACACTGAGCTGCTGTTGACTGGATAAACACACACGTGCACACATACACACACACACGGAAATAATACACAATCAAACATCCACGCAGATTAACGTCACTAAAGTGTATTTTGAGCGTATTTTCTGTAATGTGATTGATTGCTAGGTCACTGAGTTTCTGAGTTAATACAGAAGTTTTATGCAGGGAAAGTTCCGCGTCTTCAGACTTGGGTTACGCAGCTGACTGACAGCTTGGTGATCTCCTGCTAAGTCACTTCAGTTTAGCAAGTTAGTGACCATGTGGTAACACATGTTTTAACACAATTCACAGATAAATAGGGGGATGAATGTAATATTATATCTTCACAATGTCATGAGTGCAAAGTCAAAAACAAAAACCTTTTGACATTTCAGCTGGGTGACTTGATGAATGGAGAGTCGTGCTGGTGACATCAACATCCAGTTTTAATACCGATTTCAAAGCTGTATTTCAATAACTGAAAGAATCCTCTCATTGTACACTCACTGTAATCCCTTGAGAAAGAGAGAAAAGTCAGAGACGAACACATTTATGAACACTATATATTGGAATTATAATGATAAACGTGTGTAACTGTGTGGTTGAGCTGCATGTTAAAGGGTTAAGGTTTTCTGAGGTCCCCATTCAGATTATTAAAATCACCTGTGTGTAGTTCACGTCTCTAAGGTTGCCAGATCAGAAGTAGAAGTGTCTGAGAAGGGGTTTATCAATAGCGTCTTGAACACAAACATTCACCTTAAAACCTGGAAAAAAATAAATAAATCAGGGCTAGAAAATGTGGACTGAAGAATGGAAAAGTGTTTTTTTCTTTGCTGTCAACTGTAAGACAGTGTAACATAAAAAAGAGACAAAAAATGAAAAAGAAAAACATTAATATGATGATGTACAGTTTGAATGAGAACAGGGTGAGCATTGAAATAAATCTAATAGGAATCTTTAGTAATAGTGTTTATTAAAAATAACCTGATCTCATATGGTTCCACTCAGGATAAATCTGGCAACCTCGGGGGCGTAAAACTGCACACAGGTCATTTTAATATTCAGAATCTGGAGTTCAGAAAATCTACATAAGCAGCTGTGAATACAAGGAACTTTCCTCATGTATGGACGTAAGTCTATGACTACGAATACTACGTTTAGTGAGTAGATTAGCTCTCTAGCTACAGTAATTAATTGAAATGCGTCAAATGTACATAAAGTGTTCTATAGCAATGTTTAATTTGATTTCCACACTCTTTTTCCCCTTATTTACCTGCTTTTTTATTTCTTTCCTTTACGTTCTTGTTTTCTTTTTATTTTCTATGCTCCATTTCCCTCATTTTCCTTCTTTTTATTTTTTTCTCATAAAAAAATATATCTTTTTTTCTTATATCTCATTATTTTACTACAATGTTTAATCTGCCTTCAGTGTTATCGTAATCGATATATATTCCAGGATTAGGTTTATATTAGCTTAACTTTAGCTGGTGTGTGAAGCCAAAACGTAACCTGTGTACTTTGCATTAAAGCAGGTCGATCAGCTTGCTCTGTCGTAGACAGATGGATAGAATGTTTACTTTTTTTGATTAATTAAACATTGCAAACTAGAATGTGACAGAGCTGACACAAGATTTTTTTCATTTTGTAACAATGCTTTATTTTTTTTCTGTACCTGGGGTGAGATCTAGTTGAAGCTGCAAGCACATTCGCAATCACTACCAGAGTTCCACCATCTTCTTTATTCCACTTTAAACACTGAAACGCAAAGACGCGAGCGAAGAGTGGAAGAGAATTATTTCTCAGACTTTGTGGTTTCATCGTTTTGAAGTAAGGGTGCACAAACTTTTGCATTCTGCTAGCTAGTTAACTAAGCGCCATATGGGTAACACAGTGCTGTAAATCCAGGCAACTGGAGTTGTGTTATTATAATTTTCCACACTTACTCTGTCATAACTAATGGTAGTGCACTATTTAGTGTAGTAGTGTGTGGTTTGGGACACAGCCCATGACTGGCGTAATGTGGGTGAAGAGAAAATGTGATAAAAAGGGGGGAAAAAAAACAACAGCCGATTGGAATAAATGATGATATAGCAAGGCGTCTGTGTGTGTGTCTGTGTGTGTGTGTGTCTGTGTGTGTGGTGATGTATGTGTGTGTGTCACTGGGAGACGGAAAGACAGAAACTGGATTTTGGTCCTAAAGCACAATGCGGTTATTATCGTGGACTAAACAGCTTTCAGACGGAGGGGATTTAGCCGACAGGCTGA
>CM040985.1:10878772-10890166 GCA_022985145.1 Pangasius djambal
ATTTGTTTCTCTCAAAACTAAAATCCCAAAGTAACAATTATATGTAACATTAAATGTATAACAAAAAATATCCTCAGTATATCCTATGTTTTATTTGTATCCTTTTTTATCCATTAATACATAAATACACAAGATTTTTGATATATTTAAACACTTAATTATAGTTTTATTGAATGATTTATTAATGGATATATTTGTAAATTTAAAGTATTTCTTGAAGGGGTGAAGCTTGCTTTAGGATGAATTGTTCTGGTTGGACAGCAAGTCTGCATGCTGGCAGAATTCTTGTGTGTGTGTGTGTGTGTGTTGAGCCTCTGGCTGGCAGGATACGAGAATTCCTCTTATTAATAGCACCCTCCCTTTGGAGGAGCAGTGGGAGCTAATCACACACACGCACGCACACACAGTAGTTCTTCTACTTGCTTCAAAGCTTTATTTTTCAACAAAATGTCCCTTTAGACAATCAATGAGAGGTTGTGTATGTGACAGGATAAGATGAAACCACAGATATACATTTTTCTTCTGTTTTGTGGGAATTAATTGCAGGTAGGAGTGTTGTGAGTTGTGAGTGGAGAACTAAAGAAACACCAGGCCGCAGCTGCCCTAGCATTGGTGTGAGGAATCATTTGAGCCAATCATTTGGAGTTACAGTGTCATAGCCCATTTGAGAAAATCTGGATTTGCTGAAATCACGGCTATGTGTCAAGTATGTACATAGAAAATGAAGTCGCTTTGTTGCTTGCTAGTGTGAACATACGAATAGCTAGCATGTGCGTATTTAATAGTTGCCTAGCAACCATGTTCTCATTAGTTTAACCACTTGAACAGTGAGAGTGTGTGTTCAACTTCCCATGAAAGCACAAGTTCCATTTCCTCCATCTCTGTTACAAAGTAGTTTTGGGAATCCATTTCGGTCTGATTTGTTTATTTTGATCATCTGTGAGGTGTAAAAATGATAAACTGGAACATTTTTAATGTAAACACTGCTGCTGTGATGCTTTGGGTTAAAAACGATGGAGGGTTCTTTAGCTGCAGCTTCCAAAATCCTCTGTCCCTGTGGAGCTTGTTAGCCCTGTGTGTGTGTGTGTGTGTGTGTGTGTGTGTGTGTGTGTGTGTGTGTGTGAGAGAGAGAGAGAGAGAGTTTCACCTCATCAGGTGAAGCTGCACAGACAGCAGGTACACACACACACACACACACACACACACTCACTCATCATCATCATACACACATTAGTGGAAACACTTTATTAGAGTAAATTGTTATGTGTGTTTGTTATGCACTGACTTTGTGAACATCACAGTGAGTGTGTGTGTGTGTGTGTGTGTGTGTGTGTGTGTGTGTGTCTTTCTCCTGTTTTAAATCCCTGCTGTGTGTGATGGTGCACAAATGTGATTATGGAAAAAAGAAAATCCATGAAGCTCTCACTCCTCAAACCACAAAGCTCTCTGTGGGCTCATTTAAAACAACACACACACACACACACACACACACACACACACACACACACAATCACACACAATCATACACACACACACATAGACTTTGTGTGTTTGTTTTTCACAGTTGATGCTCGTCTTTGTGAGAGTGTTTGAAATCGCTGTGTCTTTGTGTTTGTTCTGGTGTTGTTATCATTAGACTATCGTCTAATGAGGGTGAGATTAGTGAGATTAATGAGTTATTCATTAATTTAAATAGAGTTATAATTGGTTTAAATTGGCTCCGCCCCCTGGTTTAATCACAAACTCACTACTGGTCACAGCAGTGTAAAATTCTTTTTGACATAGTAGAACTAGTATTATTATTATTATTATTATTATTGTTACAATTCTATTAACAACTTTGGAATTTGCCCTCTAGTGGCAATGATATTGCGTTTGCAATTTGTTTACAGCGTCATTCTGCTGCAGTAATTCTTTTTTTTTTTAGTAAATCAAGTTTAATTTTCTGCATTATTATATTTTCAGATCCATAAAGCTTCACTGACCGATTAAAAAACAGAATACGTAGCTCAACATAATTAGTTACATAGGCGACTTTACACTGTATGACTTTGGGGACGTCGTTAAAGACGTTTTTGTCTGTTACTTGAGATCGGCTGTGAGACCAAAGACAACAAAGCTGATGAAAGTTGTGTCAGTGTGAGGACTTTCTGATTAAAATCTCAGTGCATGAGCGCCGCTACGGCGCTCATCTAAAATCCACCAATATGTAGAAAGCAATCTCACGGGACAGCTACAAATACAGTAGTGGTGATGACAATAAACAAACCGTTCTAATGTAAAATCTCCTTATTACCTCAAGCTCGTTTTCAAGAATGTTTGGCATGTGTGAGCCAGTATTCTACATGAGCTGATTTCCGGATCACGCTTGATTGATGACGTAAGCAGAACGTAGTAGTTTTCTCTAATGCCAGGTCTATCTTTAGAGGATCTTCATCATATAATCTGACATGGAGAACACACATTATCACAAAGTCTGTTTTAAGAATTCAGCCCAGATTTTATGTGGATCTCGTACAATGTGACGAGGAATAACCTTAAAGGATCGCAGAAATCACATAAGAGTGAAAGTTAAACATGGTGTTATTGCCTTTTAAATTATGCACTCTTTTAATTATGGGGTGCCAATATTTTCAGCCTGAACTCAGCCTCAGCTGAAACTCAGATTTTCAGCCTTTGTTGTACTGCTATGGATATAATGTCTGAAACCAGTAGTAACATTAAAACAGATGAAAAGTCTCTGGAGACTACTACTCTCCGTTTTCAGAAGATGTGCAATGTAAAATAATTTTACACGATAATTTTGTGCCTATTTTGTAGTTGCTTTTTTTTTGGACACACTACCACACTAAAGTGTTTTTTTTGTCATCTGTTAAACAAATAAAACATGTTTTTTTGGAGGCTTTATGGTATTAAGATATGAACATGTTATGCTTGCCAGGCTGCAGAAACATCAACCTCCAAATCGTCCCATCAGGAATGAGGAATTGCACAGTATCCGTGTATCTTGTCCCAAACCGCAAGCTCTTGCACATTTTCTCAGTGACCTTTTACTTGCTAAACTGAAACGGAATCACAACTTCTCCATCAAGCGTAACGTTTGGGACGCAGCTCGTGATTTGTAGCTTTTGTGCCATTCCTTAAGAATACTAACGAGCCATAAATTCTAGCATTTTTTTGGCTTGAGCATTATCTGTCTAAAAAATGTCCTGTGAAAAAGGAAAAATCAAATCAGAGCTCGAGTCGTGTAGCGTGAATTCGGCTTAACAATGCCGGAGTGTGAGTCCTAACCGGTCCCAGATGGAGGGAGCGAAGGAGGAGTGTGTTAGCCAGAGAAGGAAGGATGAGCTCATTTTTTATCCTCGGTGCTGATAAATAAGGAACACATGCAGAAGATCCTTTTGATTTTCCCTCCCTTTAATCCGCAGGCCTCGTAAATCAATGAAGGCCTCGATTGTGGATCTGAGATGGAGGGAGGACGAGGAGGAGGACGAGATGGATGGACAGATTTCCTGATGGATGACAAAACAACATTATGTGTGCCGTACATGTTCACTGGTTCCCCGTAGAGAGCTCGAACAATCACTCTTGTTTGGCTCTGGGGAGGAACCGGGACGCGGCCAAGTTTTCCTGAGGAGAGGTGAGGAGGTATGGATATGGACACACACACACACACATCAGTACTCTGCATTAGTGGCTCAGATCCATGCAGTGAGTTTGATTTAGGATGCAGGCCGTGAACTTTCCCAAGCTCTTTGTGAAAAAGAGAAAAAGAAAAGCGTGATTACATCCAGGAGAGAGTAAACGAGTGTAATCTCCTCTTCCACTCAGATTAGTTTGGGTTTTCGGGTTTGGGATTAGCTGCAGGATTTGTCTAAACCTTGGAAAACTTTCACCTGCTGCTGCACACTTCCTGCCCTCATTCCTCCAACAGCAGCTCATTTGTGCGTTGTCTTTTCTTTTTCATAGTGTCGGTATTAAACTCAGTCTGCAATTCCTGATCTTTCCACCAGCTGACTGAACTTCACCTAACATCGTCCTCAGATCTTCAGACCTTATCACAGAACAATCCATTATTATACAGTGACACTGATCCAGTGTTTAGATGTGTGAGAACTCCTTGTACGGAAATTAAATCCATACAGCTGAGTCAAAGATCCATCTGTGTCCGTCAAGATGTTCATCAGAAACGAAGAATAAACATTGTGCACATGATAATTGTGTTAAAAATAGCAGAGATGAAAAATGTTTTGTCAGTGAAGAAAATGAAACAATAAATCAAAATTCCTTTCTTTTGTCTCCTTGAAAATCTGAAAATAGCATGTAGGAGAAGAATTGAAAACAGACTGATATATTTTTGCTTAGTAGACGTAAAGACAAGCATTCGCTCTATCATCCGGAGATCATGAGTTTGAATCGAGGCGATGCCACGTAACTGGCCGTGCTCTCTGTGTGAGAGAGGTAACCTCGCTCTCCCCTGTCAATCACAGTGACGCTAGCCAATCGTGGGCGTCTGTGAGCTAGTGTATGCAGAAGAGGGCAGATCACACTTTCCTCAGAGTGTGTTACGCTGTCAACTCCTCTGTCCTGAGGATGTGGGAAAAATCTCACAGTTTTCTAAAGTCTACAAAGTGCGGACACTTGTGACTCCCCTTCCATAAATGTTGTAAATTCTTTCCATAAATTACACAAACGTTTGTTTACAGAAAACATCACCATATCAACAATTTTTAAAAAAAACATCCATTTATGTGGACCGTCCAGTATAGAAGTCCCAGTGAATGAGCTGTTACTATAGAAACGATAACATATTAGAATGTATTAGATTTTCAGAATCTAAAAAATGACAACACGGTGCTCCATCAGATTGTGTTTTAGGCTCGCTGTTGTTCTCCAGACTCTTGGACGTGTAATTCACAAACATTACTTTCACATGTGTGCTGATGATGTATGATCATATTTATCAGTTTGGTCGGCACCACAGGAAGACTGTAAAAGACATAAAAGCCTGGAGAAATGAATAAAAAATTCCTTCTTCTGAACTGTAACAAAACTTTTTTTGTTTGTTTGTTTTTGGCTTTTCTGCAGTTTACTGAGTCAGATTTACAGCTCAGTTTTAGAAAAATTTAGTTTGGAGTTTGGAAGTGAAAATATATTTCTGTGTATATAAATAATGTTAAGTGTAAAGTGTTAAGTGTGAGTATAATTCCAGTGGTTGCTTGGGAGAACGTGTGTGAGCGAGCACATGAGTTAAAAACTGTCAATCAAACACATTCTCTTTGTGTGTGTGTGTGTGTGTGTGTGTGTGTGTGTGTGATGTATTGTTGCTTTGCATGTTTCAGAGTTTAAACCCCAGACGTTTTTCACTCATCTGTCTCTGAGGAACAGGACGAGTTGTTACAGGACCGGCAGAAAATCTCCACTCGCTCCACTCAAACACTTCACAGAGGATTTCCAAAAAAAAAAAGTGCTGAAAAGAAAAGGGAACGCTTGTTTTTTTAATGATTTTTTTTTTATTTACTGTTGTTGACGGGAGTCAGTGACGTTACCATGGAAACGAACGCCGCACAACTCCGGTTTACGTGGAAAAAATTTTGCAAAATTACTCACTGTGACATTAAACATGTTACACTAATCAACACACACATCTCTCTTTTTTTCCCTCTTCTTTCTGCTATTATTGTTCTGCGTTTCCTTTCTCTTTTCTTCTTTTATTTCATGTCTGTCTTTCTTTCTTTCATTCTCTTCTTGCTGCTGTTGTCTCTATGTTTTCAGTTATCTTTTCATTTTTTTCCACCTTTCTTTCTTTTTCTTTCTTATTCCTTCTTTCTTTCAGTTGCTCTCTTCTTTCAGCCGTTATCTTTCCCAGGTTAGTTTCCATCTTTCTTTCTTTCTTTCTTTCTTTATTTCTTTCTTTCTTTCTTTTTTATTATCTCTTGTTCCTGCTGTTATCTTTCTTAATTTCTTTCTTTTTTCATTTTTCTTATTTTTTAAATTTTTCTCTTCTTTCTACTGTTATCTTCTTAACATCTTCTTTCTTTCTCTCCTTTATAGCTCCAGTGCAGGAGTAAAGAAGAAAACTTCATACACTGCACACATCTGAAGTGATATGGTGTTCACTCACACTCGAGCTGGATTATTAAGCAACAAATCGGCGAGAAGTTTGAAGCTCGGCTTCTTCTTCATCTTCTTCTTATTTTAATGTGTTTTTGATTCGGCTGTGCTCAACATCTTGTGTTGTGATCACTGCTGTTTCTCCGGCTTGTCTTTACTGAGCATTCAGTCATTAGTCATATAGAGTGTTAGTGTGTGTGTTTGTGTGTGTGTGTGTGTGTTTTAGTCAAACCAGTTCTGTGGCTTTGAAAGGTGAGTCACTACTGAGATAACAATAAGCAACACACACACACACACACACACACACGCAGATGAACAATGAGATTTAATGCACTGCAGAGCATTATAGTAAAGCAGCATTTAATGATCATAAAATCCAGAAACACACCAATGCCTCATCCCATTTTTTCTTCTTCTTCTTTTTCTTCTTAATTTTATAATGAATTGTTTTTTCAATATGCCCATATGCCACCTGGTTTAATCCAGAGATATGACAATACATTTTTACTTAATATAATTAATTAATTAATAATTCTTTTTTTTTTTTTCACCTTCTGTGGCATACAATATTTCTATACAAATTTGGATAAACTTGATAATATAATTATAGAATAATCTGTCTATTTAAAAAATATGAACACAGAGAAAAGGACATTTTATATTAATATACACTTAGAAAAGGGATCTAGTGTTAGTTAAGGGTTCTTCAGGTACTAAAAGGAATACTTATGGTTTCTGATACACACACTCAGTTGAACTTTTAAAGGTTCTAGATTGTTCTTGTGTGTGTGTGTGTGTGTGTGTGTGTGTGTGTGTGTGTGTGTGTGTGTGTGTGTGAATGTGTGAGATATGATACAGTCATGAAGATCAGGATAAAAATCTGATTTTATTTGACAAAATGAGTCAAGAAATTCTGAATATAATGCTCTTATTTTTTTTTAAATTAGAGAACTAATGTCTGGTTAAGGATTGAGGATGTAAGGAAACACAGAAATTTATTTAAATAACTTACTATTTTATAGTTTATTAGCATTCACTTCTTACAGAACTTTGAAATATGAAATAAAAATTTGAT
The DNA here is from genome assembly GCA_022985145.1 of Pangasius djambal. Lineage (NCBI taxonomy): Eukaryota > Metazoa > Chordata > Actinopteri > Siluriformes > Pangasiidae > Pangasius > Pangasius djambal. Next base: position 10,885,962 of record CM040985.1, read on the forward strand.
TTCATTTCTAAATTTAAAAAAATTTATTGTTGCTTTATTATTTTTTTTAATACAAAGAGGGCAACCTTTTTAAAACTCTGGTCAGCATCGCCATCTAGTGGATGTATTTTTTCATCTGACCAATCAGGACACACCATTTAATCATGTGACTATTTTTACTCAAAATTTTTTCGATTAAAAAACCCCACCTTTAATACCCAACTTTAGTCTTAGTACTAAAATAATAACACAAAACTAAAATTAAAATATAATAATAATAATAATAATAATAATAATATAATAATAAGATTTTGTATGCAAATAAAACTTCACTAGCTAACATTAGTTTCACAATAAACATGTACTAATTTCCAAAATAATCTAAACAATAGCGAACTAGCTGACAAGCTGAGCTCTTAAAACCTTCAAAATTGGTACAAAGTTACAAGAACGGATTGAGCAAAATGGCATTTAACATTGCTGATGATGTTTCACAGTTGCTAATCATCATTGCTAGCAACTAGGCTAGTTCGTAAAATAGCCTATTAATATAATTTCTGTTATTAGTGCTGGATCATGTGTTGTTAAAATTTTTGTCAGGTATCATGACAATGTTGTCATGCTAGCATTTCATGTTTTGCTTAAGCTAGTAATTTATCTAGTACTTAAGGTAATAAGGTTGCTAGTAGTTTAGCTAGTAATTACGCTAATAATTTAGCTTGCAATTAAGGTAACGCTGCTAGTAATTTAGCTAGTAGTTTAGCTAGTAAATTCAGGTAAATGTGTTGCAAGTAATTTAATTAGTAATTAAGCTAGTAAATTAGCTTATAAGCTAGTAATTGAGTTTGTAATAAACTAGTAATTTAGCAAGTAGTTTAGCTAGTAAGTAAGGTAGCAATGCTGTTGGTAATATAAGCAGTAATTAGACAGTAATGTTGCTAGCAATTTAGCTAGTAGTTTAGCTAGTAATTAAGGTAGGGATACTGCTAGTAATATAGGTAGTAATATAGGTAGTAATGCTGCTAGTAATTTATCTAGTAGTTTAGCTAGTAATTAAGGTAGGAATACTGCTAGTAATATAGGTAGTAATTAGGTAGTAATGCTGCTAGTAATTTATCTAGTAGTTTAGCTATTAATTAGGTAGTAATGCTGCTAGTAATTTATCTAGTAGTTTAGCTAGTAATTAAGGTAGGAATGCTGCTAGTAATTTAGGTAGTAATTAGGTAGTAATGCTGCTAGTAATTTATGTAGTAGTTTAGCTAGTAATTAAGGTAGGAATGCTGCTAGTAATTTAGGTAGTAATTAGGTAGTAATGCTGCTAGTAATTTATGTAGTAGTTTAGCTAGTAATTAAGGTAGGAATACTGCTAGTAATATAGGTAGTAATTAGGTAGTAATGCTGCTAGTAATTTATCTAGTAGTTTAGCTAGTAATTAAGGTAGGAATGCTGCTAGTAATTTGGCTAGTAGTTTAGTTAGTATTTTGCTTGGTAATTTAAGGTAAATGTGTTGCAACTAGTTTAGCAACATTATCGAGAGTATCCTGAGCAGCGGCATCACTGCCTGGTTTCGAAGTTGCACCGTTTTGGATCGGAAGACCCAATCCCCTCCATCACAGACATTTACACCACACGCGGCATCTACAAAGCCACCGGCATTGCGGATGACCCACGCACCCCTCACACAATCTCTTCACCCTCCTGCCGTCTGGCAAACGATACCGAAGCATTCGGGCCCTCATGGCCAGTTTCTTCCCCCAAGCCACCACCTCTGCAATTTTTGCACATTTCTTTCTTAAATTGCTCCCAAAACACAGCAAACAAAATACTGTATTGACCACCCGCATTTTTGCTGCTCACTAGTATGTTATGTTTATGTATACAACATTTACTATTATATCGTAATATCTTTTTGCACTTTATTCCACACTATAACTGTGTACTGGTCAGTGCTGCACTGTCCTTTACGGGGCCTATTGTCCTGTTTTAGTAGTTATGGTACTGTCTTTTGCTGTTTGCACACATGCACTTTATGTAGTTCTGTGTAGGTCTGTGTAGTCTTACTTAGTTCTGTGTAGTCTCATGTAGCTCTGTGTTGTTTTATGGAGCACCATGGTCTTGGAAGAATGTTGTTTCATTTCACCGTGTACTATATCAGTATATGGTTGAAACGACAACAGAGCCACTGTACTTGACTTAAGCTAGTAATTAAGGTAGTAATGCGGCTAGTAGTTTAGCTAGTAAATTAGCTAGCAATAAGATAATAATTTAGCTAGTAGTTTAGCTAGTAATTAAGGTAGTACTGTTGCTACTAATTTAGCTAGTAGATTAGCTAATAATTTAAGGTAGCAATACTGCAAGTAATTAAGATAATAATTAAGCTAGTAATTTAGCTAGGGATTTAGCTAAAAGTTTTACCTAGAAGAATTTAGCTTTGGAGTTATTGTTAGCAACTAAGTTAGCTTGCATGTTAATAATGTAGTGTATGATTATCATTTTATTATTAATTTGATCATTCAGCCATATGATCCACCCCTTTAGCTATGTAGCTAGTTTCTACATGCAATTTGGAATTTATTTTTTCTTTACTCAGTGTTACTGCCACGTCGGTGACAATGATAAATGTGTAAAATATATATACATCAAAGTCAAAAAGATCTGCACAAATGTTCAGTCCACAGCTCATCCTTCATCTTCTGCCAGATTCTCCTCCAGTTCATCATTTTCCTCCTCCAATTTTTTTCTCTCCGTTCGCTTTCTGCTTTATTTCAAACATCACGCTGTTTAATTCCGATCCATCAGCAGCGTTACGAAGAAACACGCACACACACACACACACACACATTTTTCATCCATCGCTTGTTTAATCCAAGCGCGCCGCTTAGACTGAACACCGACGCTGAACACTCCACTACATTCCTCCTGCTGCAGGCCCTGAGCCAACCATCCGTTTGGTCTGGAAGTATGGAAATGTTCCTAACGCACTCATACACACACACACACACACTCACTTACATAGCGGTGGAAATATGGAAAATACCTCCAGCATGATGGAACCCTTTACACACTGATGTTGCTACAGTGTATAGTGTGTGTGATTCCCAAAGCACATTCAGTATTAATGCACACACACACATACACACACAGACAAGCAGTAACTGATTATTGATAATCTATTAAGAGGCTTAAATTATAATTGATTTGGCATAAAAGCGACAAATTAGTTTCGATCTTTTGACCCAGTCCAGTTTTTTTTCTTTTTTCTTTTTTTTTACGCGATTACATCATTTTTTGTTTTTTAGCTTGTTTTTAGTCCTATTTCTAACAAAAATGTAACATAAATAAGAATAAACACCATTTTAATTTAGCTAGCAATTAAGGTAGTAAATTAACATTTAAGCTAATGATTTACCTAGTTATTAAAAGTTGGGTTTTTAGTCTGATTTCTGACAAAAATGATAAACACTTTTTTTTTTATTTAGCTAGCCATTTCACTAGCAATTTTTACTTGCTATGTTTTATATATGTATATACACAACTTTTTTAAATTATTTTTTTCTTTCTAGTTGCCAATAGACAAGCATTTTCTACTTGTTGAATTAGCTATACCAACTAGTTGAAACGTGCTTAGGAAGCATTTGTTCCTAAGATGCATGTAAGGCCGTTGGCCCTTATGGAATACAGGGCATGTATCACTGAGGACCTGTCCTGACACCATAATACATCAGTTCTGGTTAGGAAGGTGCAATAGTATCTTTACGTCCTGAGGAGACTGAAGAATGTTCGCCTTCTCCCCAGATCTTAACAAGTATCTATCGCTACACCACTGACAGCATCCTGACCAACTCCACCACAGTGTGGTATGGCAGCTCCACAGTGTCTGAAAGAAAAGCCCTGCAAAGGGTGGTGAAAAGTGCCCAAGACATCTTTGGTGCCCAACTACCAGCCATTGAACAACTTCACCACAGTAGATGTCTGCGTAGAGCACGCAACATCATCAGGGACTCCTCCCAATCCCAATCACAAACTGTTCTACCTCCTTCCTTCCAGGAGGAGATACAGGAACATTCACACCAGAATCAGCAGGCTCAGGGCCAGCTTCTTCCCCACTTTACACTGCTGAACTCTACACTACACCATTAGGTCACTGCTGTTTTACTGCCTGTAATCATCCTGTAGCTCTATTCTATACTGAATATTCTGTGTATATATATATATATATATATATA
>CM040985.1:10895266-10932934 GCA_022985145.1 Pangasius djambal
TATACAGTGTAGAGTTTAGTGTATAGTGTGTAGAGTATAGCCTGTAGACTGTAGTGTGTTGTGTGTGGTGTATAGTGTGTAGACTGTAGTGTATTATGTGTGGTGTATAGTGTGTAGACTGTAGTGTATATAGTGTAGCCTGTAGAGTGTAATGTGTACTGTATACAGTGTAGAGTTTAGTGTATAGTGTGTAGAGTATAGCCTGTAGTGTGTCATGTGTGTGGTGTATAGTCTGTAGACTGTAGTGTATTGCGTGTGGTGTATAGTGTGTAGAGTGTAGTGTATAATGTGTAGTGTGAAGAGTGTAATGTATAGAGTGTAGTGTGTACTATGTAGTGTATAGTATGTATATAGAGTTTTGAGGGCACGTGTTGGGGATTTTTAGCTTGGTTTGGCCATGAAAACATTTACACACATCTTTACGAAAAATATCACATCAGCACTGGTTTTGGTCGTGATATGGCCCAATTAAACATCATTTCCCATCAGCCCCATCAGATCACATGACCCTATCACATGCCCACTTAATCACTCTCACCTGTTTTGTGCTTCACCTGTAATTAGTACCCCTATTTAAGTTCTGAGTTTTCTGTGTTTAGTTGCTAAGCTTCTGTCAACCGTATCCTTTTGTGTGTTTGATGCCACATTGCATTAGCTCGTCTTCTCACTCAACATTTTTTTGGTTTTGTTTGTCTTTAATAAAAAAACACTGCACTTGCACCCATCTCCATCATCTGACAAAAATTAATATTATAATATTATAATAAATGAATAAAAATGAATAAGGCCCATTAGCAGTACTAACGCAATATTAGCAATTAAGCTAATAATTAAGCTAGTAATTTAGTTAGCAGTTTAGCTGGTAAATAAGCTAGTAATGTGGCAGCAAGAACCATGTTTTTCCTTCACAATTTTTTCAATGTAAACCTACTTTATCATCATGGCTTTGAACAGCACAACACTCACAGTGCATCAGGAAAATGTGAGGATTAAATACAATTAAAAAAATCACCTGCTATGTGAAAAGCCCTTAACATCCATCTGACAAAACAAACTAAACCTCATAAAGTAATGGAACAACCTGGAAAGAGAAACCAAGGGTACATGCTCAAGGGGGAGTGAGAGGAAGTGTTATTGGAATGTAGCCATTTTCTTTCTTTCATTGGCTCTTTTCAGTCACTGCAGAATCCATTCCAGCCAAGAGGAAGACTGACATGGCTGTTTTTCCTCAGCTGTTAAATGTTCTGTAGAGGAAATACAAAATGACATAATTTAAAAAGCGTCAGCCAATCACATGCAGCCATGAAAAGACCGGAACACAAGCAGTGTTTATCTAAAATAAGTGACGTGTCCAAGGTAATATTGGTTTTTGGTGATGTTAAACACTGAAAAACACTCCAGCAGCGAGGTGAGAGTTCACAGATCTATGAATATTCATGAATATGTACGTCTGAACATGTCCCCATGCCCTCCTGGTATCCAAATTGTACCATAACAATCACAACTTTGTTCATTACTAATATTAGCTATATGTTTAAAAAAGGTTACATTAGAACCCTAAAGTGTGCAACAGTCTGTCCCTATGTGGGTACCTGTAGTGGTTCTATGTGGAACCCTATAACAGAGGGTGTCATTATCAAATAGGGCTCCAAGTTTTTAAGTGTGTATTGTCTAGCCTGTGTAGAGTTTTTAAGGAAGCTATGAACTCTTAACTATTCAAAAAAAAAAAAAAACCTTGAATAGTGTACATTACTTAGTTAGCTAGCTTACCAAGACTCCTAAAAGTACCTAAAAGTTCTCGGTTACTATGTTATCCCATCAGATAATTTGCATATTTTATTGTGATTGGTAGTTTCATACCTGGGGAGACAATTTTGTGACATCACAAATTGCTCTCATACATATAGACCTTTCATTGAATCCTAAAACTTGTACAGGTTCTCTGAACTCTCTACATGTTCTAGAAGAAAGCCTACACCAGAGTGTTTCACAAGAACAGAACCTCTTCAGAAAAAAAGAACCCGTCACAAAGCACTTTTTTTGTAGCCCCGCCCACTGAATCCCTGAATTTATCATCATTGGTAACAAATTTGACCTTAATGCTGATTTATATAATCAGAGTCCTCAAATTCTAGAGGAATGAATGTTTTAAACATCACATTTCTGAGTGTTTTTGACTTCAGTAACATTTAAAATGAGTTACGGTGTGTCAGGAGGCGTTCTGTTACCCTGTTTATATGTGTTTCAGCTCCCAGACCTGGCAGGAGTTTGAGTAAAAATGAAATAATAGCTAGAGGTTGATGTGTGTGTATGTGTGTGTTCTCTCAGACACTGATAATAAAAACCTGTGATGCAGAAAAGGTGTGTTGCAGAGCTCATTCCTTCACTCTGGCCTTTTTTTTTTTTTTTTTTTTTTTTTTTTTTTTTTTTTTTTTTTTTTTTTTTTTTTTTTTTTTTTTATGAGCAGGTCTGGTCGTTTAACCCTGCTGTAGTGCAAACTACTTAGCAATATTTAATTCCCATCAGAATGTCTGGCGTAAAATATGACTTTAAAAAATCTAATATCTGATTGCCATCTCAGTTATTAGAAATAAAAATAAATATGATGAAAATAGAGCCCTCTTTTCCATCTGCAAAACACTGGTCATTCTTAAATATTTTTAAATATGTATGATTTTTCTGTCATAAATAAATAAATACATAAATACATATTATACATAAGTAAAATAAAATAAAATACCTAAAATAAATACACAAATCAAAGTATTATTATTATTATTATTATTATTATTATTATTATTATTATTATTATTATCTAAAATCAATTTACTTTTATTTTCTTGTTGGAGAAACTGAACCCACTACATAAAACTTCATATTCATATTTAAAATATTTTCTTTTTTAAAAAAATACAAATATGTAGACTAGAATTTCTGTCATAAATAAATAAACTAATAAATAAATAAATTTATTATCTTTGTTAGATAAAATGAACCCTGTGCATGAAGCTTGGAAAAATAATTTTTAATCACTACACTTTTCAGTAAAAATGTAAAATGGGTCATTTTGAGCTGAACTGGTCCATCTGACGTTAAAAGTGAATTATGGGATGTAAGTAGACGTTATATGGCCCCATTCAAGCATGTTGCACTAAATCCTCCTGAACTGAGTGGGTTACAGTGTGTGTGTGTGTGTTTGTGTGTGTGTGTGTGTTCTCTCAAGCAGTGATAATAAAAGTCGGTGATGGAGAAAGGCCGTGTGTTCGAGCTCATTCCTCCGCTTCTCAGGTTTTATGAGGAGGTCTGGAAGTTTAAGAAGCATTGGTTAAGGAGGAAAAGAGGCAAATGGAGAGGGAGGGTCAAGAAACATGTCTGTTTTTTGTCCTCTGGCTAAAATAATGTGGGAGTAAAATTTTCATGGTGCAAAAGCAGATGTACAGAGTAAAGCTGCTTAGGTTAGGTAAAAGGCTAACTCAAACCTGAGAGTGAGAATGAGGCTATATGTTTTCTAAAAGAATAAGGGATGCATTGATAAAGATACAGGTATCAGGTATCGGTCTGATAGCATACTCATTTACTGATATTAGTATTCATAATATTGTATCCAATACCAGGCGGCATGAGTCTTGTGTACACTGTCATGCCAATGAACAGAGGACACAAAATGACAGAATGGAGATATTTCAAGATTCATGTTCAAAGCATAGCAAACCGCACACTCTGCTCTGTGAAAATACAGCAGCTTCCTACAAAACAAGTGATAAAACCACTTTATGGTCATGAATTTTGTACATCCAAAGGTATTTGCAAGCATGGAGCAGTGAAGCAAGCGTGCAGAGAAACTGTTGTATGTAACAACAACAACAGCAACAACAACAACAATAATAATAATAATAATAATATCATTTTATTTATGAGATCTTTCAGTGTATCCAAGGACACTTTACAGATACATTCAGAATATAAAACAATATGATAATAGTTCATTTCAAGTAAAGGAGAAAGGAATAAAAAAACAACAATAACAATCTAAATGGAGAGGAATAAAGAAAAACTGCATATAATATAAATGAGATATAACAGACATTAAGCTAAAATGTAGTGCACGCAATAAGAGATGCATACTGTATGTCATTGGGTAGGTGGAAAAGCAATGCAGAAAAGTTTGAATTGGAGACAGGCTGTGCCGGCACGGAGCTAGAGAGGAAGAGTGTTCAACAGCTCAGAGACAGCAACACTAAAAGCCCTATCTCTTATTGTCTGGAGCCGAGAGGGAGGAACAGTGAGCAGGTGAGCGTCTGAAGAGCTGAGAGTATGCGCTGGTGAGTATGGAAGGAGAAGGCCAGCTAAGTTGAGGCAGTTTATGTGACAGGTCAGTGTGTATACAAATTTGTGCATCATCAGCATACCAGTGAAACTGCAGACTATGTCGCCTGATGATATTGCCAAGGGAAAGAATGTATAACAACAATAAACAACAATGGGCCAAGAACTGAGCCTTGGGGAACACCATGAGAGAGGAGTGATAGGCCAGACCTAAATTCATCAATTTAAACAAATTGCTGTCAGTCAGAGATAGAAGATAAGAACCAGGAGAGTACAGTACCAATAAGTCCAACTTTTTCTTGAGTCGGTACATGAGACAGACAGAGAGAGAGAGAGAGAGAGAGACAGAGAGAGACAGAGAGAGCACTTAGTTGTACAAACACTGAGACACATACACACGCGTGCGCGCTTCCGTTCTCCTCGCTCTCCACCTTCCGCATTTTTCCTCGCTTGTTTCACACTCAAAGGCTGAGAAAAAGAAGAAACATCTGCATTTTTCGATGCCAAAATTTCTGGGCTAGTTTCAGTTAGGCCTATTCTGTGTGACTGCTAAGATGCAGTTGGGCTGGAAATTTTGCTGAAACCTGTCAACCCTGGTTAAAGATTGAATGCAGTTGACAGAAATCTAAAACCACTAAAAACAAGCTGTGAAATTCACTACACTTTGTGCTGTTTTTTAATGCTGATGCTTGCTGACACTGCACTGCAGGGCAGCCATCCTCACTCTCTCTATTAAACACACTGTTTAAATCCCATAACATTTTAAACATAAACATAAAGCATGAGGAGTTCATTGCTAGCAGCACAATAATCTGTTCCGTGATGTCCCTGATTGATTCATACTCAGTAGGTTACTCATTTCTGTATCAGTGTCAGTATCAACGACCTACCCAAACCATGTTTTCCTCTTTACCCCAATGTGGATGTGGATCAGTGATGATTTGAGATTTGATCTATTTTGTGGATCATATACTAGGATAGTTTAACCCAAAAACATGGTTGCCTCTGCCAAGAGGTTACATCTTGGCTGTAGAGATTTTAACAAGATTTTGAACATGCTTCTAAATCGACAGAGAAATGGTTAAAGAAAAAATTCATTCAATTTCATCCATGTGAAGAAATTGAGAATATAGAGGAGATTAAAAAATGTTGTGCATGGAGGAGTGGAAGCAGATCATCTACAGCAGTGGTCTTCAAACTTTTCAAGCACAAGATTACTTTGGAAACCAAAATTTGAGCTGAGATCTACCACATGATATGTTGCCAAAAGAAACAAAAAGCCAAGAATAATGTCATGTTACTTTACTATCAGTAGAGCAGTTCATCTACCAGGACAGGATTCAATAATCACAGTGATTGATTACAGTGATTACAGTTCAAATATCAATAGGCAACAGCAGGAACAGAAAGATACTGTTAATTCATGTTAATAGAATATGCACAGTTCAATACAAGGATGTACAGTACAAATACAGTACAGATACAGCACAAGAATGTACAGTTCAAATTATACAGGCCACAGTGTTGATATTTGGACTCATTTAGTCAGTGTGATGGATGTGCCTGAACTCTCTTAGTCAGTGCCTTGTAATTTAGAGCATAGGTTGAGACTGCCAGCCTAATGCAATCAATCAGGCATCAGACTTGTGTGCTACTTGGACTTGATAATTTTCATTTGTGAAAAAGCATTCTAAATCCTTGAGAATCTGATCAGAAATGTCCTCGGATAACAAGTCCAATCTTCTCAATACCATTGCTGGACCAAGCAGCATATTGTTAATTGCCATTTTTATGTCTTCCTTGTTTTTAAAGTCTGTGAATAATGTGTCAGTGGTGACAGTCATCGCTTCTTTTAAAACCTCACCGTCAGTGAAGGGGCTTCTTGTGCTTGGCCAGGAGATGGCTAACACGGAATGAAGTCTCGGTAACAGCTTTAGCTCTCTCTGTGGGTTTTGTGAAAAGTGATTGCTGAACTCTTGAATTCTTTTTCTTTTGTCTTGTATTTGGGTGGGATTGAATCCTTGAATGGTATGGTACTGTAAGTGTTGGTAAGTGGTGTAATGGCGTTCCAAATTGCCCCTTTTTTGACAATGCTAAAGCCTGGTTACATATCAAGCAGGCAGTCTTTTCTTTCACTACTATAAAAGCAAAGTCATTTTCCCACTTGCCATGGAAATGATATATTTTCATTAAAAAAAATTTGCACAGCATCAATTAAATATGTAGCGGTATTCAAATCTAGACAGCCAGTGGAAATTTTACCATTGCATTTTTTTTTTTTTTTTTTTTTATTTTATTTTAAAATGTGATCATTGACAGTACATGGATGGTTGCAAGCTACTACAAATGCCTCAGCGATCAACCGGTAGATCAACAGGTTGATGACCACTGCTCTACAGGTTCTCCAACTTTGTTTGGATATTAGAGGAAGAGGCATTAGATGTTACAGGAAGAGACTCAGTGGTGTTATTCAAATAATTAATTTGTAAATGTTTTGCATAAAATAGCAAAATATGGTGTGGTAAACAACCGTACAGAGTTTAAGCTCAAAATATGACTTCCTGCCTGTGTTTTGGTGTTATTAGGTCATTTCCAAGAGGGGTGCCAATACTTTCAGCATTGCCTGTCTGGTAACTATGAAGTATTTAATTGCCTTTACACATATAGACGTTTTTTTTTCTAATATCTGCACTCTGCCTCACTCTCTCACATCCCTCGTCTTCCTCTCCACCACTCTTTTATTTCTCTTGATGAGGTGTAGCGAAACTCAATCATACACAAATTAACTTTAAAGAAATGATCCAGCCACACTGTTTTAGGCCAGGAGTTTCAAATAACGCCTTGGCCACTTGTGAATTTATCTTTAATGGAAATGAAAATAAAAAAGCCGTGAAGCGGATAATTGGCTGGAATTTTTTAGGGCTGTTCACGATAATGATAATGGAAAGACGGGAAAAGTGGATCTTGAAGCTTGGCTGCATGGATGCACTGCTAACATGCAGGCAAGGCATGCTGGGATTTGGCCTTTCACTGACGCTTATTAATATTAATAACAAGCAAAGACATGGACAGACTGAATGCACCTTATGTTTTACTTAAAGAGGCACATCACTGTCAAAAGAACGATGCAGGATTCACCTGAACATGAGGAACATGTGCACACACATACAAACACACACAGACACACACACACAGACACAAACCCCACATGCTAATCACATGGTTCCCATTAAAGCACTTAAAGCACTGATAAAACATGTGCTATAAGCAGCCATATATGCACATGCCATCAGGACATAAAACATGAAAGAGTCGATCTGAAGTCTGGTCAGCGTCGTTAGTCTGAGTCTCAAGAAGCCACTCATGGAGAAGTTCAGAAAAAAAAAATCAGGAACTTCACTTTAAACACTCCTCTTTTCTTCAACTGGAGTTGTTTTAGAATTTTACAGTTTCTTTCTAGCTCTTAATTGGTCAGATATTACTCCGATTCCTGTCTTTTCCCACACTCTGATTCCCTTTTTCTTATTTGGTCATTGTTTCCTCCTCTCATTGTTTCCTTTTCTCATCTCATTAGCAAACGTAACGTTTGCTAATCGACAAACTCATTCACTACATCACTACATACTGTTCCTCGTAAAAGTATGCTAGTAATAGTAGCAAAAGTAGTAGTAGTAAAATTAATAAATCACTGTGTGTGTGGTTGTTATAGTAAAATAATGAAGCGGAGTTACTGTTACCACCCCAAAGTTGATTATTTTCCAATAACAGCTTGTCCCCTTATGTTTCATTCCTCTTATACCACAGAAATTTGCCAACAATTAATTTTTTTTTATTCATTAAAGAACCATATGTCACACTTTTTAATCTGTTTTTAGTTACATTTAATGTTGTGGAACGTCAGTGAAACAGGTTAGTTCTCACCTATAGCAGCTATAAACAGTCATTTTCTCACCAGCCTTTCTTTTTTTTCTCTGTCTTAAAGTTAATAAGACAAAGCAACTTGTCATATTACCAAAAAAAAACAAAAAAAACACAACATCTGTCGTGAAAATGTTGGAAATACTTAAAGTTACAGCCTAACCTCTGACTGTCACAAAGTGCTGACACTGGAGACTCCGTCCATTAAGGTTAAATAAACTTCTTGTTACAGAAAACTTCACCATGTCAATGATTACACAAATTTTAATTAGTTTATGTGGACCTCCATACTTGTGAATGAGCTGTTACTATAGAAACGATGACATATTAGAACGAGTGCATTAATATAAACCTGTGATTTGCAGCGGCACTATTGTCAGAGCTGCTGATATCAAAAATGCCAAATCCATATTTCAACAGTGCACAATAGATATATCGACATAAGCAACTCATCACTTTCTAGTGTAAATATGGAAATCTTTTAATATAATATCACTTTCAGAATACTAACTTTTTACAAAATGTAATTAAAAAGTGATGAAAGAGGATGCCGCTGATAATGACACAAGTCATTGCCTTTACACAAGGGACATTCAGTTGAAACTGAGGACTCATACAGCTAAATGTAGAAGATCTTAAATATGGATTAAATTTTCCCAGTATTTGTTCAGTGAATTATTTTTTTTTTTTTCATTACAGCTGCAATATAAATGATGATTTTGTTGTCGTTATCGGTTTTGTTGCGGTCACATTTTTTGCTCTTTTCACTGAACCGAAACATTCTCACCTTCCGGAAACTTCCCTTGTCATGCATCGTGTTCTGTTTCACATAAACCTGCTGCTAGGCTTCTCATGTGAAGAAGCAAACATTCTCTGTTTGTTTATTGTCAAAGAATATCTGAGCTGGACACACACACACACATACACACACACATACAGACACACAGCAAGAACTGAAGGTGGACTGACTTATCTCTGGCTCTGCTTCAATTCCCAGAAGCTTCGACATTCACAAAGGTCTCGGAGCATGAAGGATCCAAGCTGCTCTTGATTTAATGCCTGACACTCCCACACACACTTTTACACACACTTTAACACACATTTTACAATCACTTTTACACACATATTGGGGAGTATTGCTACTTACACTGTCAGGAAATCATGCTGAGTGTGTGTTAAAGTCATAATCATACCTAATGAGCCATTACGTGATTAAACATGCTTTATGATGATCATTAAAACACAACATTATGATTCTTGTAATTCATTCCATTGTGAACACACACACACACACACACACACACACACACACACACACACACAAACAGACTAGCTAGGTGCCATTGAGCAAGACATATTTAGACTAAAGTTAGCAAACTTTAATGCTACTATATATTTTATAAACTTTGATGCTCATAATGCTAGTTCTACTTTCATTTAGCTAGATAATAGCCTGGAAGGTCCCTAATATTATTATTTATTTATTTTTTATAATTAGGATGTTTTTCCTCAGAGGGTGCATTCAATGACTCCTGAGTTTAGTGTACACCCAGTTGTGAGGCAGTTTTGTAGGTAGTGTTAGTGAGGGAAGTCATTGAGTCGTGTCTGACTCCGTGTAATTCTTATCCCCACACACACACACACACACACACACACACACACACACACACCGCGCCGTAAGATAGATGAGTCACCCACAATTGGATAAAAGGTCAGCTCCATCTTCTAACAGTCGCCTCTGCTTGTCTGGAGTTGATAGACGGACTTCCATTTCTCTTTTGTATGGAAAAAAATATCAAATAAATTTCAGCCGTCATGAAGTGAAAAGCTTCAGGCTGTGTAACTTGTTAGCAAATTGTGTGTGTGTCTGTGTGTGTGTATAAGAGTGAGAGAGAGAAAAGGAGAGAGGGGATAAGAGATACACACAGACATTACTTTTCTTCCACTTCCCTTGCTAATGCTACTACAGTAACTACAAATCTGCCTCACATCTGTGTGTACACTAAACTCAGGGGTCACTGAATGCACCCTCTGAGGAAAAACATCCGTTTTTTTTTAAACAATATTAATTACCTTCCAAAAACAGACCCACAGACTGCTAGCCACCTAGATGAAAGTAGAATTGATGAAAGTCCATTATGAGTGAAAGCTCACTAATATATATTGCTAGCCCTGCCCACATAGCAACCAAAATCACATTAGCTTAGCTAAGCTAAGCTAGCCAGCTACATCAACCCATGTAGTTAGCTTGAATAACTTTGTCTCTCCAGCATTAGTTATTTGACTTTAGTGAAGTAAAGTTTGCTAACAAGCTACCTAATGTTAACCCAAGTATTTATATCATGTAATCAAAACCAAGGTGGTTAACCTTAGGCTAACTATTACAGTGCATTAACCTGTAGCTAAAGTCACTAGCTAACATAGTGTAGTTAATAGCAGTAGCCAGGTTTGCTAGCAACGAAGATTGAGCTATTATATTGTGTAAACCAGTAGCTAAGGTCACTAGAAACTAGCTAACATGAAGATAAATATTCTACTGTGTAAAGCACTGGCCAGTTTGCTAGCCTGGCTAGCTAATGTTAGGAAGACTTTTATATTGTGCACTTAAATTCCAGTAGACAAGGTTTGTAGGGAGCTAGCTAAAATTAAATTAACATAAAATATATTGTGTAGCAATATATAGCAACTAACACTGAGTTATTATATTGTGTAAACCAGTAGCCAAGGTCACTAGAAACTAGCTAACACGAAGATAAATATTCTACTGTGTAAAGCACTTGCCAGTTTGCTAGCATGACTAGCTAATGTTAGGGAAACTTTTATATTGTGCAATTAAAACCCAGTAGACAGGGTTTGTAGGGAACTATCTAAAATTAGACTAACATACAATATATTGTGTAGCAATATATAGCAACTAACACTGAGCTATTATATTGTGTAAGCCATTAGCCAAGGATGATAGGAAAATAGCTAACATGAAGATCAATATTTTATTTTGTAAACCACTTGCCAGGTTCACTAGCCTAGCTATCTAACAATAGGAGAACTGTTATATTGCGTAATTAAAACCTAGCTAACATGAGGTTAATTAAATTCTAGTGTTTAAGACTTTAGTCTGTTATAAGTTGGTTCCCATGTTTTAATCTTTTGCAGTTTAAAATTGCTGTTTAAAAGTCTGTTAGCAGCAAATGAAGGAAAGGAAATGACTCTGAAACAATACAAAGCTGATTCGTTCACATTAGTGACTCCTTCAGAAAAACCGAATCATTCACAAACACAGCATATGTAATTATATTGTGTAGATAGTTTTTGCTCGCATGCTACCTCAAATAAACTAATCTATTGTGATAATGACATATAATCAGGACTGCAATTGGCTGATTGAGATGTAACTTAAGCTCCACCCACTAGCTAACCCAAAGACGCAGTATATGTGTCTGTGCTCAGTGTTGAAATATAAGTTCACCGCAGCAGGCTGACAGTGATGCTGGTATTGACGATGCTCTGTGGAGATCTGAAATAATCGCTGCTCTTTTATTCAGAACATTTGACAAACACAAAGCTGAAAAACTGAAGCAATTGTGCTGCCTGCTGTTCTCTGGCATGTTAGCAAAGAAAATATTGATTAGCTTGATGGACAGAAACAGCTGCTTGACATCAATGACCAAAGAGAACCTCGGTCCAGCTCCATGATAAAGATTTTTAAAAAGCCGATCTTACAGCGTTAGCCAGGCTCAGTGTCTCTTCCTGCTGCTCCTGGCTCTCTGAAGTCCTGAGTCATTACATTTACAAGTTTATCGGGTCGACTTTGTTGGATTGTTCCACTGCCAGTTTTTTTTTTTTTTCCTGGAGATATGAGGTGAGTTTGTTGTGAAGCATATCACCACACACACACACAGATGCGCATATTTAAAAAAATTATATCAACAGCAGAAGTTATAATGTCTTCACTGCTAATGTTCAACACATGCAAGAATGTAGAAAAGGGGCATATTGTAATCGTATCATTGTATAAAATGCATTTATTTAAAAAATCAACAAAAATCTCATGCAATTACAAAAACGTGAAACATTTTGAAGACAAAACTTTTTTCCCCGCCTTCTGATCACTGGCTTCACCCACAATCAGCTGCTGATCATTGCCTGGAATAGTAATATTTATATATATATATATATATATATATATATATATATATATATATATATATATATATATATATATATATATATATATATATATATATATATATATATATATGTATATGTATATATATGTTTTCAAATACTTTTTAAAAGAGTATACCAAACTTGCTACGGGTATTAAATTACTTGTTGCACATTGTGAAGTTTTGTTGCGCAGTTCTGTCTTTATTCAGATTTTTTTCCCTCTCTCTAATTTTCTGTTTATTCCCGCTTTCAGGCTATGGATTTTGTATTGGATCAGTTTGCGTGCATTATTTATCGCTGTGTTTTCACCCACTGTCTGTTTTTCAGATTTGGGACTGGCACAGTTGCTCTGTTTAATAAACTTCCTCTCTACACTTCCATGCTCCAAATCACAACGTTACTGTAGATATAAATAAACTTTAATTAAAACTGACATTCTGTGTTTTAAACTCATCATTACAGCTCCATTTCATTTCAGTTCCAATGGGCTGGATCCAAAACTGCGTCTCCATTCCAGCTCCTGTTTACATGATTTTCTGAGGAAATTATTACCACAGCTGTATTTACAATACAAATAAATTCATACTTAATGAGCACATTAGACATGACAGAATTATTCACATAATCCACTGGAGTTTGGCCTCTCACGTGAAGAAAAGTAAAATGAGTCCACTTTCTGTAAAAAATGTTACAAGGTTTTTATTATTCCAGAGAGAACGACAGAGAGAGAATATCAGAAATCCACACAATGTAAGGAATGGACTGTTTGTTTTTACCACACCATCATATAAACACCCCCCCTATACACACACACACACACACACACACACACACTATTTTATGTGTTTCAACTGCGTTCACACTGTAGCTGATATCACTTGCAGTATGTCAGTTGTGGGTGTGGCCAGGCACTGCTTTCAGATGGTAGATGAAAATAGTATATCACCCCATTTTACCAGCTGCATCAAATGTCATCCATCCTGAGCTTGCCTCTCAACGGAGCTTGCTGTTAGGCAGAATGCCAGCTAGCTTTATCATTATTAAGAAAATGATACTAAGACGTTAATCTGTGAAGTATATGTTTAGTAATGTGCATTTTTGTGTTAACTGTAATGTTTGTCAGAGACAGAAAGTATGAAACAACAGGAACAGCCAGATATTAAATGGTTTCTGGCCAAAAGGTAGCCAAGTCAGTCAGAACAGCAGTCTGAGAGCACTGAGAGAGTGACAGAGAATCAAGCAGAAACCAGTGGCGGTCAAGAGCAGGGCAGCTCCAACCCTCCTTCTCCAGGTTGGCAAAAATTTAGGCAAAGCAAGAAATGACAGGAAATACTAGCTAAATGCATTCTTGATAACGATCTCGCAACACTCTAGTTCACAACTTGACATACAGATGGGCAAGATATTAAAGGAAATACATGAAATCTTGTCCACCATAGTAACGTGGTCTGATGGCTCTGTTTGGCTGTACAGTGCATTCTCATGTCTATCAGAGTTCTCACAGTACGGTTAAAGCATTCAGGCTTTTCCTTAAATTCCTCAGATACTTGGACTTATTTGTAAAATAATTGGGAGGAATGGATGTTCATTGTGTCTGTACTTTGCTCTAATTCAGAGAGATGATGTGTATGTGGTTTTTATATATGTCTCGTGCTGCTTGAAATATTTGTCGGCACAATTAAAGACACAATAAAGTGTTAAAAAAAATCCAGAGAGTTGTGATGTTATGGGTTTTTTCCTTCAAGTCCACTAAGTGCTTGAACCTAAAGGGCTGTAATGAACAATTTAGAACAAGGTATGACTTGGGAAATGTATATAAATCTAACTGAACAAAGAATTACACATAAATGTAGGACATGTACTTGGCCCCTCTGTGTAAAGTGTGGCCCCTTTGTGGCCCCTGATTGAGAAAACTCCTAGATCCACCCCTGGGCCTATCTGCTTTCTGTAAGAAGCCCATGTACTTAAATCTACACAATTTCAGGAACAAAACGTAGGATACGAACATTTTCTCAACTAACGCAATTTTTGTCAATAACATTTGTTGTGCAAATTCAAATCAGAATCAGAATAATTTTATTCATCATATACATTTACATGTATTAGGAATTTTTCTTGGTCTTTGGTTAATGCCCCTGTGAATGAATTACAAATACATTTATTCATATCCAGTGCAATAAATGAGGCTTGTTATTTATACACGCTCACTTAAATTCTTTCTTTGCAGTTTAACATTTAACCTACTGGTATTTTTAACTCTAATTATTTAGCAAAAGTTACTATTTGCTTCTATACCAAAGCACTGTTGAATTCTGGATTCTGATTGGTCAGAAAGTGTTGATTAAATTTTCTATAGCAGCTCTGACAGTAGTGTAGCCGTAAACCACAGGTTTATATTAATGTGCTAGTTAATGTTAATACGTCATCGTTTCTATAGTAACGGCTCATTCACAGGGACTTGTATGGTGGACGCTCCACATAAGAAGATTTAAAAAATAGTCAATATGGTGAAGTTTTCTGTAAGGAGTTTTTTTATTAACATTTATGGAAGGAGTCTCCAGTGTCAAGGTTTTGTAACAGTCAGAGGTAAAGCTGTAACTTTAAGTTTTCTGACATCTTCAGGACAGAGAAGTTTACACTTTTACAGTTCCTCTGTAACATGACAAGAGTCTTATTAACTTTGAGAAAGAGATGAAAGAAAGAGAGAGAGAGAGATAATAATATAAGAGAGAACAGGAACTAACTTGTTTTTCAGACATTAAATGTAACTATAAACGGATAAAGAGTGTCATTCTTTCTGTAGTCTGGTTAACTATTGTGCAAAAATAGCTTTTGTATAAAGAAACTAGTGAAGATATCAACAAAAGCTGCATGTCACCTTTCAAAGTAATACAAAATTTGAGCTTTCTCTGTCTCTCAGTTGTGGAGAGCTCAATAACTGAACAGACCTTTCGCCTTGGGACTTGTTTGTAGCCTGCCGGAACTCCCGATGTAATATGGCCAAGTATTTGGGACATCACAACCCAAATACTTTTACCATCAAAAATCATGTTCCAACAAGACACCAATAAAATACAAATGAGCAGTAGAAACAATAGTTATACCATAGTTTATTTAGTAACATTAAACATTTTTAAACCATGATCTATTTTGGTACATGTCTGTCCTTTCATTTAAATGAATAGGCATTGGTATGCCGTGCTTACATTTTGGGACAGTAAGAGTTAAATTGAATTATTAAAAGAACAGGAAATTACCCTATTTTACTCTCTGAACAATCAGGTTTAATAAAAAAAAGTAATCGTTGGCAAATAGCTATGGTATAAGAAGAATAAGACACTTGGGAAATTAAACTCCTTCTACACTTTAAGTCTTATGGAGGCTGTAATAAAAATAAAACATCTTATTTTATTCTCATTATGATCTCCGCAGATAAAGACACACTGTAGAACTTTGTGTTTATTTAAGATCCCATTTCAAAGTTAATTATCTACAGAATTTTCTTCTCATCGGGAAGTTCATATAATAACAATAACAGCATTTTTTTTCTTTGAGGGATTTAATGCAATAGTGATGAGAAGATAAGCACCTTCACTGAGAGACGGAGAAAAAAATGAATGTTCTCAATCTGATCCTCTTTCTGTTTTATTCAACATTCGGGAACACAACAGAAACCTCAGCAGAGGTCATTTAACACCATGGGTACAGAACCACCGGAATAATGAATATACATAAAACACTCGTGTTTGCTGGGAGGGGAAATCGGAGAAAGCTGATCACTCCTGCGAATCTTGACAGATTGACAACTAATTCCCTTTACACACACACACACACACACACACACAGCCTGTCCTTTCTTTAAAATTCTAGTGTTTAACTTGCTTTAAGACTTTTATCCAGATAAGTACACAAATTTGAGGAGATTTCTGTTAGATGCATGTGATGAGAAAGCTTAGCGTACTAGCGCTCAGCTAATCTGGTGTTCTGCTACAATATCTTAAACACACAGTTGAAGAAAAGATAGAAGCAAGAGCAGTATTCAATGGGAAAAATACACTTTAGAAAGAAGACTTTAAAAATTATTTTGCAAATTAAAGACACTAATTTTAAAGACTAGCATTACGAGACATTTTGTTAGCTATCTAGGTGTATGCAGTTGATAATGAATAGCATTTAGCTATATATTTAGCTACAGGCATATAGTGGAATAATATTTGGGACACTTTCAGAGTAAGACCATATTTTTTATATTTAAGCAGATATTCAAGATGTAGCTAAAGTTTAGCTAGTACATATTTCTGAAGAATACTAGCATTTAGCTAAAAAAAAAAAGTACACACCTTGGCTAAGAAGGATTAGCATTTAGCTAGTTAAAGAGGAATACTAACATTCAGCTCATAATGATGTGCTAACATTTAGTTTTAAATGCTAACATTTAATTTTAAGTATGTAAGCATACTTAGACAGACTAATATATCAACCAGCTTTTGCACTTTTATACCAAAGCGCTGTAGAATTCTGAACTGGTCAGAAGATGTTGATGAATATTCTATAGCAGCAGCTCTGACAGTAGTGCAGCTGCAAATCACAGGGCTATATTAATTTGCTCGTTCTAATATGTTATCATTTCTAAAATAATCACCTTTAGGGTGGTAACAGTGCTTCAGCACACTGTTGTGGATTATTTTCTTATATCAGTAACACACACAGAGGATTATTCCTTACTTAATGGTTATATTTTGAACTGCAGAAACAAATATACTTAAAATATACTTGATTATGAATATGTATTATTATTATTAAAAGTAAATATTGTTGTTTTTATGTGTGGATTTGAGCACGATTATTCAAAGCCTAGAATGACTATTCAAAGCCCTAGTAAACATGCTTTTGGTGGAAAACAACACTTTAGCTAGTTTAAGACTCTTAAGATACTTAAGAAGGAAAACTAGGGACCAGAGCTTACTTAGTGAAGCAGATGTACATGAGGCGGAAGCGTAGAGAAATCTGAGAAAGCTCCTTAACCCTGGCAGTTCATGTTAAATCTCAACAGATTGCCGCTAATCCCCTTACAGGTCTGGGTAAGAGACACACACATTCACACATACACCTGTCCTCATACAGTAACCTTTACCAATTAACCTCCGTTAGTGTGTTGAGTTTCACGGGTAAAAGCTGGTCTCACGTTTGTCACAGTAATCTGAAATCGGAGAGCAGCTTTAATCCACACATAATCACTGTCCAGAAAAACACACACTGTCTACACAAGAGTGCTAAAGTTTAAGTGCACTACAGTGGAGTGTTTTCAGTTCATTAGGTATTAAACACTAACACTTACTTTGCCTGCCAAATTAATTAAATTATAAGCTCTAAGTTGTTCTACATTAATTAAAGATTTATTGATTTGTTCAGTGTTGTGCAGAAACCCTGAACTGCAAATTGGGGAAAAAAAGGTTGAAGTGTTATGTCATGATTCTTCCTTAATATATCTTTATTTCATTATAGCAAATAGTTGTTTTAGCTTGATATATCATTGTTTATTGTTATAACCTATTAAATGAGATAATTCAAAATAAAGACATAATATACTGAACTAATGAATTACAAAATAAATTGGAAAAAAGTAAGAAGATAATAAGTCAAAATAAAATACTATCTTGAAATAATGTTAGTCAGAATAATGTCATACTAGTATACCAGTCATTAAGTCAAAATAGCAACATACTATGTTGAAGGAATGACATTTTAAGTTGAAGTAACAAAATATTAAGTCAAAATAACAGCATAATATCTTGACGTAATAAGATATTGAGACAAAATAACAACATACTAGAAGTAACGAGCTGTTAAGTCAAAATAACAGCATGCTACCTCGAAGTAACGAGATATTAAGTCAAATAATGACATGCTAGAAAAGATATTAAGTCAAATAATGACATACTACATGTAATGAGATATTAAGTTGAAATAATGACATACTATTTTGAAGCAACAAAATATTAAGCTAAAATAATGACATACTATTTTGAAGTAACGAGATATTAAGCTGAAATAATGGCATACTATCTTGAAGTAATGAGATATTAAGCTAAAATAATGGCATACTATCTTGAAGTAATGAGATATTAAGCTGAAATAATGACACACAATCTTAAACTAACATGATATTAAGCTGAAATTACGACATACTTTCTTAAATTAATGTGATATTAAGCTGAAATAATGACATACTATCTTGAAGTAACAAGATATTAAGTCGAAATTACAACCTATTTTTCACCATGTAGTGCTCAGGTTTGAAGGTTTGTTATAGTAGGTCTGGTTGAAGTCTGTCCAGGCTGAAGCTTTTTTTGTCTTCTGTCTGAATAACACAGTAGGAACTTGGGCTAAAATAAACTCAACCTCTTGATAGTAAAGCTTTCTGGACCAAAAGAAAGAAGGTAATAATGATAATGTAAAAAAATAATCTGACCTTCACTTGGACCTCCCCTTTAGCAAGGTCACTTCATAACACCAAGCCAGAGCTAATCCTAATTTTTTTTTTTTTTATCATGCTGTTGGCTTTCATAGAGAGTGAGAAAACCATGCAATAATAATGAAAATGCAGAAAAAAATGCTTTATATTGCATTTCCACTACTCAGGACAGTGGGTGTTTAATAATGCATCTACAGTCCTTCAGTGCTTTAACAAAAAAAAGGAGCATCGTTTGTGTAAAACTAAAATTTATAGCCATGTAGCAACACTTCTAAAACCAATTTAAGTGCACTTCAGCCTTCGACTTATCAGTGCAGATTGATGTGTTTGTGCTTTCGGGGAGCGTCGTACAGGAAACGCTATACAATAAAAGATACGTGAGCGTTTATAAAGGTTATCCACTCTTTATTATTTTCAGGAATAAAAGCGGTGAATTCCACTTGCTCTGATTGAAGAGATAATCCTACACAAAGGACACAGAGACCTTGAAACAAACAAACAAAAAAAACCTGCTCATTGTAAAATTCTGTAAAAAAAAAACTGATAAAATCTCATTACACACAGATATTTACAAAAAAACATGTCATGAGGCTCTGTGTCTGAGGATCAGGGCATTTAAAGAAAAGCATAAAGGAAATTGAATCAGGAGGTTTTCACGTTGATACAAGCAGGGGGAAAAAATGAGTTTCCACTGGGATGGTAACACAACTACAAGTGTTCTAAAAACTTAACAACCCACATAAAATTAAACAAACAAACAAACAAATAAATAAATAAAGGTGAAAATAATACAATTTTGTTGTAATATCACAATTTAAAAAACTTGTTGATTGTTCTCTTTTTTATTTTTCTTCTTTACAATTAATTTATTCCTTATTTTTGACAGTTTATTTTATTTTATTTATCTATCTATCTATCTATCTATCTATCTATCTATCTGTCTATCTATCTATCTGTCTATCTATCTATCTATCTATCTGTGACAATGTAAGGAACATTCTAGGACAAATTTAAAGAGGTACCTTGTTGAAAAAGGCATTATTTTTACTGTTATTACTGTTTTTGTTCTGGATTTCTTATAGCCAAATCTAAAAACTGCCATAAAATATATATATTAAAAATGTACACATGCTAATAGCTATAGACCGCTTTATCCACTTTTGTTTTTTTTGTTTTGTTTTGTTTCTTTCAAAACGTCATTATCTTACGGAGACAACAGTGTCACTCGCTGTCATTGTCAATGTCAGTGACTGATGAATATGGTTTTTAAAAAATACAATGTTGTGATAAAATCAGAAATTAGAATGAAATATTATGCAGTTATGCTTGTACGTTTTGCGCAACACTTCATCATGGCACAAAGCAGTAAAGGACTTAAGCTTGAAAACAGCAAGAAGTAATGCTGTGTAGACTTTTATATTTACGAAGTCTGATTTGTAGCTATCTCGTGCACTGTTTTATATTTTCATATTGCTGAGAGCACAGTAACGTTCCTGAATACATCACTGTGATATTACTCATAATGCACTGCTGTAATACACTTCACTGCTGTCCTCAGCGCTGTGAATGTGAATGTGACTGAAAGGTTTTGGAGAAAGATTATTTTTAAAAAAAAGTCCTAATTTCAGGCAATACCACTAAAAGGAAAGAAAATGAGTTCGTTCTCATCAGTCAGGGATAAACCAGTCATAAAGTGTATCAGAGCAAATGTGTATTACCACACAGTCTGAGAACCGAGATCATTCATATCAGATGCGCTACTGGAGAGCCAGCGTTCTATCTGTAAGATAAAAGCAGACCCCGAGGGTAGAACACTAACGACGGCTGTGTTTCATTCCACATCTGAAATATTTTCATTTCAATTGAACTTTAAATCCTGAAGAATGAGTTACAGAATAGAATTGTTCATGCAGCTGCTTTTCAAGTAACCATAAATAACTGCAGTCTTAAACCCTTAAGAAGCAGAAAATTCTGTGTAGAACACTAACACACTGCTTCCCTGTAAGAAACGGTCCTAATAAGGCAATGAACACATTTTGAAAGCAAAGAACCCTTCATTATCTGAAGGATCCTCTTAAAGAACCCTTTCCATCTTTTTTTGTCACAGAGTTTGTTCTGTTACTTCTTATAGGAACTCTTTCTTAGGGGAAACACTCTTTTTGTAGGGTTCCAGACAACTGAAGAACCCTTAAGGCTTCGACATTTTCTAAGAGTGTACATTAAAAGGTCCTTTGTCTTGTCCCTGCGAATTACCTCTTAAAGATTCTATGTAGAGCCCCACAACAAGGATTTTCCTGTCAGAAAGGGTTCCTTTTGGAGAAGCCCTGAAGAAGACATTTTTTTCTAAGAGTGTGTGTATTAACTGGGTATGTGTGCAGTACAAACTGCAAAAAATTGCTCACTATATTCTTCTTAATATCTAGAACCAATCAGGGGTTTTAACATTTAGCTTCTTGGTACCTGATGCACTGCTAGAAAAAAAGGGTTCTTTAGGGTTCCTTGGATAATTTAGGGTTCTTATCCTCATAGAGCCTCCTATGTACACTCAGTTATAAGAATGTATATAGTTATATGCATCCTTCATGGGTTCTTTTTAATAAGAAAATCATCTCTGATACAGTTAACAGTTACAGGAAACAGATATGGGTTCTGTATTATTTGATTATTCTGTATTTTACTGTCTTGTAGGGTTCTGAATAGAACCTTAAGGGTTCCCAATAAGGACACCTGAAGAACCCTTAATGGTTGTAATTAAGTACCTTAATGGAGTGTATAGATGACTGATACATCCTTATAACTGTAGATAATTTATAGAAAACTGTTAGTATTTTATTTATATGTTTATTTGTTTGTTATATTATTACATTATTTCCCCTATATATTTACATGCTTTGAGTGTTAATTGCTGCTAAAATCACTAGCTAACACTAGCTAAAAGTGTTTATAAAGAAGCCCCACCCACAACCAAGTAGCACCAGCAGTGTACAGAGAGAGGCGCATGTATATATGTGTAGTGCTATAATACAATTTTCCATCATAATAATAACAATAATAATCATCATCATCATCATCATCATATTAATAATTCTGATGGACTTAGTATCTGTTTACCGCCTCGTTTAAAACACAACAATATTGCTGTTTAATTATTCGTTTGAAGAAGCTGCTAATTAGCCTGATTCTGATTACATTATGGAGTTCTTAGCATTACGTTTGTTGTTCTGTGACATGGAACCGTCAGTTTTAAAAAAAAAAAAAAGTTCATTTTTAAGGTCTGTGAAGTAAAACTTTAGAACTGCACGCCTCATTCAGGGCATAAAATTTGTTATTTGAAAAGTGGTCGATGAAAAGTTTCACCCTAAAAGACTGCAATTACAAAATCCATTTCCATTTAGAGCGGCGTCTCGCTGCGATTTTCAACACAGAAATATCACCGCAGGAGAAAAACACACACTCGGCCCAGGAGATATTAACTCGCCTGGAGTGCACTACTTGGTGATGTGTTGTGTCTTATTGACCCACATTTCATCCTGCACATTTTTATCGCTAGACTACATTTAAAATTAATGTAAAAGTTATCTTTTATTTTTAGTGCAAAATGCAAATTATTTAAAAAAAAAAAAAAATGAATTATTCTGAGTGATTTCATTGTTAAGTAGTGCACACTACAGGAAGGGTTAAAACCGCTTTGTTGAAATGTTTTTATTTCGCCGAGCTGAAGTGAAACAGACAGGAAGGGAAGTGAGGTTTGTAGAGAAAGACGAAGGGATTTGGACAGAGGGGAACGAGTGAAAGTGTTTCTAAGAGGATAAGACATGCTGGAATGGAGCAACGTCCTGAATGGATGCACAAGCAAGGAAAAGAAGAAAAACTTCTTACTGATTCAGGATGGAACCTCAGAGTGTGTTAGTCAGGGACAGAGGACGAATGTCCCAGTGTGTTAAAGAGGAAACAACAAGCCTGCTCCTGAGATTAGATAGAAAGAAAGAAGGGATGCAAATAAAGAAAAAAGTGATTTGGGACAGAACCTCAGTGTGTGTTAGTCAGGAACAGCAGCTGAATGTCAAAGACTGGAATGTTCTTTCTTTCTTTCTTTCTTTCTGCAAATACTGTGGATTTTTTGCAGGAAAAACAAATGTGTTTTAAATATTGTTACAGAGAGAGAGAGAGAGAGAGAGAGAGAGAGAGAGAGAGAGAGTGATACTTTTCAAATCCACTCTGCAAAGTGTACAAGTTCACAAGTCATTTTCTTATGTTACTACATTTGTGAAGATTTGGTTCCCACAAATACATTATTACCTGTGTGTGTGTGGATGTGTGTGTGTTTTGGGTATTAACTAGAAGTTTTCCTGCTTAATCCCTCTAAACCTGCCGGCACCCAAAGTGAGGTCATTTTTATCCACTTCACCTTTTCTTTGACATTTTTAAAGAACTGGGTGACACCTCCGAGCTCTACTGTGTTCTCAGCTAATCATGGTGATTTTCCACATTCTAATAGCGATTTTCACTATTCACTGTATGTTTACACACAATCAGGTGCCTGTCAGAACAAGGTGTCTCACCTGAAAGGAGGAAAAATAATCATCACGCACAGTGTTTTGCGTGCTGTAGAGAGAAAGAGGAGAGATTGAGTTTCAGCAAGGTGAGACATCTGGAGATTATGGGCCGTTTAAATTTAACCCCTTGCTGTCCTGTTCAGGTCAGAGCGACCCGCTTGACATCTGGACTAAACATGCTGGCAAATGCTAAACATGAGCTTAAAGATGATGTGAGGTTCTTCATTTGTTCCATATTTAAACACTGTATTTTCTAAGAGGTCACGTGACCACAGGAGACTGATATAACACTGGGACTGGAGACGTGACTGGTTAAGTTCATGCTTCCTTCTTTGTTTGTTTTTCTTTCTTTCTTTCTTTCAGTCTGATTTGTTTTCCTCTTTGTTTTGTTCTTTCTTTCTCTCTTTCCTTCCTGTTTTCCTCATTTTTTTGTTGTTTCTTTCTTTCTTTCTCATCATTCAGCAAGAAATCGCCATTTTTCTCAGATTTAGAGAATGCTGCTGTTGATCCTCTTTCGAATGCTCCCATTAGGTGTCACCACACTGAATCATTGGTCCATGTATTTGATTTGGCACAGTTTTTACGCCAGATGCCCTTCCTGACGCAACCCTCCCCAACTTTATCCAGGCTTGGGCCCGGCACTGAGAGCGCACTGTTGCACGCAGCCCCAGCGGCCGGGGTTGGTTCCCTGGCTGGGAAACGAACGCAGGCTGCAGCGTTGAGAGCGCTGTGGCCTAACCACTAGTCCGCCAATGGATCTTTTCCTTTTTCGTTTTGATTATTTATAATTCATTCAGTTATTAAGTTTTATTAATAATTATTCTGAAATGCCCCCCTGAGGACTGGAGTTTGTTACTTCCTCGCTCAACGATTCCTCTCAGCATTCCTCAAAGCTAGTCACTTGGATGGTTTCCCCTTTATACACCTTGAATGTGTGCATTTCACCTGGGAAATTAAATGTTGTAAACTTTATTACTCACTTAATGTACATTAATGGACCATAAGGAGAGATTTCACAATCTCAGAGGATCCAGTTGCATCTTCTTGTAGGAGAAATACACCAGTACAGTAGACTGTTTCTTTCCCTTCTTTATTTCTTTCCAAATTATTTCTTTCTTTCTTTCTTTCTTTCTTTCTTTCTTTTTTTCTTGTGATTGTCTGTCTTTATTTGTTTATACAGCATGTACTATATATTAGCTTAAATTTGCTATAGTATACACACACACACACACACACACACACACACACACACACACACACACACACACAGTTGTTTTACCTGTAGCTGTTTTCCTTCCTCTGTAAACATCTCTAAATTAAGCGCTGTGTCACATTCCCATTTCCTCCCAACAATTTCCCCATTTTTCCACCAGTTTTTTTTCACATTGCACTATAAACAAGCGTGAGAAGCGTTCAGCTCCGACTCGTTAAGTAAACGAGGGTTCTGCTCTCCTCTTAACGGGCTGGAACAGAAGGATAATTACCGAACAGCATCAAAGTGACAGTGTAGGATGGAGGCGGTCTGTGCTCTTAATGGCTGTTTAAAACACTGTTTATCAAAAACGGCACACACACTGCATGCTTGTTTCTTCTCATTTAACACCCAGTAGTTTCTGGTGCACATTTAGGATTCCATCTTCTGCAGAACAAAAGCTCGAAGGCAATAAAGCTATTGTATTTATCCATCTGGATTCATCCACAGAAAGGAGTGGACTCCAAAAGTCTTAGCTGTTTTTATTTAATATATCATTTTTCAAATTATATTTCTCCATCTCAGTCATGACTCATGTCCAACTCCATTCTGACTCCTTTGGCACCCCAAGTCACTGACCTACAGCTTGCTTTGGATTGTGGATCTGTTTCTATTCGTATTGTTGGACCCGACACCAATCCCCATGACATTTTAACAGACAGACTTGAAAACACTTGTCTAGCTTTAGTTTTTATTTGACAGAACATGTTTGCATTAATGGAGATTCTTCAGAACCTAAAAAAGTACAACGTGGCGTCCCACAAGGTTCTGGTTTTGGTCTGCCATTGTTTTGACTTAAACTCAACTTCTTGGATATCAAATTCACAAATATAATGTTGGGTTTCACTTTTGGGTACAGTGACTTAGTGGTTAGCACGTTTGCCTTGCACCTTCGGGGTTGGGGGTGCCATTCCCTCCTGTGCCCTGTTTGTGTGGAATTTGCATGTTCTTCCTGTGTTTCAGGGGTTTCCTCTGGGTACTCTGCTTTCCTCCCTCAGTCCAAAGACATGTGTTGTGTGCTGACTGGCATCTCTAAATTGTCTGTAGTGTGTGAATGGGTGTGTGTGTGTGTGTGTGTGTGTGCGTGCAATTGTGCCCTGTGATGGATTGGCACTCTGTTCAGGTGTGCCCTGGGATAGGCTCCACCCTGTGTAGGATGAAAGGTACAGAAAATGGATGGATGGATTTCACTTCTTTGACAGTTTTATAATAATATAATTATAATTGTTCGTTTACAGCATACTATGAATGTATAGTGTAAGAACATGCATAGAGCACATTTTAGCCCTAGTGTACAATTTATTTTCTCACTTTTCCTTGCAAAGCATGTGTAAAGCTGACATTCTGAGCCATAGTATTAAATAGTTCCTTGTTCTATCTTTACAGTTTTCTAGTTCTTGTCATGCTTGGTTTTGACCCCCACCTACCACTCTGGACTCTGATTACTTTTGCCTTTAGTTCTGGAAATAAATAGCAAATAAACACGTTAACAGGTGTCACGTCATTACGACCTCGAAATATGGCCACCTTGGACTTCATTTCCCATCAGCCTCACAGAGTACAGTCAAGTCACATGACCCTGTCACATGCTATTGCTTTTCTGATTACGCTCACCAGTTCTGTGTTTCCCCTTGATTAGTGTTTCTAATTAAGTCCTGATGTTTCTTTGCTTGTTTACTAAGTCTCTGTTGTGTGCTTCGTGGTGAGTTCTCTATGTTGGTGTTTTGCTCGTTTAGTGAACGTTGCTTTGACTTTGTTAGTTTTGTTTTCCTGTTATAAAATAAAAGGTCTGCACTTGCATCTGTTTCTGCAGCCTAATCTGACAACCGGTGACCATGTACACAAAGCACTGAGGTTTTTAGCATAGTGTGTGCATGCACCATCCCAAACCACAGGATTTTTAAGGGTTTTTGAGATTTGGACTGATGAACAAATAGAGAATATAAATGCTGGATGTGATATACAGAATGTTTAAAAAGTGCTTTCACACCTATTAGTCCATTTGTCAAGTCTTAATCAGAGTGAAATTGATTCTATTGCTTCTTTTGATTCTTTGTGCTATTAGGTTTGTTTTTAACTTTTGTTTTTAACTCAACTTAATTTAACAAACCATGAAGCAAAAAAATTGTCTGAGGGGGTGTGTAGGACTGAAACCATCTTCAAAAAAGACTTTCATTCATAGGTAAGAAATACAAAGGTGAAAAAACTTGAATAAAGCTTTACCAAGTGTGCATAGAAATCATAAAAAAATCACCTGATCACTGACTTGTAAATAAATGATTATAATTACATACATAACTAGTTTAATATGTTTTGTGTCACATCCAGAGTTGTTCTCCAGGACACACAGCAATTCTGCAGCGCTATGGCTCTGTGCACTGGCTTTGTTTGCATCTCGAGGCTCGGTTTAGCAGTTCACAAAAAATCTACAAAAAATTCTGCAACCCAAAACACATGGCATGTTTGATTCATTTCTTAAAGTCGAGTCGATTCAGGGCCAAATCACTTTTTCACTTAAGTTTCCTCAGAAAGCGGAACGAGACCACCTCCCTCAGATGCTCTCTGAGCCAAATGCGATCTTTGTTCTCACCTGACTAAAGAACCGCACAGAGCAGGAGAACACACCAGGGTTCTGTTCAAACTGTCTATACAACTGTTATTCGTTAGAATGAAACTTATCCAACATCAGCATTTAGGACACAGCCGCACTCTCTCTTTAGGGAACTTACTGCATGCTGCAGGAATGTAAGCTCTAGTTCCTGATGTTGTTAGATTGGTAGATAAATAATATTGATCTCAACGGAACGCTGAATTTCGCTGCTCCACAGGATGCACGGTTCAGCACGTTCATAGTCGTTTGAGTTCCTTAAGGGCAACAAATCTCAACCACATACAACAGGTTTATGATTGATTTTAGATGTGTGCTATGCAGATTTAAAATATAGATATATTTTTTCCACATCTTCATGGAGGAACTGAGGCTATGTGAGTGCAAGTACCTGAAAACGTATCGATTTTGGAATTGAAAAATAAATTTAAATTGACCAGAAGCATTTCAGCCTTTACTAAAATATTCTTTCAGAATATTTACTAAAATATTTACCATACATTTAGAAAAAAAATGGTCATCATTTCGAGTTCTTTGAACAGTTAAGGGTTCTAGTTGTACTCCACTGTCGTAGGGGTTTCTACAGAACCTGTAATAGTTGCCCAAAGGGACAAACAAACAACCCTAGAGCTAGATTTCACCTTTTTTCTCTAAAAGTTTTCAGTTTGATAAGTCAGCTAATTTCACTGTTTGAATACTGACGGATTTTCCTAATATTTAAACATTCAAGGATAAAATTCACACTGGAATATTCTACCTTCAGTGGTGTAATATAAGTCTATTAAAACTTACATTTCCTAAACGTACTGGCTGAATGATTTGTATCACTTGATTTATGAAATACCGCCAGAGAAGATGTTCTTTCGATTTTCCAGCTCGCTAGCAAGACTGACAGAAAACCTTGCCAGAAAGGGATCAACCCACAGTAAAACAAATAAATCATTAATGTTTTACCTTTTTCATGTTGATTCACAGGTTAATAATGTTACATGGATACTGTTGTGGTTAAGAAAACAATAAAATCCAGTTCAGTAGTATTGTATTACAGGGAACATTATTGTTGATAATTAAATGAAACTAATTTGAAATGTTAAATTTGATCATAAAATGTTTTAGTCTTTTCATTATTTTCTTTGGTTGTTGATTATTTTTCCATACCAGCAGCTCTGAAAGTAGTGCAACTGCAAATCACAGGTTTATATTAATGCGCTCATTCTAATATGTTATCATTTCTACAGTAACAGCTCATTCACAGGGACACTCCACATAAAAACATGTGTAATCACTGATATGGGGAGATTTTCTGTAGAGAGATGTTTATTTAAAATTTATGGAAGGAGTCTCCAGTGTCAGCGCTTTGTAATATTCAGAGGTAAAGCTGTAACTTTAAGTTTTCCGACATCTTCAGGAAAGAGAAGTTTACGCTTTACAGTTTCTTGGTAACAAGACGAGCTGTGTTTTTTTTTTTTTTTTTTTGGTCTTATTAACTTCAAGAGAGAGAAAAAAGTGAGGCTGGTGAGGGAATGACTGTTTATAGCTGCTATAACATAAGTGAGAACAGGAACTAACATGATTCACTAATGTTCCACAATATTAAATGAACTGTAAATGTGTAAAAAAAAAAAAAAAAATTTTTTTAAAGTATAGTGTTTTGTTCAATAATAAATAAATAAATTCTAATGGATTGTTGGTAAATGGCTGTGGTATAAGAGGAGAAACATTTGGAGTCATGCTGTTATAGGAAAATAATCAACTTCAGGGTGGTAACAGTAACTCTGCTTCATCACACCACCCTGCCACTCAGTATTTTGCTGTAACACACCCACACACACGCAGTGTAGTGCTAACATTGTATAATATAGGTATAGCAGTATAATATTATAGATTAATTAATATTTGAATGCATTTTAATGCTAAAATAAAGTGGTTACATTTCGGCTGCTCCCATTAGAGGTTGCCACAGCGGATCATTGCTCCACATGTTTGATTTGCCACAGTTTTTACACCTGATGCCCATCCTGATGGAACCCTCCCCAGTTTTATCGGGGCTTGGGACCGGCACTAGGAGTGTCGCGTGCAACCGCAGTGGCTGGGGTCGGTTCCCTGGCCAAGAATCGAACCCAAGCCGCAGCAGTGAGAGCACCATGGTCTAACCACTAGTCCTCCAGGGACCACTAATGCTAAATAAAGTAATTTTATGTAAGAAGCATGTGTAATTAGTAGTGTCTGACTGTGTTAACATTTTAATTCAGTTTTATTAAATACACTCGAACATCCTCTGTGTGATAGAAATTATCAAATATTTTAAACCTGATTTTTCATGAATTTATTTTCTGCAGACATTCTTTCCCCATATCTGTGTGTGTGTGTGTGTGGGATGTGTATTAAGCAAACGGCTGCAGGATTTGTGATCCGCCGCTGCACTAAAGATAAATTGGCGCTCGGTTAGGAGAAGTGCACCCTAGGCACCTTTTCCTACACTCGTTCTTCAGGCTCGGATTGAATCGATACATGCCGTAATTCACTCACTCCGTTTGGGTTAATGGAGTCGCTCTGATGTCAAATGGAAAGGATGTGAAGACAGTGAGGCAGATAAGCGGGGAAAAAATTGAAATCCTGCCGAAATAGAGCTGAGCACAGACCCATCTTGAGTTAAAGCTGTAAATGAGCATGCAGCTGCCTTAAAACCTCATTTTCATTTGCTCAATATGAACTGAAGCTGATTCAAAAACGTTCTGCTGTTCGGCGATAACAAAAACAATCTGACCAGATTCTCCATTGTTTCAGCATTGTTCTCATTTCATCTGTTCTCTTCTGGTCCGTTTAATGCTATACAGAAAGTTCTGTAAATAACTTTGGTCAAAATATGTTGTAGATTATTATTATTACTATAATTATTATTATTATAATTATTATTATTATTATTAGTAGTAGTAGTAGTATCAGTATTAGCAGTAGAATAATTGAGGCCAAATGTTTACATACACCCAGGCTAATTCAAACTCAGTTTTTCCCAACTCTACACACTTCATGTTACCGTACATTGCCTCTGTCAAGTCAATTAGAGTATCTGCTTTATTTCCATAAGAGACCATTTCGAAATAACAACTAAGAGTCAGATTTATTTCAGATTTTATTCACTATATCAGATTTCCAGTGTAGCCTTCCACAAGCTTCTCACAAGACTTTTCCAGAACTTTTGCTCATTCCTCCTGACAGACCTGGTGTAAGTCAGTCAGGTTCGTGGGCCTCCTCGCTCAGACACACTTTTTCAGTTCAGTCCACAAATCGTCTGTGGGATTAATCTTTACCATATTATGAGATTATGAAGTTATGAATATCTTTACCATAGGTGTGATGGCCAGATGACTTTTTTTTGTCTTTAAGCCATTTTATTACAACTACAACTTTGGAGGTTTACTTATGATCATTGTCCTGCTGGACCCAGTTGCGCCCAATTTTTTAACTTTCTGGCTTTTGTCTTGAAGTTTTGCTTCAATATTTCTAGATAATTCTCCTTCCTCGTGATGCCATCTATTTTCTGAAGTGCACCAGTCACTTTTCCAGCAAAACACCCCCACAACGTGATGCTGCCATCCCCATGCTTTATAGTTGGGATGATGTTCTTCAGATTAAAAACCTCACCCCTTTTCCTCCATCACATAGCAGTAATCATTATGGCCAGATTTTTTTTTTTTTCAATTTTCTGTTTCATCTGACCAGAGAACACTGCTCCAAAAGGATGGTGAGCACCTGCAAACTTCAGTCTGACTTTATGTCGTGGAGTAGGAGCTTCTTCCTTGTGCAACAATCTTTCAGGCCATGGCAATGTAGGAATCTGTTAATGGTGGACGAACACATTTGGTACCTGATGCCTCCTGCACAAGGTCCTTTTGTTGTTGATGTCATGGGGCTCAGTTGAACCCTTCTGACTAAAGTTCATTCGTCTCTGGGAGTTAATTTGTGCATCTTGGCTGTGTGCTCCCAAGATTTTTAATATTTGCAAACAGTTGTTTGTACACATGCTTTTGGTACTTTCAGTTGTTTGGAAATTGCTCCAAAGGAGGAAGAGAACTTGTGGAGGTCCACACTTATTTTTCTTGTGGTCTTGAGTTACTTGGATTTTCCCATGGCATCAAGGGCAAAAGGCAGTGGCTCTAAAGATACAGGCCAAGTGCACTCCCAGTTAACTCCTGAAAGCTGAAATAAATCTGACGCTAATCATTTTGTTATGACTTCTGATGTGAACAAAGTAGATGCCCTAAATAAATGCCAAATGAAATGTATGGTAACATGAAATATGTGGAGTTGTGAAAAACTGAGATTATGAATATCTTTACCATAGGTGCATGTAAACTACTGTTATTATTATTTATTATTATTATTATTATTTCTTCATACACTAGTACTATATTACTGCTAATACTGGCATAGTGCACTATATTTCAAATAAGGAGCAATTTGGGATTCAGTGCCCTACCCCTTTATGTAAGTGCACTACATAGTGTATGACATATTGACTTATAACCCCTATGTAGTGCATTATTTGGGATTGAGCCTGTTTGTCCGTGTGTCTGTCTGACTATCTGCCTGTCAGTTTATTTGTTTGTCTTACTGCCTCTTTGGCTGTCTGTCTGTCTTTCTCTCTGACTCTGTGTGTGTGTCTGTCTGTCTGCATTATTTGGGACTGAGCCTCTGTCTAATTATTTTGTTAATAAATATACTGTATAAATATTACATCCCCATGTCACTGTGAGGAATTAATTCATTTCTTATTAAGAGAGATAAAATACATATTTAGTTTGTTTGAAATATGATATGATGTGTGTGACTGTGTGTGAGACTGAGTGCTGGAAGTACAGTTTATTAATAAAGGAAGTGAAAGCCCGTAAAAGTGCTTGAGTGTTTAAGGGTTAAAGTAGTAAAGTGAAGGAAAGTGAGAGGGTAACAGCCTCCATCCATCACCTCACTCTGAGCTCGGCTGTAATCGGCCTTCCTGAAGAAACACAAGCTCAATTGAAAACATGAGCAGCATCTCAAATCACTCATCGTGCTCCCTACAGTGTTCACTTCCTCCCTACAATCTCACATGCCCTGCACTGACACTCACTGTCCCATTCACATGTCTAAGTCCATGACCGAGTTATCACTTATTAAAAACAATCTGAATGAAATTTTCATGTCTCCAGATGGTATGTATTGGCTGAGAGCAACAGTGACAAACACACACACAGACACATAACACACAGAGGTGTGTACTGACGAGGTCACAATGCCATTTTATCTGTCTGCCATTTTAACTGTATGATTACGCCTGCCTCTCTGACTGTGCGTGTGTACTGTCTGTCTGTCTTTCTGTCTGTCTGCCCGTCTGTCCCACTGCCTTTCTGTCTACTTGTCTGTGTGTCTGACTGTTTGCATGTATTTCTGATTATTTGTGTGTGTGTTTGTCTGGCTGTGTGAGTGTGTATACCTGTGTACTTACTTAACTGTCTCTGTCTCTGACTGACTGTATCTGTCTGTCTGTCTGTTAACTATCTGTCTCTGTCTGACTGTCTGTCTGCATGTCTGTTTATCTGCTTCTCTGTCTGTGTGTCTGGTTGTTTGTCTATCTGTCTGTCCATGTCTAGCTATTTTTCTGTCTGTCTGTGTAGTCCTCTGTCAGAACTCTTTTTTATTGGTGTCTCACACAGTTGCCCATCAGTGCATGGTCCAAACGAATGTGTACGCCGTGGTGGTGGTGTGTGTGTGTGCGTGTGTGTGTGTGTGTGTGTGTGTGTGTGAAATGGGGACAGTGCTACATTCCCTTCAGCTGAACGTGTGGTTTTATTTAACCGAGCCTGTACCCGTATGGTAATAGATGGAGATTAGATTGAAAGTGAATTCCCCATTTAATAGCGTGCAGAGGAGAGCTGTAAACAAGGCAGAACCAATCTGCTTTTTTTTCCTTACTCTCACTCTGTCCTTCTTTTTACGGCAGAGTCCAGAGAGAGGAGGAAGAGGAGGAGTGAGAGGAAGAGAGGAAGTGAGAGGAATACTGATTGTCCCGTGACACGCAGGTGAGAGAACGGAGGAAAAGAGCTGAATTCTTAATGTAGCTTTGGGCTAGCCAGGTTAACAAAGGCTTTTCTGTGATTAATAATTACACCATACACCCTGACAGATGTGTGTGTGTGTGTGTGTATGTGTGTGCCCCTGTCATTTACTTAAAACACAGATCAGGCAGTTACATATGTGATCTATCTCTCAAATAAAACTCTCTAAAAGGAAATTAACCTGTTGCTGTGATTTATAGCAGTATAGCTGTAACGTTGATTTTAAAACCTTCTGTCTGTCTGTCTGATGGAAATGGAACAATTCCTCCATAAACTCGGCACTTGTCCAGGAGAGAGCGGGAATGAGAGATGGAGCAGCAGCACACTTCTATTTTAATCTGTTTTGGCAACTCTGGCAGCGATTATCAGTTATAAGGAGATGAATTTACATTTCCGGCAATTTTTATTTGTTTTGACAGAGATATTAAACATTAATGTTTGATAATTAATTGACTACGTCTAGTTTGAGAGATAACATATTCCTGCACAGACTACCACGCCCCCTCTTAGCCATGCCCCCTCTTAGCCACGCCCCCTCTTGGCCAAGCTGAATGATTTCCGGTTTAAGGAATCAAGGCGGCATCAGTGTGAATATTCAGAAGCACTGATATACCAGAAATTCAATTTAAATTGCTCCAGGTTTGCATAAAATCTCAGGTAACACTGCCTCTAGTGGTGGGGAGGGTGTTTCTCAGGTGTGTGAGATTCCTTAGAACTTTACAACTGAAGATTTAACACCTTTTTTGTTATTTGTTTGAAAACAGCCCTGATTTTTAAGTTTACAATCCGTGAAACGTCACGTTGAAGAATTGTGGAAATTGGGTAATAGAGTATGATCCACACACTATCATATCTGTGAGAACTTGTATAACATGTTAGTGTTCTTTGAGCTTTGATTATTTGACAGAAGATCATGGTGTTGAGACAGGTCATGCTCCACTGTGCACCTTTATAACACACACGTGCACATTCCCAACATAGCTGCCTTTACACACTCCACCTCTTTGATCTTTCATCATGTCCAAAATGTCAAGATCTTTTAAGATCTTACCAATTTTTTTTTAGGTGTCATCCTTTATCCGCAAAGAGTCAGTGTGGCTGCTGGTTTTTGTTCCAACTACAACCTGATTGGCTGGAACAAGAACCAGCAGCCACACCAACTCTTTGCGGATAATGGATGACACCAAAAAAATAAAAATAAAATTGATCCATTGTGGATAAGATCGGACATCCGCTGCACTCTGCTGTTGATCGTTTCTCCCCATTGTGATGATCCGCATGAGGCCTGGCCTTCAATCTCCATCTGTCTCTTCACTAAATCTAACTTTAGACATCCTTAAAAATGATTATGATTCATGTCAGGCTTCATTATGGCATCTAAAGGTCAGCGTTTTCTTAACAAAGCGACCCTAATGAGCCTGTAGGTCACTGACACACACACAGCTTGCAAGTTTCAAATGTGGCTCATGCCCTGAAGGTGTGTGTGTGTGATCGGGAAGGATATGCTCGGGTCCATTGGTTTGAGTGTGCTTGTTCTAATACAATATTGTTTCTATAGTAACGGCTCATTCACAGGGACTTGTACTGTGGATACTCCACATAAACAGATTTTAAAAATCATTGATATAGTAAAGTTTTCTGTTAGATGTTAATAAAAATAAACAAGAAGGATGGAAGGAGTCTCCAGTGTCAGTGTAAACATGCAGGACATCACCTGCTCCTCCAACACTGAGAGAGAGAGAGAGAGAGAGAGAGAGAGTAAAAAACACAGTCAGAGAGCGAGACAGAAAGAAACAGAGAGAAAGACAGAGAGAGACCAAGACACAGAAAGTAATAGAGTGAGAGAGAGAAAGGGAAATGTTCTCCCTCGTTCTTCTCCTTTAGCTCTAAATCACTGTTTACAGCCTTTCAGCTGAGACAGAAAAGAATCCATCAGTTCACAGTTCTGTACCTGCTGCACATATAAACACCTCTCTGTCTCTGTTCCTTATCTCTCTCTCTCTCTCTCTCCCTCTCTCTCCCTCTCCTTTATCTCCTGCAGAGTTTCAGGTCATGCGCTCACGGCCTCAGCAAGGACATCTCAGGAGGAATGTCCTCTTTCAGATATTCATTCACTTGTAAAAACTCACTCTAGGATCTTTCTTTTTTCTTTCCCTCTTCCCACTCTCTTTCTTTCATGTTCCTTTCTGAAAAAGTCTCTTTCTTTCTCTCTCTCTTGTTATCTTTCCTCTCTTATCAGTTTAATTCAATTCAGCAATGTTTCATTGGCTCGAACGTTACACATCATATTATGACAAAAGTAAATTATGTAAGTAAATAAAATCAGATTCTTAATAATATTTTTAATTGAGATGTCTATTTTTATTTTTTATTTTTTGTCTAGCTTGCACAAGGACACGTTGCAAAAAAAAGTGTCTCTTCCTTTTTTCTTTTAGTATATATCACCACACAGCTTGGGGTCCTTTGTGCTCATCAGAAAACAAATACAGAAAAAAAGGAAGCTTTTTTTCTCTTTTCCATTTTATTCCCTACAAAAAATATAGACTGTTTCATGCAAAATATGCTTTCAAATCATAAAGTCTTGACTTTTTCAAAAACAGGAAATAAGGTAATAAAAAAAAAAGGTCTTCAAAAGATGCCCAGAGCTACAAGGCTAATGTTGCTAACAAGTAATGTAAGCGTATAACCTCCAGTTTAGCATGTAGCCTCTGTATAACAGGCTACTATCTAAAAACCTGACAAAGACACAGAGAAAAATATTCTTAGTGAAAATCATTTTCTTCATGAGCACAGAGTTTGTTGTCACTGCACACCAGCATCACACTCAGGTAAGGGGCGTGGTCTAAAGTCTGAAGGCACAGCTTGAACATGTACACGATGTGGATGTTACAATAGTTGATGTATGAATTCTATACAATTTAAATAGAGATTCTTCTGCTATGGGGTCACTGAGGCCAACAGTAAATATGTGGTGATTTATGATGCCAAACCAGTAGCTATAAGCTTCTATTATTTGTTAGCTACATTAGTCTGGAAGTGTAATCATGTATCCGTGTACAAGTGAAAGCCAGCATCATGTCTGTGAGTTACACATCCAAGGAGAGTTAAAGTGGGTCTAAAGGAGAACCTTGTGGGATGCCGTGTGAGTTTCACAATGCTAAACTGGTGGCTACCATTACATATTAGCTACATTAGCCTTGTCTATGATTAACTACATGTGGGTGTTTAATTTTTGCTTAAACGTTTCATTAAGAGATTAAACAATCAACAGTGTGTGAGTATTTTGTGTGTGTGTGTGTGTGAACAGATTTGGATATCCAGATTTCTCAGAGAGTGAAACTGGTTAACACATTTGTGACATCAGATTCTGACATGTGATATTACAGAATGTAAAGATTAGTGATGTGCACATCCAAAGTGATAAACTTTTATTCCTTGGCCTCGAGTGGATAAAGCTTTATGGCTGCATTTCTCCTCCATCTGTCTGTTTCCTAACAGTCTGTGTTGGTAATGAACCTGCTGCCAGAATAACCATGATAAATCTCTGTGTAATCAGACAGGAGAGGATGGAGAGGTGTGTGAGTGTGTGTATGAGGAATAGAGGGGCCGAGACACAGCAAGGGGACAGACAGAGTGAAAAAGGAC
The DNA here is from genome assembly GCA_022985145.1 of Pangasius djambal. NCBI lineage: Eukaryota > Metazoa > Chordata > Actinopteri > Siluriformes > Pangasiidae > Pangasius > Pangasius djambal. Next base: position 10,932,309 of record CM040985.1, read on the forward strand.
AGAGATTATGATTGTGACACGGCATCATAAATCAAAGAGCCATGGCCGAGTTGGAGAAAGCGGTCAGTGTGATAGTAAAAGGAGAGGTTGTGTCTCAAATCACACCGAGAGACTCAGCCATATGTAGAGCACTTGTAATGAATTGTGGAATGCTAATGAGTTAAATTGGGGGTACAGGGGGCAGAGCTCCAGTACTGTAATTTGAATAAATAATTTCTAAAAGAATTCTTTGTGAAATTTCACTGTTTAATGTGAGGAATTGCCCATCAGACAACTCGGAGACAGTTACATGCTAGGCTAACATCCTGACATGCTGTGCTATCACCCTGACACACTATGCTAAAACCCTGTCCCGCTCCCTTTTTTTGGTGCTTTTTTCAGCTCTTTCCAGATCGTTTCATAATACATTATATTACCAAAAGTATTCGGTCACCCATCCAAATGATCAGAATCAGGTGTCCTAATCACTTGGCCTGGCCACAGGTATATAAAATCAAGCACTTAGGCATGCAGACTGTTTTTACAAACATTTGTGAAAGAATGGGCCGCTCTCAGGAGCTCAGTGAATTCCAGCGTGGAACTGTCATAGGATGCCACCTGTGCAACAAATCCAGTCGTGAAATTTC
>CM040985.1:10936007-10947516 GCA_022985145.1 Pangasius djambal
AAGTCTCAATGTAAGAGTGTAACGCTATAAAACGCAATCAGTGTAACGAAGTCTCAATGTAAGAGTGTAACGCTATAAAACGCAATCAGTGTAACAAAGTCTCAATGTAAGAGTGTAACGCTATAAAACGCAATCAGTGTAACAAAGTCTCAGTGTAACAATTAAAAAAATCCTTTCAATGTAACAAAGTAACAGTGTTATAACACGGCAGTAATGTGACAAAGTAGTTAGGTAACAAAGTAACATTGTAACAATGTAATAATGGTGTATCAGGATATTATCTGACATAACATTCAGCATATTTTTCAGATGTGCCAATTTAACCCAAAATGAAACATTTGCTTTCAATGAAACACTGTACATTTGCATCGACATAACAAAGTAACAAATTGGCAATGTAATGATAAGCTAATAAGTACTGTAACAACGTAACAGTAAAGTAACAGTGGTGTAACAGGTTAATGTAAGACACTACAGTCAGCATGTTTCCCGAATCAGATGCTCCATATAAAGCCAAATAATTTACTATGTTTTACTCTGGACCAAACTGTTTCTTTAATATGTTAAATTTCTCTCATATTTTATTAAATTTATTAAATATGAACAAATATCAGAGAACCAAATAACGCCAAGGTCACAGCCGCGCGCGCGCACACACACACACACACACACACACAAAGATGAGCAGTGAAAAGTCAGCCCTGTGGCTTTAGCCATGTACTGTGGTGCTTTGCTCTGACTCATGGCTTTATATTTCCACCTACACTGTACATTAGAGATCAATGCAGTGACAGTGAACGCTGCACGCTAGCACAGTGTGGAGGCGTTAGTGCTGAAAATATCGAGTTTCAATATTTTTAATAAAACTTTTGGACAATTCTTTTTTTTTTGTAAAGAACGACCTGCACTCACCCTGCATTCCACCAACTCTTCTGAACACTTTTCACCCTTCAAATATGCGACTCGAGCAAAAATCAGTGTAAATGTAAATATCCGTGCAGAATAATAGCCGTACAACTGAATATGAGGGTTTTCAGTACGTTATGAATTTAGTTTTAGATTTACAAACTCAAAAACAACATTAAACACCATATAATAATGAGGATTCAATCATTCAGCTACAGAAACTGATCATTTATTTAATGTTAAAATCATTTTAATTATTTAAATTATTTGATTTATTCACAGAAATAAGAAGAGAAATAAATAAGACAATGATATTCAAAGCAATATTACAATAATGTACAAGGTTTGTTAATAAAGCCCTAAATGGTTTATATACTTAACCTCACAATATTTAATAAACTATGATATTATATCAAAGATATTTTACATGAATAGTCATGGGAAAACTTAAAATTTTAAAATCATTGCTTCTAATAGAACAAAATCACATTATGTTGATATATAATAGCATAGTCTAAGATATTGCAAAAAAAAAAAAAGGATAAAAATACAATGTACTAGGATTACAGTTCTTTGTATGTCATCAACCAATAATAATAATCTTTATTTACATGGCACAGGAGAGCAAACAATGTTTTATGACTTTCTAAATATCATTACCATAAATGATGTTAATTATTTTTACAGTGTTAGAGTTGACATTTCACTGTATGTATATGTTATATTTTTGAAAAAAGTTCTAATTTTGACTATTATCACCCAAAGATTTTGGTACATCCTTAATATATATACATCAGATGTTAGATATATATGTGTATATAGTGGATATACACTCTGATAGATTTTGGTTAATGTTAATGAACTCAAAACATTCTCCGTCTACCATGACAGAAAGAAATTAATGTCAGCGCATCTTTCAAGTGGGAAAATCAAGTCGAGTGCACCAGCTGAAACATTACTAATTTGAGACTGGGGAAGGGGCAGAGCTTCCAGGGGGTCAGTTAATATCGGAGAGTTCTGCACAACGGTCAATCTTTCCAGACTCATATGTCAATTAAAAAGGGAGAAAAAGACTCTGTTCTCATTTTTGAGTGATAACGCATAACGGTGTACTCTGATTTTAAAATGCGGCTCTCATACACAAAATGTATGAAGGTCGGCAAGTCTGCAAAATAAAAAAAAGATACAAAAATGTAATAAAAGGATCTGAACGCTCCTGCTTGGTTAGATAGACTAAGCGGTTGATGTTAGACTTGTATTACATAAAGCAACTCCATAGTCGACTTCCAAGTCTACCTTAAAGTTCTTTTCTTAGACAGTTCCTTAAACTATTTATCTACTTTGTGGACATCCTACTGCAGGACTTAGCCCACTACTGAGTTCTCTCTGTCATCCATTTCCTAGTCCACTTCATACTTCAATTTGAAGTCCACTTTTTGGTCTATTTCCTAATCCTCTCCCTGGTCTACTCCATAGTCCAAACTAGACTCTCTAAGTCCACTCTCCAGTCTGTTTCCTAGTCTACTCCCTACTTCAATCTCTAGTTCTCTTTCTAGTCCACTTGCTAGTCCATCACCCTGATCATACTGATACTCTGACTCTTTGATGAATATACTACAAGAACAATCCCATTCCATCACCATGATTATGACATATTACCAAAAACTCCCGCTTTATCATGACCTTGTTTTTAAGAAGCACCAGAAAATGTGACCCAAATTGATTCCTCTCCCAAACCTAGAAGGCTGCTAGAACCTGTTCCATTTACCACTGCAATTACCCGTGAACAGTGACACAGTGCCGGTGTCTTTGATAGTTTCGAGTTGAAAGTTTCGTCGCCTTCATCTCTGTGTAATTGTCTCAAGTCAACTTAACAAGCACAAGGACGGAGGCTGAGAAAGATAAATTGGTGTCGCCGTATCGGTTTTCTTGCTTCTCAGAGACGGCCAGGAGACATGAGAGATACAAATTATCCCTTCTCACAAATGAGTCCAGCAGTGTCCTGAATCCCCACCACCACCACCACCACCACCACACCGATTCTCCAGTCCTCAATTTCTTGTCTCTGCCGCTTGGTCTCTGTCTGTCATTGGCTTTAGCAGATTATTGGCACTAGTTAGGTCAGCTGGAATGGTTTAGATCTCTGGCACAGCGGCTGAAGCCTGCAATCAATTACTTACCAGCTGTCTACAAACAAAATGCATAAGGAAAGTCTTACCCAGGCGGACACTTCACTTCAGACAAATCTATTATGAATCATTATTAACAAAAATCACTTGATTTGTTACGGTCAACTTCAGTTTTTGTTGCAAATGATTATTCAAAAAAAAGTAAGAAAGACGTTCTTATGAAATCCAGATGAACCTCCATCGGTTTTTGGAGTTTGTTTCATTTATTCTTATCTCATCCGGCCTTTATCTTGCCTTAGCTAGTGTATGCTAAGTCTTGTCCATCTCTGCCTCATAGATAACAGCCCCAATACTCCAATTCCTCTGCACAGATAGTGAGAGATGAAGCCATGATGAAGATGGAAGGTGGAAAGCAGTGCCGCAAGAACCAAAGGAAATAAATGAGCACTAACAGGAAGTGAGGAGTGCGAGAGAGAGATGGAGTGAAGCTTGGGAAAGGAAATGAAAGGAGGAGCAGGATATATGAGAGCAGAGATGAGCGAGGAGAAAAGGAAAGATGTAGGGAAACAGTGGTGTTTATCCTGTCTGTGCTTGCTGCTAAACAGATGATGATAAATGAGCAGCTAGCGTGGCCTAGCATGATGTCCTCAGTGGAGAAGTCATTTATTTCTAATTATCTCTCAGTTAATATTAACTCTGTCAGCGCCGCTCAGCTGCTCCATCACTCCACACTCAGCTCCGGGCCTGAGCAACATGTTCCGTTTTTAAACGTTACACACCGTCGATTTGTCAATGTCCAGTCTGCGGAATGCACTTCATCTGATGCTACATAGCATGGTAGCTGGGATTTAACCCCACATTCTCTACAGGACAAAACAGTTGCGTTTACATGCAGCCTGATAATCCGATTATAAAAACTTTTTATGTGTGCAGATAAATAGAGTAAAACGACTGACAGCAATCCAAATGACATTTCCTTTAAATAGAAGAACAATCACTGTGCTAACTTTGAAACTGTCACAATTTTTTCATATTTCACATTTTCCATGTGCAAATTCGTGTCATCATATTGCACACTGACCAACATGGCAAAAAAAAAAAAAGTCTCATTGGCTTAAATCACTCTTGTGGTCACCCATGTGTTTTTTTTTTCTGTGATGACATAGCCATACATAACCAGGAAAGATCATTACCTACAGAACCAATCATTTTTCTTGGTACTGTAGGTTATATTTAGCTATCATCTGTTATACCTAGTTAAACCCTGTAATTCGGATCAATACAACTACTCAGTGTGACTCTAACTCTCAGTCCTTTTGCGCACATAAATTTGGCTTGTGTTACGGTAACATAAATAGTGATTGTCAACAGAAAGCTGTCATGGGAATCATGGGCAGGTTCTGCAATGCTATTAGCTAGCACACACACACACACACACACACCAGAACCACGAACCCAGGATCATCAATCACCAGATACCTTAAACACGTGCTAATATTCAGTGATTACACAGCTGAATGAAGAGACTCGGAGTGAGCCGACTGGGGTAGCATAGTAATAACACTTAAATTAGCACGGGAAGTGTCTTACGTTTATAACGACTACATCTGCATAAACATCAATACAAACACAAAAGGTGGTTCTCAGCCAAGCTAATAAGGTCGCTTGGAGAACTGCATCCGTTTCCCGCAAGGACGTTATCGATCGAATCTGAGGCTGGAAGACAGAACGTAATTAAATGGAACAATTGGGAGGTGTAAAATTAGCCTTTGTGTCGTTAGAGCTGGATGAAGAGTGTGTGGTAAAAAAAGGCCTGTCTCCGATGACTGATGAGAAGAACCAATTAAAAGGCGAGGGAGTGAGAGAACAGGGAGGACGGAGTATAGATTTATCTGAGATAATGAACTTCTCAACCTCCATTGATCTGATAAAGGAACCCACAGGAAACCGAAGAGGTCTGAACATGTCAACAACACAAAGCTCCAAAACGGCCATTTCGTTTGTTTTTATAGATCTGCTGAAAAGAACTTACTTGTTGTTTTTTTTTTTTTTAGAATGAAAACCAGCAACAAAATCATTCAGCCGGGGTTCTCTTATCTACTTTGGGTTCTTAAAGACTGTGTAAGTCCGAACTGAGATAGATCATCATTACCTACAGGACTGTGATAGTGCACTACATGTTGAACTCTACTGCACTAAAGTAAGCAATTTGAGACATGACTCCTTCTCATGCTGCATTTTTGGCTCATTTCATGAAGTCTGTAAGGTATTGTGGATCCGCCAGATTTAATTCCATGCCACTGAACATCACTAACATGGCCGCTGTCATTTGTGCATCTCAGTTTTATCTCTTATTAAAAGCCAGACCAGTCTTGTGTGTGTGTGTGTGTGTGTGTGTGTGTGTGTGTGTGTGTGTGTGTGTGTGTGTGTCATACAGATAATCCAAGTCAAAAGCACCAGCTGAAACATTACTAATGTGAGATTGGGGAAGCTTCAGTTAATATCAGTGAGTTCAAAACACCTGCCCAACTGTCAATCAAAAAAAGACTCATTTTTGAGGATAACTCTTAACAGTGTTTTCTGATTTTTAAAATACAGTGCTCTTACACAATCTGCATGAAGGTTGGCAAGTCTGAAATAAAAATGTAATAAAAGGATCTGAATGCTCCTGCTTGGTTAGATAGACTAAGCGGTTGATGTTAGACTTGTATTACATAAAGCAACTCCATAGTCGACTTCCAAGTCTACCTTAAAGTTGTTTTCTTAGAGAGTTCCTTAAACTATTTATCTTTTTTTTTGGACATCCTACTGCAGGACTTAGCCCACTACTGAGTTCTCTCTGTAGTTGAACACTACTGCACTAAAGAACTCAATTCGAGACATGACTAGCCATGACTAGATACAGATAAACCATGATGTTTTTTTCAGATTTAATAAATGACCTTTAACAGTTTCATTCATGTTGTATCTCTAGCCTTTTGCTACACATTTGTTTTGCATTTGCTTTTTCTCTGTAAACAAATCGTTTTTATGATGGAAAGTCCTCCCCTGCACAGGTTGAAGCTGATCCAAAAATGCAATCGGAGTGTTCCTCTGATGATTCCCAGAACATGGTTCCTTCACTATTTCAGTTTCAGACATGATAGCGGACACTTTCTTGCAGTGTTGATTTTCATTGGCGCTCACAGACTCTGAGTTTAAAGAAGTATGTTGTTAATAATATAAAAATATTTCCATACCTTCACCATCACAGCATGACATGGGGAATCTCCATACAGGAAAACAAAATGGTCTTCACAGCAATCAGGGAATGACATGATCATAATGTGTGACAGAATCCACAAATTGCTTTTACAAGAAATCCTATTACAGGAAAAGTCCTAAAGTTGGTCAAAGACTTTTTCGGATAATCTTTTATCCAGTATTTCATTGCTAGCCTGAGTCGTATAAGAAGTGATTCTGTCTCCACACATAACTGAAGAACTTTTTTTTCTGAAATATTGCCGAAGTCGTTAGAGCTGACATGATGTTCTATCTTTATGGTGGTATAGTGGTATAAGGAAATTTGAGTATTAAAATTATGACTAGAATTATGAATATTATAATATACTCAGGGGTTCTTTGGATGCTTAGTGATTTTAACTTCCTAACAAGGTTCTACTTGGGACTTGTTCTAAAAAGGGAAACTCTGTTGAAGGGTCCAACCTGGAACCTTTAAAGGTTTCCTCAGAGGGACAAACTGAAGATCATTAATGTATAGTGGTATAGATGATGACATCTGAATAAATAAACATTATTCTTTAGTGAAGAATAAAATCTTAAAATCTGTAAATAAGTTATATGAAATAGACAAAAATGTATATAGTTGCACAGGAAATCAAGTCACCTATCACCTATTTTTGTCACAGGTTTGAACAATTGTCTTAATAATTTCCCATGGGAAGTATGAAATCAAATCTAAAATATAAAATGTACAATGTGAGGCGTGATAAATGCAGGCCTGCTGTCAGGAACTCTGAATAAGAAGAAGTCTCTCATTCTTCTGGGATGATGACAAAATGGCAAAAATTTTCAGCTAAAACTTCAGCGACTTGCCACTGTCACCGAGCAGCTTTACTTTAAAATAAGAATAGAAATGCTGAGGAAGTAGTAAATGATGCAAAAACTGCTTTTAGTGCTGTGTGTGTGTGTGTGTGTGTGTGTGTGTGTGTGTGTGTGTGTGTGTGTGTGTGTGTGTGTGTGTGTTTGATCCATTACGCTGTCACATGCAAACTTTTTGTCCTTTCACCGTTTTGTTTTTTTAATGCTGCGTACGCGGATGGGACTCCTGTGAAAAGTGAAACGTGTCGTCAGTTATAAATGATTCAGCCTTTTGCATTAAAGTGTCCTCAAACATCTGTGACGCCTGAAGGCGTGGGACAAAAGCTCGAGACGCTGCATCTCTCTCTAACACTTCCTTTTAAGCCTATATTCATGAACCTTGGGGATGGTGCTTATAAATCATTTTGTCACTGTTATGAAAAAGGAAAACTTGTGTCAGGCTGGAGCAATGCATTCTGGGGAACGTGTTGCCGAAGTCTGTAGCGACGTTGACTCAGTCCTCGTCTAACAAACTTCACTTGAGCTGATGAAGTAACAAAAATGCACTTATTATAGCCGAAACGACTCAACCAGGCCAAGGGGAAGTGGACCAGGATGCGTTAAAAACGCTAAAACAAAGTTCAGTGAAAAATGATTTCATTTAATGAAATAAATATAATTTCACAATTAACTCAAGTACTGAGTATTTTTGCAGCACACAGGAGTTAGAGACAGGACACAGGTTAGATTTTTCCAGAAAACAGAAAACTGAGGTCTGAGCTGTAGAAAAAATTGACACTGCGAACAAGCAAACAGAGAGATATAGAAAATCACCCATTTCAGTTATAGACTGTTTTTCCCTTATATTTTTATTATATGGATTTATCTTAGGTTGATGTACTTTTAAAGTTTATCTTAGATTTTAAATTATTATTATTATTATTATTATTATTTTTATGTTTTCTTTTTTAAATGGATTGAAAATGCTCACCTAATTCAGTTTTGTTGAACTGCCACCTGAGTGTAGAACAAAGTCAAAGTCAGAGTCGAATGTGAGAAACGCACACTTATCTAGAGAGGTGCCCAAAACCGATTACAAGGTTTTTTATAATTATAATAGTGTTCTAAATTTTGTCAGGACAGCATGACCTCACATGAGGGAAAGTGTAAATGAGAACAGAAAACTAAAAGCAGAAACATGTAGTATGATTTGTAGACAGAGATGCGGCGTATGCTGAGGCGGATGCAGATGACTTTAATTCGCGTTAGAGATAGTGGTTAATTTCTCATCCAACTCTTTCCAAGGAGTTTATCCAGAGCTTTAACTCCATGAATCTTGGATTAAAAAAAAAAAATTTGTGTGAGGCTGGGGTCACATCTTTTTAACTAAGAGAATCTGCTTATTATTACCATTTCACTATGACAAAAAAAGCTTTTAGTGTTCCTCAGTCAACACAGTATCTCATAACTCACAAACACATTAGCTACATTAGCTTAGCCGTTCACCGAACCACTGGTTTCCCTCCAGAAACATGTCACATCGGGGCCAACGATAATCACCTGATTTTAGTCCAAGGAGTAAAATCAGTGTCTTTAAAGTAACCCTTTCACAACCATTGCATAAATCTTTCAGAAAGAAATGCTGGAGGATAGGAGTGTGTGCAGGATTGTCTTTTTTTTTTTTTCTAATGAGCTTAGAGTAGTTTGTTCATTCTTCAAAAATAAAAGCCAATAATTGATTTAAACTACAGTGACCCTGACCAGGATAAAGCATTTATTGGGGAAGAATCAGTGAATCTATGAAGTTGAGACATCTGATTTTTACCTGTTACAGCTTGTAACTGTTACATAGTTCAGCTCTTTTCCTTCTAAATGTGTGATCACTAAGAAAATAAACGTGGATTCATGCTAATCAGTGCGTTCCTGTCACTGGGAAATGACATCGCAAAGATAAAATTACTCCCACTGGCTGAAATACAAGCTATAAATAAGTAAGTAAGTAAATAAATAAATAAATAAATAAGATGAGAAAAAATAAAATAAAAGGATGAGGATTGAAGATTTCTTCTCGCCATGACAACTGATTTTGTTTGCTGATGTGATAATTATTAAAGCAAATTAGTTTAAAGATTAGTTAATGATTAGTTTACTTATTTTATATAGGTTGTGTATGTGTATTATGTCCGTAAAACAGCACGGTGTGGAGTGTGTAATTCTGCTTATACCCCAGCGATTTGCCAACCATTACAATGTTTAACTTATTGAGTGACATGTCACACATTTTAAGAGTTTATATATATTTAAATTTCTCTCTCACTCGGTCTCTCTTTCTCTCAAAAAAAGGCAGCCTGTCATTTTCCGGAGAAATCAGAAAGCATACACTCCTCTGTCGTGAAGCCTTTCCTGTTCTGGGAAATGTTGCAAAGCGTCTTGACTGTTACAAAGCACTAACAGAGACTCCTTCCATAAATGTTAAATAAATGTCTCCTATCAAAACACATCAGCACATCAACAATTATACGGTTTACTTTGTTAAAAAAAAAAACATGTTTTTTAATCCATTTATTATTAGTCTTAGGTTAAATGGATCGTCCGCTTTACAAGTCTCTGTGTATGAGCTGTTACTATAGAAACAATACCATATTAGAATGAGTGCATTAATATTAACTTATTATTCATGTTACAGCCGGAACTACTGTCCGAACTACTGGCCAATCAGATTCGAGAATTCAACCACACAGTGGTATAAGTAATGATGCTGATGTTTACTTATTTTATGTTTTATAAGCCTGGGGTGAGGTTTCAGTTTAAGAGGTTAATGCCAGCACTTTTATTCACCACATGTGGCCTCAAATTACCATAATTTCTGGAGTATCACACTTTCCATAAATATACTAATAAATAGGCATATTACAATTTGACTACCTTAAGATCATATTCTTATCAATTTCTAGATTTATATTAAACAGCGGTTTAGTGATTTAAAAATTCACCCTGTACAGAAAGTGTTAAGCAATCCGTCTCTCTCTCACTCTATCTCTGTCTTTCCATCTCAGTAGAAGTGTTTCTTTTTTTTCAGAACATCACTGAACCCTGTTATGATAAAGCCAAAAAATGTCACTGGGCTGAACTGAAAAGACGTTTATCTCACTCGTTCTTTTTTACGGTTTCTGACAGTCATTTCTTGCTGATCTTCACCTGTCCGCATCCAGTTAACGCCCTGTGATTCAACACACACACACACACACACACACACACACACACACACAGTATCTGTACAGACAGGTGTGCAGGAAACTGAAACAGTGATCATTCATATGAGAAACCAGATCATGAAACACTGCTGCAATCTTACAGAACTGAAATCACAAACATCTGATACACAAACAATTAAAACACCACTGGCACTATAACTAAGTTTTATTATTATTATTGTTATTAATATTATTATTAGTCATTGAAGTAGAAATGACCAAACACTATGTCATTTTCATGTCTCTTATGTAGGGAATAACACATGACGGAACGGACTGTGCTAGGAAAATAATCAATGATGGGGTGGTGTGATGCAATGACATGAAGCACCCCAAAGATTATTTTCCTATAACAGCACATCCTCACGTGTTGTATTCCTCTTATACCACAGCAATTTGGCAACAATTACAATTTTTAAAATACAATATATTTTAAAGAATGACACATCATACTTTTTATCCATTTATAGTTACATTTAATGTTGTGGAACGTCAGTAAAGCAGGTTTCTGTTCTCACATACATTCAGTCATTCCCTCACCAGCCTCTATTCTTTTTCTCTCTCTCTCTCTTGAAATTAATGACAAAAGAAATACGTTACCGAGAAACCACAAAGTGTAAATCATCTGTCTTGAAGATGTTGGAAAACTTAAAGTTACAACTTTACTTCTGGCCGTTACAAAGCACTGACACTGAAGACTCCTTCCATAACTGTTTAATATACATCTTGCAGAACACTTCACCATATCAACAAAGTTTTAATCTGCTTAAGAAGAGCGTCAACCGTACAAGTCCCCGATACACTTCTATGAACAGTTCTATAAACAGGAAAAATTCAATGAATTTGCATTGACAATATTTAAGACATTACCACACATGTTTGAGCCTGATCAATAACAGGAAGAAGGTTTTAGGTAATATGGGACCCCCCCAACACCCCCCCCACCCCACCCACCCACCCACCCACACACACACACACACACACACACACACACACTGTGTTCCACTGTGTTTACTAGAGAGAAGAACACCTGCTATAAAATCTTAAGACATGACTGAGGTCAATAAGACAGAATATTAAGTAGTGGAAAATTACAGGGCATAAAACACCTTAAATATTAATTTAACTGCTTTTCCTTTT
>CM040985.1:10947616-10971511 GCA_022985145.1 Pangasius djambal
CACACACACACACACACACACACACACACACTGTGTTCCACTGTGTTTACTAGAGAGAAGAACACCTGCTATAAAATCTTAAGACATGACTGAGGTCAATAAGACAGAATATTAAGTAGTGGAAAATTACAGGGCATAAAACACCTTAAATATTAATTTAACTGCTTTTCCTTTTCTTTTCTTTTCTTTTCTTTATTCATAAATAACCATATGTGAATACTGGGGTAACAGCTGTGTTCACTCCGGTTTTCATTCTGAATAATTCAGATTAAAATGGAGCGCATCACACTTTAATAATGGAGCATGTTTTTTTATCACTCTGTGTGTGTGTGTGTGTGTGTGTGTGTGTGTGTGTGTGTGTGTGTGTGTGTGTAAGGGGTTAATTATTCAAAAGCAATATAGAGCTTGGCCAGGGGTTAATACAGTTTCAGGTGATGTGTGTGAGCTTCTCTCTCTCTCTCTCTGTCTCTCTCTCTCTGAGGACAGCAGGTCATGGACACACACTTTTCTCCAGATACTTGTATTCAGTAACAAATTAGATGCCAATTAACTGTCTGTCTGTCTGTCTGTCTGTCTGTCTGTCTATCTATCTATCTATCTATCTATCAGTCTGTATATCTGTCCCTTTCTCTTATTATTTATTTTCTTTGGTCTTTCCTGAATAGAATTAAAGGCTAAACCAGCTAAGTGTGTGTGTGTGCGCAAGTGTCCGCTTGTGCGGTTCTTCTCCTAAAAAAGAGCGAAAGAGTGTTTCTATCTTTCTTCCCTAAATGACCCGCCGATCTCCTGCGCTCGTTACGCAGGACAGAATTTACTCGTGCATGTTCATTACTGTGAACATTTCACACTAAACGAGCTCATTAACATTAATTAGATTAAAGCCTGTCTATATACAGCAGCAGTTCACTCATTCACATTCACACACTTCTGAGTGCTGAAAAGTTTTAACTCTGTCTTACATCCTGACTTCAGTGACTGCTGCAGTCCCTCCAAGGGAACCTACGGGTTCTGTGTTGAACTCAGTAACAGAGGGTTTTTTTCCTTTCAGAGAAAGTTCCAGATAACTCATTGTGAAATGGAATGCTTTACTATCCAAAGAATCCTGGTTTTACTGTCAAAAAGAACACTTTTTAAGCCTCTATCTATCTGTCTCTCTGACTATCTGCCTACCTGTCTGTCCATCTGTCTGTATATCTGTTCATCTGTCTGTCTGACTATCTATGAATTTCTCTGTCTGTTTTTTCTGAACTGACTATCTACCTATCTGCCTACCTGTGTAGCATTGAATGAATGAATGAAAGCCTTTATGCTTTATGCTATCTGTTTTTCTGTCTAAGTGTTTATCTATCTTTCTCTCTGACTTCTGACTGTTTATGTATCTGAATGTCGGTCTGTCTGTCTCTTGTCAACATACACAGTATATCTCCTTCTATTTATAATGTTTATCTATCTATCTATCTATCTATCTACACTCACTGAGCACTCTCTAAGGAATACCTGTACACCTATTCATTCATGCAATTATCTAATCAGCCAATCATGTGGCAGCAGTGCAATGTATAAAATCATGCAGATACAGGCCAGAAGCTCCAGGTGATTTTGAGCATGGCATGATTGTTGGTGCCAGACGGGCTGGTTTGAATATTTCTATAACTGCTGATCACCTGGGATTTTCACGCACAACAGTCTCTACAGTTTACACAGAATTATGCAATAAATTGAAAAGGTCCAGTGAGCGGCAGTTCTGCAGACGGAAACACCTTTTTGAGGAGGGAGGTCAATGGAAAATGGCCAGACTGATTCGAGCTGACAGAAAGATTACAGTAACTCAGATAACCACGCCGTGCAATTATTGTGAGCAGAAAAGCATCTCAGAATGCAAACACATTGACCCTTGAGGTGGATGGGCTACAACAGCAGAAGATCACATCGGATTCTACTTCTGTCAGGCAAGAACAGAAAGCTGAGGCTGCAGTGGGCACAGACTCACCAAAACTGGACAGCTGAAGAACGAAAAAAAACAAAAAACATGGCCTCGTCTGATGAATCTTGATTTCTGCTGAGGTACACAGATGGTAGGGCCAGAATTTAGTGCCAACTGCATGAATCCATGGACCCAACCTGCCTTGTGTCAACAGTCCAGGCTGGTGGAGGTGGTGTAATGGTGTGGGGAATGTTTTCTTGGCACACTTTGGCTTGTTAATGCCAATTAATCATCAATGCCACAGCTTATTTGAGTACTGTAGCTGAGCATGTGCATCCCATCATGGCCATAATTTACTCATCTTCTAATGGCTACTTCCAGCATGATAATGCACCAAGCAAAAGTTGTCTCAAACCGGTTTCATGAACATGACAGTGAGTTCAGTGTTCTTCAGTGGCCTTCCCAGTCACAGGATCTGAATCCAAAAGAGCACCTTTGGGATGTGGTAGAACAGGAGATTGGCAGCATGAAAATGCACCTGAAAAATCTGCAGGACTTGCGTGATAACTGTGTGTGTGTGTGTGTATGTGTGTGTGAGAGAGAGAGAGAGAGAGAGAGAGATCAGAAACACTGCAGCTCCACCTACAGATCCTGATGTGTGTTTGAGGAAGAACGAAATACTCATATCACCCATTCATTCGTACAGCAGAGCAGGAAAGGACACTCTGCAACACAATAAATAGCTACACAATACACCTTGATACTCAACTCACAATACACCCCGATACACAATTACAAAATACACCCAGATATAAAACTACAGAATACGCCCAGATATAACTACACAATGCACAACTACAAAATACACACCCACACCACCAACCCTCAGAGGTGAAAAGTCACCTTGTGTTGCTTGTAGTTTGTCTCTTATGGCTGTGTAGTGAATGCTACTGTTGTCGCTTGTGGGCGTGTCCTGTGTTTAGTTGTGATGAGAAAGGGTTATACACAATACTAGTTTTACACAAATTAAATAACGCAGTAATCAGTGTGAAATCTGTTCATTTGATTTACATGATTTGAGCTTTGAACTAGCTTCTTTCTCAGATTAGATTAGCAAAGCAAGTTAACTGTGCTAGCTACATACACTCACTTGCTACTTTGTTGCTTGCTAGTGTGAACGTAAGTTTAGAGTAATAAAAGTGATTTTTGTTTTTTAAGTAGGGTCATGTGACAGCAAAAACTAGCCGTAAGATGTTTTTGGAGACGGATCTCCTGATTCTATCAATGTTTCAGAGAAGCTAAAATTCAGATATTGGTTTGTCATGACCATTGAGGCTGAAATCCAAATCCGCAACACCCTTACTGTCTCCTGTGGAAGGCTAATTTGTGTTTTTGTATGAATGTGGGTAAAAATTGTCAGAGAGATTAACATGAATATATTTAACCCCTGTGCCCCTGGGCTGAATATTAAAATGGCCCATTTTTATCTCAAGCTGAAAACGTCTGGCTTTAGTTCCTTTTTATCAAGTGGCTCCAATTATTAGCAGCCATTTTATGGCTAAACCTCAGGATCACACGCTTTTAACCTTGCATTGCAGATATCCTGTCCAAATAAATACGGCCAAATTAAATCCAATCAGATCATTTTAACACAGCGAGAGGGATTTTTCTGGAGTAAACAGAACCATATGGGAAAAATTTACAGAAGGCTTGTCTGCATGCGGGTGAGCGAGTGGGAAACATACGATTATGCACGAGAGAGAGAGAGAAAAAATGCAGGAGGGAGCAAGGGAGCGGGAGAAAGGGAAGATAAAGAGGACGCAGGACGGCTGGATCCTGTCTTTCTCAGCAGAACAATTTGTTCATAATGGAGGGAGCAGTGTGTGTGTGTGTGTGTGTGTGTGATACCCCAGTGTAGTTCTGCTATCTATCATAGAACTGCACAATCTCTGACCCCCAAACCTCCGATTATGGGGAGCCAAAGAGTCTCTGAGAATCTGGATACATTTCAGAGAGAAAGACAGACAGACAGACAGACAGACAGAGAGAGAGAGAGGTCATTCTTAAGATGAGATCCTGAATTTTTTCAATCTTTTTGTTTCTAAAATGAGATCAACTTTAGTAAAACTGTTAATATCTATTAGAATCTTTAAGAGTTAACTTGAAGGATAAGTTACTAATTTAGAAGATATTTAAATTAGGCAGAAAATAGCAAAAATACTGAAATATTAATGGCAGCTACCTACAACAGGCAGGCTTCAAAACTAAACTAGCAGAGAAAAAGAGGAGAAAAAGAAGAGTAGAAAGAGGGGGAAAAAAACAGAGAAGGAGGAACAGAAGAAAAGAATACAGCACAAGGAAAGAGGGTTTAAACCAAATTATGAAGAAAAAAAAAGGAAAAGAAAAAGCAAGGACCAAATAAATATAAGGAGTAAGGACAGGATTCCAATAAAACCAGCACAAATGTCCCCTGCTTCTGTACATTCAGGGTAATACAGCTGATAGCACAGCCCTATACTGCACATTAACACTGACTGCCTTTAAAGAAGAATAAAAGCTGAAGATAAAGCGGTTATCATTGGCTTGCTAAGTGCTAATATTGCTAGGTTTGCTAATTGTTTGCTAACCGTGGGATTAGTCAATTAAACTGCCAGCATTATTCGAAATATTGATTGTTTGAAATGGCCAATGAAGCAGCAGCAGCAGTGAAGCCCCACCCCTTTGAGTTCCCACAGGATTTCCACTCTGAGAATGGCAGACAAACTAAAAACACAAAAAGAAAACCCAGACACTCTGTTTAAAGATGGCAGTCTAGTTAATGGCAAAAACACCACCACTAACCTGCTCTTTTACACTGAACACACTGAAGCCTGGCACACAGCTATCTGTACTCACTTGAAACATGTGACTAAACATGGTATCTGTAAGGGATGGCAAATTTATGTTTTTGAAGTCTGTGAAAAAAATGCAGGACACAGATTCCTAACAAATAACCTGTACCAGATGGGTACTGTAATGATACAAGGCAGTGAGTGTGCTCTGCAGACGTTTGTAGAGGTTTTCCCTTCTCTCAGAAGCCTGTGTCACAGTGACGCCCTGACCCCTTCCTCCTCCACTTCCGAACCACACAGCACCGAGAGAGAAACGGAGCAGTGTGTGAAACACAGTACGACCCCTCCACCAAGCCCACACCTCCACACCCCTGTAATTCAGCTCAGAGACAGCCTAGCCCTGTTAGAGGCGGAGCTGATAGAACTGAAAGAGCAGATCTTCACCCACAACACCACCAACACAGACACGTGCCCCTCAGAGACCAGATGAGCCAAATCAAAAGCCAACTTAAAGTGACGGTGCAGGATCTGACAAGAGACATACAGAACTAGCAGCAGGACAGAGAAACACTAAAATTTGCACTAGCAGCGTGTGGAGGTAGAGAAGAAAAAGAACAGTTCAGCTTTAAAGCAGAGCTGACAAAGGAGATATCATACCTCAGACAGGAGCTGCACAATAGAGATGTCATTATAGAGACCCTAAAAACAACACTGCAACCTTCTCTTGCCCCCTTAAACCCCACCCACACTGACCTTACACAGCCCATATCCAGAACCTCACAGTCCACCCCTGGGCCCTTATCACAACCCACCCCCAGTCCCTTGTCGCAGCCCACCCCTGGGCCCTCACAGACAACGCCCACTTCCCCACAGCAAACACTGCACCTCACTGCCTGCTACACAGACAGACAAACCTGGGACACTCAAAGATCCACTTACACTGGCAAAGAATCACCAGACAGAGAAAACCCCTCCACAAACCCCAACCCAGCACTAGCAGAGCAACCAGCCAGATGCACACACTGAAATCGCTATCTTCACTGACTCAAATGGCAAATTCTTACAAGAGGAGAAGTTCTTCCCAGGACACAAAACATCCAAAATCTGGTGTCCAAGAGCAAGAGATGCACCAAGTCATCTGTAAAAAAGTCCTAGGTGAGCCCAGCTGCACAATCATCCACACAGGCACAAATGATTTAAGGGCAGAACAGGAGAGAGTCGGCGCCCTGGTGTGCAGAGCTGTGAGAAAGGGCCGCAGAGACCTTTCCCAATACAAAAGTCATAATATCGACCCTCCTACCATTCAAAGACTTCCACTCCGCCACCATACAGAGAGTCAGTGCCTATATTTCCAGAGGATATGCTCTCATCCCTAACGTGCACCTGGCTCACCAGAAGCAGCATTAAACCCCATCACCTATACGACCAAGTGCACCTGAACAAGCGTACTGTCAAGGAATCTTCAGCATTCTACAGCAACACCACTACAGCTACAGCACACCCACCAGGAGACCACCAGCACACCCAATCCTACAAAAAGCACAGACAGGACACACCCTAAACCAGCAAAGTCTGCCTCAATCTGCTCAGTGCTCTCAACTGACCAGACCAGCACCAGGCAGACTAGCACCTCGACACCGTCCAGTCCTGCCAACCCCACCAGCTCAGCACCAGCCAAAGCATACAGTAACAGCAGCCCCACTGCCCCTCGCCTGAACTCCACAACCGCAACATAGCTATGCAGAAGCCCTCAGGGGACCACAGCACACCAGTGAGATGAGTGAGATCAAACAATTACTGCAGTACATCTGCAACAGACTCATATTAAAAATTAAAAACTGCATATAAATATGTACACATGTGAAAAAACAAAAAGGCACTGTTGTATAAAATGTTAAAATAGTTATTTAAAATCTGTTTATATATATATATATATATATATATATATATATATATATATATATATATATATATATATATATATATATATATATATATATATATATATATATATGATTGTTTTATAGGCCCAGAGAAATGTGCTCATCTGCAAAGATCTGCCAGAACAGGAACGCAACCTGACACAATAAACACACACGAAAATCACTAGATTAAAAACAATATGATTCTCACTATTCATTCTTCTTCAATCCACAGGAACGACTATGACAATGTAATAAAAAAAACTGCCAAGGACCTGCTGCAGCTCTGCCAAAGTCTGGGTCTGTACATCGTCAACAGTATGATAGGAGGGGACTCTTTAAGAAGATACACATTTTGCTCACCTCTTGGGAATAGTAGATTAGATTACATGATAACACATTTAGATCCAAAAACACAGACATCCAAACAAGACTAACAGAGGCACGCCACAAGTCTTAGGCACGCTATTTTTTAGTACAAACTTTGTTATAGATTTTTATTTTATGACTTCTACATTACTGATTCAGTACAAAAACTTTTTAGATTCCAAACATTAGTTTTCTAGCACAAAATTAAATGTTACAGAAAAATGTTTGTAAGTCAGTAAAGAGAGCAGCAGATTACATAAGAGACACTTTTCAGACAAAAAAACAGAATGAAGGCTGCTGGGTTTTGCTGCAAAAATAAGAAGAAAGTATGACGGTCAAAGTCTCCAGAAGAACCGTGTCTGCTTCTGTAAGATGCTCAGTAACACTTACAGCTCATTTCCTTATACAACTGCACACATTGTACCTGAGACTACAATTTTTTTTAAAGCGAAGGACCGTCACACCAAAAATTTTCATTTATTACTGTTTACTGCTCTTTATAGTATTTTTGTTATGTAGAAACATTTAATTTCATTATTTTTGAAGTCATCTTTTCTCTACAGCATTTCTTTGCATGTGCCTAAGACTTTTGCACAGTACTATATTTTATATATATATATATATATATAATCAATGACTTGGCCTCCATTTTAGAGCGGTTCGCAGCACCCTGTCTCATTCTACACGACTCAGAGATTAACCTCCTGGTCCTGCTGTCCCCCACCGCTCAGGGTCTACAGCAGAACCTGTCAGACATCCAGCTCTCAGAGAACAAAAAACACACATTTAGATTAGGTACACATGAAATTGAGCATTCCAGAAATTATATTTACCTAGGACTACAAATGAGTTCATCAGGAAACTTCAACCTGGCAGTGAGTGAGAAAAAGCACGCAGAGCTTTCTGAGCCATAAAATGACAAACATTTATAGAAATTCTAATTAGAATTTGGCTCAGCATATTTGAATCAGTGATTGAACCAATTGCCCTGTATGGCAGTGGGGTCTGCTTACACATCACCAGACATCCAAATGAGACCCTGCATGCCGAGTTCTGCAAAATTATTTTAAAGGTGCACGGAAAGACCATGAACAACACATGCAGTAATTATAAAATACCAAAAAAGGCATTCAAATTCTGGAAACACCTAAAAGAGAACAACCCAAGGTCATATCATTATAAAGCTCTGCAATACCAAGAGTTGAGCAAAGACACCAGTCCCCTCATCCACCTGGACCTGAGTCACCGCTCTGTAACCCCACTAACACACACTAACACACTGCTAACACACACACTAACACAATAAAAACTCAGGAATAGAAGAAATTGGGAAAATCATACTAAACTCCGAAGTATGCAATGCAATGCAAATGCAATGTTATGTGGCCCTAAACAGACAGTACAGCATGGCAGATTATCTGTGCACAGTGACTCATCTAAAACTGAGAAACACCTTGACAAAGTACAGACTCAGCAAGCATCGCTTGGTCATCGAGATGGGCAGATACAGATACAAAACATCATTTGAAAATTTTCAAAATCGTCCCCAGTTTTAATTCCCTCTCGGACACCGACAAACAGCCCCACCTACTGGGGGAGCACAAAGAGAGCTGCACACTAGCTGAACAATACACACACACCTGCCACCAGGTGAGGAACAGTGAGTGACCACGTCATCTCATATATATATAACAAACACGCACACACACATACTGTACACATGCACACACACACACACTCTGTTCTACTTTGTATTCTATTTTTTTATTCACAGGGTTCTATGAGTTTCATTATTAGTGTTTCTTTTTGACTGTTCCTATTTATTTATTTCTACAGTTATTTTCTGATTTGTTCCCAAAGTCTGTATCCAAGCTTTGGCAATGCAAATATTATAAAACATTTGCACAGACAAAAATGCAATATTTGTCATGTCAATAAAGTAACTGAAAGTAATTGAATTGAAGTGTTAGAGAGAGAGGGAGAGAGAGTTACAACAGGCGAGTTTTAATAAATAAAAAACAGATAGATAGATAGATAGATAGATAGATAGATAGATAGATAGATAGATAGATATGCAAAGAAAATAATTTCACTGTACTGTAATGTATATGTGATGAAAATCAAAAAATAAAGGATTTCTTTCTGTAGACAGACATTCAGAGGATAGACAGATAGTCAGAATGACACAGATGGATAAACAGGAATTAATTAATTATTAATAATGAACCATTAATTAATTTTGTTAATAATTCCTGTCTGCTTTAGCTGGTCCTCAGTAAATTTCCTCAATAAATCGCTCAATAAATAGTTTGCAAATTGACTTTTAGTTAACTAATTAACTTTAGCATAAAAACAACTCACCTCAGAAATCAGCTCAGAAATGAAATAAATTCTTAGTGCATTGCCAGAAGGTGACTAGCTAGGAGTTTTACTAGCGGATGGAAATGTTCTGAACTCCCTGATGTGAGAATCAGCTCTGTTTATCCATTCCAACACTTCCTGTCTGGATTTAATGTTTAACCATAAAACATATCAATCAGAGCTTCGCTAACATTGCAGCTAGCACTGTTTGCTCGCTGCCGGCAGCTCACGATGTATAAGAGTGAGAAAGGGAC
Organism: Pangasius djambal; assembly: GCA_022985145.1. Classification (NCBI taxonomy): domain Eukaryota; kingdom Metazoa; phylum Chordata; class Actinopteri; order Siluriformes; family Pangasiidae; genus Pangasius; species Pangasius djambal. The sequence goes on from CM040985.1 coordinate 10,957,278, forward strand.
TGGAACTTTGTTTTAAAGTGACCACTCAGTGGAAAATATCATGTCAGTCAGGTCATACTTGGTGTCAAACGTTTATTTTTTTAGTTGTGAACTGGAGCTATGAAGCTAATGTAGCTAACAAGTAATGAAAGCTAATACAACCCAGTTGTTTAAATTCAGCAGTCACACAGTCACCGCAAGAGAATGTTTTTTTTTTTTTTTTTTTTTTTTCAGAGCTCAGGTTATGACACAATATTGATGTTTTCAGATACGGTGTAACTCCTGTTAGTTTTGTTAAACAACAGCAAGTGTAACACTATTTCAGATTGCACCAATATTTACATTCATATGCCAACAGTTCAACAAGTTGTTTCCATAGTTACATTTACCTAGCTAATATCATGTGACCTGACAGCCATTGTATGGAACTTGCTAACCTTTGTTAGTAGTTGGTTGATCTTTGCTACAACATCTAAAAAATCCTGTTAAAAAAAAAATCCCTGTTCAATATATATGTTCACTACATACACACACACACACACACACACACATATAAATATATGTACAGATGTATATATATATATATATATATATATATATATATATATATATATATATATATATATATAAAACATATCCTATGTATGTAATCCTAAATAGTTCACTACATAGATTTTTTTAATTTTTTTTGTCATTGTCTGACAAAGTTTCCAGTCAAATTTCTTTGTATTTTTGCAAGCAATAAAATACAGGCACCCCTTGTCTTGTTTTGGGTTGCTTTCCACCTTTACAATGATCTTGCTGAACTTGTGCTTAAAGTAAAAATCAAATCCCTGAACCACATTACGTAAGTTTATAATAAAATATTTGTGATGTTTTTAGTTTAGACTATTGTGTGAACTCTTGCTAGTACAGTTACTATGATATTTAGTAGGAGAAAGAAATTCAACAATCTCAATCATAGTGATACCAGTCAGGTTTTTCTGTTAGCTGCTAAAAACCAAAACTTCTCACTCAGTTTTCATTTTTCAGTGATGTTCAACTTAATGTTAATGATAAATCCAGTGTGTAAGTAGTGGAGATGTTGGAGCAAATGCTGAACTCAAAGTCCCAGAATGCAATGCAACTATATGTCTCTGACTTACAGCAGAGACTCAGCTCAACTAGTTAGCTATCTACTAGATGATGAGCATGATGGCGTTGACAGTAGTATTAGCATTAAACCTGAAGCTTCAGAAGCTGTTATTTTCAAGCAGAGTGTACAGATAAGGAGGTGAGAGAGCCGGACAGACTCAAAGCACTGCGGCATCGCTGTCTTTAGGTAGAAAGTACACCAACATGTCACTGAAAGAAGTAAACTAATTGAAAAACAAATGTCATCTGCATGTAGCAGACGTAAGTCAAGGTTCATTTAGTCTCTAAATGCTGCAGGTACAGATAAACATGCTTTAAATAATCTTTTAAACACAATATGGTAATAACATGCACATGCAGTTTCAGAACACCTTCCTGAATCCTGTAAGAACGTCTCTGAGAGTGAGAAGCGATGACTGAGATCTATAATCTCCACTCAGGTAAAAGGCCATGCTGGGGACAGATCAGGGAACGAGTGATGAAATAATAAATAAATAAATAACGAGGAGGAATGAAAGAGAAAGGGAAAGAATGACAGAGGATTGAAGGACTTCTCCTTTCATGAGCAACTTCAAACAGAAGGGATGCTGAGGAGAGCCATTGTACCAGAGAAACAAAGAGGAAATGAAAGAGAAAGTAAGAGAGAGAGAGAGAGAGAAAGAGAGCGAGAGAGATTAGCATAAAAGACAGATGACAGCACAAATAGCTTTAGTACTCAATTCTTAATGAGAGCTGTGTCAGGACCTTTCTTTAATAAACATGTGTCACATGTAAACTTTTATTGTTAAATATTTAACCCTTTAATTTAATATTTGATAATAAAATTATTATAGGCATGTAATAAGTAGTTTACTAATTAAAACATAATTGTTAATTAATGATGAAATTCTAGAAAAAATGCGTAAAATACATTGTATTATATATATTAATGTTTAGGAAGTCAAGAACTGTATGATAAATGTTTAGTGTAATTAATAACTAATAATAAAATTAAGAAAACAAGAAAAACCTGAATCTTTGGAAATCTTTTTGTCACAGTTGATCTCCCTTTTTTAATCTCACTTTTCTGGCATATATATGTGTGTGTGTGTGTGTGTGTGTGTATAAATCTATAGCATTCAAGTGTGAGAAAATTGAATGCTATAGATTTATACACACACACACACACACACACACATATATATTGTCTGCTATACAAACCCCTGTGAATGAATTGTTACTATAGAAACTGTGCTTTAATGGTGAATGTTTCCAGACTACAAAGTTAAAAAGCAACAAATAAATTCTTGTGTTATAGTGCCACACCTATACACTTAACATAAAGTGCATACAACAAGAGACATCATACAGGACAGCAGTGTAGGGAGCAATTTCCCACTACTCACCAAACTTTGCTGTATGTGCATTTTTGGATTTTGAAACAGCTCCGAACTGCCGGAGAGCAAATTGCCACATCAGGAGGAGATTAAAAGTCACATGACTAGAGTAATTTGGATAATTAGGCAGCTAAGTTTTTTTTTCACTGATTTTGGTGTTCGTGTTATTATATTCTGAGTTGTGTAAAGGGTTGTTCAAACAGGAACTTGACTAGCGTATTACAGATTCAAACAGCAAATGAGTGACTTCTCACTTTCATGTGGCCTGCAAGCCGCCATGGAATTATGGCAATGAATTTATCCAAATCTGGCTCAGCCACAACTCCACCTCAGTGAGAGCCAAACTCTGAGAGGATACAGAGCAGAACCTACAGCTGGAACACTTTTGGGCCAAAAATAAAACACTGCACCAGTGTTAGATATACTTGGCTGCATTGGGGTCATTTTTGGCTCAGATTTTAAATCCTGTATAAACGCTGACTCACAATACACCTGCCATTATCCTAACTATCCAATACTGTACCTGAACTACATTTACATTTACAGCATTTAGCAGATGCACTTATCCAGTGTGATTTACAGAAGTGCTGCATAGTCTTCATCAAAAATATAAAGTAAACCATGAAGTATATTGGAATTGACTGTTATATGGGAAAGAATGCTAGGACTAGAACCTGTACAATAAGGAATCCAGGATGAATGAATATGAAAACATGGGAACTAGAGCTGTTTCAAGAACTTCCTTTAGGATCAAATTAATCTTATATTATCTTTAATACAATAGTTAGTTAAGTCCATTGGACAAGTGGCTTTCAAAGATTGTTGATATTTACTGGTACTGGTAGAGCACTGGTAGATTTCATTGTTTATATCACGCCGCTTGTCTGGGTTCACTACATAAAATTCCAGTTCTAGCAATAGTTCGTTACATTTGACCTGCAGCTCATGCCTATGGCCATGCAGATATTTATTATAACAGCGCTCTTGCTCATGCGATATTGCTTAAACAGCGTGAATGCCAAGAGTATTCTCAGGAAGAATGTTATCACCAAGTGACACAAGAATGCTCACCTTCACCTTCACCTTCACTGTCAAGCCAATGCAGGTAGCTACGTAATCTTATATATATATATATATATATATATATATATATATATATATATATATATATATATACACCATAGACTATCAGGGGGATTGTGGGTTCAATCAGTAGAGAGCTCTCTGGATACAACTACATTTAAATACTTTAATTTAGTTTTTTTTTTCCTAGCTAGTTTTTTTTTTTTTCCCAACATTGCTTACATTGCTCTGGTAATGTCCCAAAATGGATTTAACAATGAGAAGAAAGCTAAACCTAAATGTGGCTCCTATAAATCACTACATAATAAATTAATACATTTGCACCTTGTCTATTGCAATGAATTATGGAGGATTTTTTTTAGACCTCATTCCTGTTGGTAAACTGGAGAATTCAGTGAGAGAATTTGGGAATTCGGGAGTTATTTGGGAATTATCCTGGGGTTATGAGGGAGTTATTTGGGAATTATTTGGAATGGTTATGAAGTGTTTGGAATAATTCCTAAATAACTCCCTGATAACCCCAGGATAATTCCCAAATAACTCCCAAATAACTCCCAAATTCCCAAATTCTCAAATAAAAAACTGGATTCTCTAGTTTACCAACATTTCAGTCTTCTAATTGTCAACATTCTGAGGTTTATCATTAATGAGACTTATTATAGCAAGCTTAATATATAACTAAAATCAGGGCATGTTCATGGGAGCAGGAATCCTGGAACATTCTATGACATTAAATATGGCAGGTGTGTGTTTTTAACATGATGCTTCTTGTCCAGCAGTGTGGCATCTCGCCATAAGATTTCCATGCTTATGAAAGATTTATAGATCTCTACATTATGTAGCATGAGGCCTGAATTATTGATTTGTCACTGCAGGTGGTGGTGGATCAGAAAGAGGAAACACTGAAGTTCTCTGGCAGGAGTGTTTATGATCAGAGTCTTCAAAGTGGGATGCTTTGAGAACCTGACTTCTTAAAAATATTTAAGCTTTTTTTCTTCTTACCTATCAAGTGCACCGCTGATCAAGGACTTTTGTCTGAAATTGCATGTTTCTCTGGATTCTTTTGTCCATTTTTACTATTTTTTTCCACTAAATGTTTTTATTAAACTAGTAGTTACTACAGTGCTGTAGGATTCTGCATTGTGATTGGTCAGAAGCTGTTGATTCATTTTCTATAATAGTAACTCTGACAGCAGCACGACTGCAAATCACAGGTTTATATTAATGCACTCATTCTAATGCATTACTGTTTCCGTAGTAACTCATTCACAAGGATTTGTATAGCAGACACTCCACAGATTAAACAGATTTTTTTTTTTCAAAAATCATTGCTATGGTGAAATTTTCTGTAAGGAAAAAAAACTTACCTGGCACATATTTCCAGGTAACAGTAACAATAACTTGGCTTCATCACATCACTCATTTGTGGATTTTTTTTAAATTTATTTAAATGTCTGTTGAGTCAGCACTTGGTTGAGCCATATTTTATCTGGCAAGCAGTTGAAATTTTACATCTGAAATGTGTCCTTTTCAGATGAAATGTTTTGGCTAAATTGTTTACTGGACAAAAACAACCATAAAATGGCCACCTTAACCTGTAGTGTTCAAAAGTGTAGATCAAATTGTTTGTACATCATTTAAGGCTTGAAATAAAACTCACTTCCTTACCTGATGCAAGTGCTGAAAAGTTATCACAAGCTAGAACTTATATGGAAACTTTATTAAAATGTATATTGATAATTACATAAGTAATTATGTAACTATGAGATGAAGGGAGGAATAAAAGTGTAAACTAAAATACAACTGGTGTTTGTAAATCTTTGCATAAGGAAGGGACTTTTTCAGTCATGACTGTTGAAAGATCATGACTGAGATGAAGAGAAGACAGATTGGGGGGATTTTACAGCCCTATGGCTATAAAATCTAAAGAGATGGACTGAGCAGAAGTGAACGCAGCTCTGCAAACACTTGGACTACAGAATTGGAACTGAATGTTTGCTATTTGGAGCACTAATACCCCAGTTGACATTTCCAGGGGATTTTTAACACTGTCACATGCAGAGACGAGATGTCCAGGCCGTCTGCCACCAAAGCAGGAAAACCAAACACTTCAAAACAAGAAAGATTTACAGGAAAATGGGAGGAATTGTATTTTACACACATTACACACATTCCTGATGTCTGTGTGAACATTTCTTGACATTTTTGGCCACCCAGTCACTCAGAGAAAATGTGCAGATCCAACAAATTATATGTCGCCGACAGAAAAGTGGTTGAAATTCGCTAATACCTTATCTGTCCATCTTTCTCTCTGGTATTAGGGTTTTCCTGGAAGCGTCCAGATTGGAGATTGATGTCATGAGTCTGCACAGTGTAACATCCGTTTTCCCTCTCTCTTTCTTTTTCTCTCTCTCTCTTTCTTTTTCGATTTTTCTCTGTCCAAGTCTTTCTGTAAACACACTGTCCTGCGCCACAGATGACATGCAGACGAGGCCAAAACCCCCAAAGTGTTTATGGCGCAGGGCGTTTGAAGGCCCAGCTCTCTTTCCTTTCTTCCTTTTTTCTCCTTTCCTTCTTTTTGTGGTGATCTAAAGCAGCATGTACTCTGGACTTTCCCCTTGCAGTTTTTTGGGTAGCACTGGTGTTTAGATAGCTAGTTTCTGCTAGCTCATTGCTAATGGGGATCCTCTGTAATGCTTGAGACTGCAGATAAATAGAAAAGAGTTTCCAAATAAGTTCTGCATGACCTACAGTAAGTGAAACATCCTGCACTGTACATCCTGGCAGATATTTTTTATTCTCAGTTTGAGTACAGTTTAAGAGTGCTAGACTAGTTAGCAACAATCTACTGACTGTAAGTAAGAACAGTTGTTGCTCCTACATGTGTGTGAGGTTCTAATTGGTTACAGTTGGAATGAAGGGTAGGATTAGCACTTGTAGCTTTTATTGCAACTTCACTGTGCACCCCATTCCACTCTGTAGTCCACCCCCCCATTCCACTCTGTAGTCCACCCCAGTCCTCTTTGTAGTTCAGCCACAGTCCACTCTGTAGTTCACCCCCCATTCCACTCTATAGTCTACCCCCAGTCCACTCTGTACTTCACCCCCCATTCCACTCTGTAGTCCACCCCCAGTCCACTCTGTAGTTCACCTCCAGTCTACTTTGTAGTTCACCCCAGTCCACTCTGTAGTCTAGCCCCAGTCCATTCTGTAGTTCACCCCCCAGTCTACCCTGTAGTCCACCCCCAGTTCACTCTGTAGTTCACCTCCAGTCCACTCTGTAATCCACTCCCAGTCCACGCTGTAGTGCACCCCCAGGTCATTCTGTAGTCCATCCCCAGTCTACTTTGTACTTCACACCCAGTCCACTCTATAGCCCCAAAGTCCACTCTGTAGCCCCCCCCAGGCCACTTTATAGTCCACCCCAGTCTACCCTGCAGCCCTTGCAGTCCACTATGTAGCCCCTGCAGTCCACTATGTAGCCCCCTAGGCCACTCTGTAGTCCACCCCCAGTCCACTCTGTAATCCACTCCCAGTCCACTCTGTAGTTCACCCCCAGTCCATGCTGTAGTTCACCCCCAATCTACCCTGTAGTTCACCCCAGTCCAATCTGTAATCCACCCCAGTCCAGTCTGCAGTTCTTCCGCAGTCCTTTCTGTAGTTCCCCCAGTCCACTCTGTAGTTTACCCCAGTCCACTCTGTCATCCACTCCCAGTCCACTCTGTAGTGCACCCCCAGTCCACTCTGTAGCCCCCCCCCAGGCCACTTTATAGTCCACCCTAGTCCACCCTGTAGCCCCTGCAGTCCACTATGTAGCCCCCCAGGCCACTTTGTAGTCCACCCCAGTCCACATTGTAGTTCCCCAGTCCACTCTGTAGTTCACCCCCAGTCCATCTAATCTGTAGTCTGTAAACCAGACTTATTATTCTCCTTTCTACTCCTGTGCAAAGTATATTTTGTAGAGGCCAACTCCCTTGTCCACTTCATAGTCCATTCTGTTCTCTACTTCTGACATTACTTACTACTTCATTCTGATGTTTTCCCACTTCACTTTCTAATCTGTTTCCTAATTCATCCAGTACTCCATCCATAGTCTATTTAATATTTAACTCTGAAATCCACTCTGTAGTCCCTTTTCTAATCCTAATTTTCTAATACAAACTGTAGCCCCCTTTTATAGTCCACTCCATGTCCATTCCTTAGTCCTCTCTGTAGTCTACTCTATAGTAGTTAACTTCATAGCTCATTTGTGTCCATTCCTTATTGAGGGGCAAGGTTACCGCTCAGATTGACTCATATTGTTATTTATATTTCATTCCTTTTAAACACAGGTTGAACTCAGTGTAGCTATTATTGATTGTACTGAAGCAGTGTTTGTTGGTCAGTCACCATGGCAGCTCTGGACTTACACTTGGGTATTTATGGCTCTTAAATTACACCTCAATAAGAAAATTCTTAGTTTAATGTGATTCATTAGGGAACATTTGGATGGGGGCTGCTGCCAAAGAGCTTTCAGTCTGTCCGGCTTTGTGTTGAAAAACAAAATATACAAAACAAACTGTGCACTGTCACATCTGGCCTCTGAAGAAAAGTAGTGCAGTTAGAGGCAGTAAGGCAGTTAGAGCATTTCTTTGAAGAATAAGAACAAAACACAATGTGGAACAAGAGAGAAACACTACAGAAAAGATTTAGAAAGCTTTAATAGTCATCATGAGTGAATATTAAAATATGTCCAGTTACTCTGACTCACTATTGCTCATATTTGTGCTCATATATGTCAGAAAAAGAATGATCGTTAATTATGCTAATTACATTAAATTATTTTGTTTTAGGTTCTCTCAAGTTCAGGGTAATGCACAAAAATAGAGCTTGTAATGTTTATAGAGCTTGGTAACAATAAGACTTAGAGTAAGATAAGTTTAATTGTTACATTGATACACAATAGAAAAAAAGAAAAATGCTTTAAAATAGTAAATTATTTGGCTAAATATGTAATTAAATAAGTAACTTAAGTGTTATCCTTGATATCACTGCTGAATGTTTCTAGCCTAATTCTGACCCTTTTTGACTCCCACACTCTCTGCATCCTTTTGTCCCTTTGTGGTTTTCCAATTTCCTTATATAGTAGTTGTTTCTTCATTTCTTGCCCCCCATTGGTCTCTTGTTTTCTGCTTCTTTATTTTATCTTCAGTCTGTTTTTTTTTTTTTTTGCATGTGTATTTAACCAGCACCTTTATGCTGTTTCCTGAGTTTTGTTACTTGAAATACATTCTAAACATCAAATAATTTTTTGCATCAAAATGTCTGACAACAGTCTAATCCATAACCATCGTGCTTCACTGACTTTCAATGTTTAATGTGATTAATCACAGTGTTAATTTTATATGAGCTTAATGCTTTGCAGTAATTAAACAAGCTTCAATATATCTCAGATGTATTTAAACATATTAAAAGAACATTTGCCAGAATAAGAATGATAAATCAGCCTACACTGGAGGGAACTTTATTCACTATGCACACATGCAGAACTTTTGCCAACATAAAAATCGTGTAATAACGTGCATTTGTTAGGTCCTGAGTAATAACTGTACAGTAATGAAGCCACATGAATAAAGGCACTTTAGCAAGTAGTAAAAACATTAATAAATGTGCCCTGTGGTAAGCTTTCAGTGCCCTCAAATGAAAAGCAGACGTGGGCTACTGCTGAGCCAATGATACATGACTTTAATATTTTTGAGGCTTGGAGCCCAGGTCAGTTTAAGAAGCACACGGTATGATGTAGTTCGATATGATCACAGAGCAGAAAAAAGTTTTAGCATTTAAAAAAAACTATAGCATTTTTTTGGTTCAGGAAGTTAAAAGGGCCCCTGAATCTATCAGTGTTCTACATTGGCTGCATCCCAAATGTCAGAGTTCATGTCTGGTTAGTGTTCTCACTAAAACACGGGCCACTTTAGGAAAACATGTACAATGCATAGAATTTGTTCATAAAGCCAACCTGTTCAGGAGTTCAGTCTAGTCCCAGTGCAGTTTTGTCTCATCCTTTGTCTTTTTTACTTTTTAAAAAAAATGTTTCTTAGTGTGTATTTGAGAGAAAATGAATTTAGATGTTGCACATTTTATTGTTTGTCCTGACATTTTTTTTTTTGATACCTAAAGAAAACAACAGAACATCAGGTGGAATAAAGACTGAATCAAGATGACAGTCAGTGAACTAAAGACCCATCTCTGTTCTTTGTATTTCATGGTGAACATCAGTGTTTGATGGTGAACATCAGTGTTTGATGGTGCATCTTGGTGCTTTGCGGCCACATTTCTGTACTTTGATTGTGTGCCTTGGTGTGTGGTGTCTTGGTGTTTAATGGTGAACATCAGTATTTGATGGTGTCTGCCAGTGGTTTGATTATGTCAGTGTTTAATGGTGTCACTGTTCGAAAGTGTCAGCGTTTAATGGTGTCAGTGTCTGATGGTGTTTGTGAGTGTTTAATGGTATCAGTATTTGATGGTGTGTGTCAGTGTTTGATAATGTCAGTATTTAATGGCATCAGTGTTTGATGGTGTGTGTGTCAGTGTTTAATGGTGTCAGTGTTTAATGGTGTAGGTAACTGATGGTGTGTGTCAATGTTTGATAGTGTCAGTGTTTAATGGCATCCGTTTTTTGGTGGTATGTGTCAGCATTTAATGGTATGTGTCAGTCTTTGATAGTATCACTATGTGATGGTGTGTGTCAGTATTTGATAGTGACAGTGTTTAATCGTGTCAGTATTTGATGGTGTAAGTGTTTAATGGTATAAATTTTTGATGATGTGTGTCATTATCTGAAAATGTCATTGTTTAATGTTGTCAGTAATTGATGGTGTGTGTCAATGTTTAATGGTGTCCGCATCTGATGGTGTTTGTTAGTGTTTAACGGTGTCAGTATTTGATGGTATGTGTCAGTGTTTAATGGTGTCAGTATTTGATCATATGTGTCAGTGTTTGATTGTGTCAGTGTTTAATTGTGTAAGTATTTGAGGGTGTATCAGTGTTTAATGGTATCAGTATTTCATGGTATGTGTCAGTGTTTGATTGTGTCAGTGTTTAATGGTGTCAATATTTGATGATGTGTGTCAATGTTTGATAGTGACAATGGTGTATCAGTGTTTAACAGTGTCAGTATTTGATGGTGTGTGTCAGTGTTTGATAGTGTCATTGTTTACTGGTGTCAGTATTTGATGGTGTGTGTCAATGTTTGATAGTGACAGTGTTTAATGGTGTCAGTATTTGATGGTGTGTGTCAGTGTTTGTGTCAGTGTTTAATTGTGTGAGTATTTGAGGGTGTGTCAGTGTTTAATGGTGTCAGTATTTGATGGCATGTGGCAGTGTTTGTGTCAGTGTTTAATTGTGTAAGTATTTGAGGGTGTGTCAGTGTTTAATGGTGTCAGTATTTGATAGTGTTGGTTTAAGGGTGTCAGTATCTGATGGTTTGTCAGTTTTTAATGTTGTCGGGATTTCATGGTGTGTGTCAGTGTTTAATGGTGTCAGTATTTGGTGATGTGTGTCAGTGTTTGTTAGTGACAATGGTGTATCAGTGTTTAACAGTGTCAGTATTTGATGGTGTGTGTCAGTGTTTGATAGTGACAGTGTTTAATGGTGTCAGTATTTGATGGTGTGTGTTACTGTTTAATGGTCTCAGTATTTGATAGTGTATGTCAGTCTCAGTATTTGATAGTGTATGTCAGTATTTTATGTTGTTAGTATTTTATGGTGTATGTCAGTGTTTGATAGTAGCAGTATTTGATTGTGTCTCAGTGTTTAATATTGTCAGTGTTTTATGTTGTTAGTATTTTATGGTGTATGTCAGTGTTTGATAGTGTCAGCATTTAATGGTAGCAGTATTTGATTGTGTCTCAGTGTTTAATATTGTCAGTGTTTTATGTTGTTAGTATTTTATGGTGTGTGTCAATGTTTGATAGTGTCAGTATATAAAGGCATCACTATTTGATGGTGTGTGTCAGTGCTTGATAGTGTCAGTGTTCAATGGTATCAGTTTTTGATGGTGTATGGCAATATCTGAAAGTGTCAGTGTTTAATGTTGTCAGTAAATGATGGTGTGTGTCAGTGTTTAATGGTGTCAGTATTTGATGATATGTGTGAGTGTTTAATGGTGTCAGTATTTGATGTAATGGTGTCTGTAAGTATGTGACACAATGGTGTGTCAGTGTTTTTCACAGTGTTTGATTGCATCAGTATTTAATGGTGTCAGTGTTTGATGCTGTGTCTTGGCCTTAGGTGCATCTCATTGTTTAATGGTGAATAAAATGTTTAATGTTTAGATCATTGGTGTCAGTGTTTGATGGTGTTTGTTAGTGTCAGTGTTTGGTGGTGAATCTAGGTGTTTCACGGTGAACATCAGAGTTTGATGCTGTATCATTATTTGATGGTGCATCTTGGTGTTTTGTGAGTTTCTGTGTTTAATGGTATATATCAGTATTTGATGGTGTGTGTCTTTGTTTTATGGTGCATCTTGGTGTTTGATTTCTTGATATTTAATTGTGTGTCTCCTTTTTATTGGTGTACATCAGCATTTGATTGCTCATCTAGGTGTTTAATGGTATATCAGTGATTGATGGTATGTCTTGGTCTTGGTGTTTTGTTGCCATTTTTCTGTGGTTAATGGTGTGTCAGTGTTCGGTGATACATCTTTGTGTTTGGTGTGTCTTAGTGTTTGACGCTGTGAATCAGGGTTTAATGGTGTCAATATTTTATGGTGTGTCTCAGTGTTTGGTGCATCTCTGTGTTTAATGGTGTGAGGTTTGTGTATGAGTGTATGATGGTGTGTCTTGTTTTTTTGGTATGTCTTGGTGTTTGTGCTCCTCAGTGTTTCATGGTGTGTCTTTCTGTTTGGTATATCTCAATGTCTGGTGTGTGTGTCAGTGTTTGGTGGTCTGTCTTGTTGTTTAGTGTGTCTTGGTGTTTAATGGGGTGGCCTGTGTTTGTTGAAGAGTCTCTCTGTTTATTGTTGTGTCTCAGTGTTTGTTAGCATTTGATGGTGTGTTTTGAACCTTCATCAACACAGCAACATAAAAGCTTGAATGTGTGTGTGTGTGTGTATGCAGTAACTTTTAGCCTGTAGATGAGAAAATGGCCGACGTAAGTATTCATATTTCAGCTGCTGACGGACAGGTGACCCTCGGCCCTCTGGGAATGAGAGCTGGCCTTCGGGCTTTTAGAGGGATGATACACACACACACACACACACACAGTCTGCTAGTGATTAGGCCTTCACACACATACACATACACATGCACACACACACACACACACACACGCACATGCACACACACACACACATAATTTCCCGCTGTCCTGAGGCAATAAAAAGCACAGCACTGGTGTTCTCCATCTTCCATTGTGTGTTTGTTCTGCTGATTGCTGCTCTTTCCTTTCTCTCTGCACAGTTCTCTCCATCTAAACTTTCCATTTTCTCAGAGTTCCCCTTTAAAAATGCCACAGTTTTATTCTGGAGCACGTCGGTTGATGTCAGCACGTCTCTAATCCCATCAAAGGCACATCAGAAGTGTGGAGATGGAGGACAAGATGGCCTTTCATGCAGCCTGGAGAGTCACACGGAGCGCATATGGTTAGAGAGAGATAAAGAGTGAGATAGGGCACATACACAATCAAACAGAGCCTGGAGCGTTTCATTAACAGGCCTCTCTTTGCTCCTCAGGTGGGTGTGTGTGTGTGTGTGTGTGTGTGTGCTGTGTGTGTACTTTACGATTCGAAAGTCTGTGTGAACTTCTAATACAACTAACACAAATGTTTATCACATTGCTGTAATATCCCATCATTTTCCACTAATCAATAGCATCATCATCACCCTGTTCACTACATAGTGCAGTATTTCAGGAGTGCACACTTCAATAGTCAGGTCTGAATGCATAGTGGAGGATCATTTATTCCATCCTACAATGCATTGCAATAGGATTCGCAAATGTCATTCCTCAAACACTATTTAAATTTACATACTTTTAAATATTCAAATACCCCAAACCAAAACATATAACATGTTTAACATGTCTTCTAATAAAATGTCTAAACCCACAGTGAACTGATGATGGTGTTTTTGTGGACTATAGAGTGAATAGGATGTATGGTTTGGGACGTACCCACAGTGGACTGATGATGGTGTTTATGTGCACTATATATTGAATAGGGTGTGTGGTTTGGGATGCGCCCACAGTTGGCTGATCATGGTGTTTATGTGCACTATATAGTGAATAGGGTGTGTGGTTTGGGAAACATCCACATTGGACGAAGGTCAGGTGTTGGTGATGGTGTTCAGGAAATGGAATGATGAATAAACTGTACAGTATAGAGAACATTCCTCATGATGTTTTCTAGATTAGTGTGCTATGTAGTGCAGGAAGTAGGGAGTATGTAGACATTCAGGACACCACATGGGAGAGAAGGTCAAGTTCACGTGGGTGTTAAAAGCCCCGTTGGCCCATAGGAGAGACACGATGGAGATCTGGAGAGTGTATAGACCTGAGATAGTAAATGTGTCTGAGTGTCATGTCAGCTGTATATATATTCTCTCTCTCTCTAGACATATATATATATATATATATATATATATATATATATATATATATATATATATATATATATATATATATA
>CM040985.1:10974218-10984556 GCA_022985145.1 Pangasius djambal
AATAAACTGACTGCTCGGATGCCTAGTGTTGTCCCTTATTATCAATGCAAAATGGTCACTAACTAAAGAGGATTTATGCTGATATTGCCCAAAAACCCTATTTTGTTCAGGCGTTTCCAAACTTTTGGAGGGCAGTGTACATCACTCATCACAGTTAGCTGGCTAGCTTGTTGCTAACAAAAGACATGGAGACGTCTTTGTTTCGTTTTCCTACTTTGTAGCTTGAACACACAGAGGTCGGAAATGACGTGATTCCAATCACTGACTTCTCACTTGATGAGGTAAGTCGAATGCAGCATTAGTAGGGAGGCCAAACTTTTGTACATACCACTATTTTAGATTTTCATGTTCGTTAGATATAATGAGAATTTATTCCAAGAATTTAGTCCGAAATTTTAGATTTAGATGTTCATTAGATATAATGTAACTCTGCATTAACATTCGCAGAAAAATATCATTATTTAAAAATAGTTTGCTAGAGAGATTGTGGTTAATTCTTTTCAGAAATCATATTAGATGAGTCAGTGCTTATGACTTGAATGTTTAAAGTGAAATGTGTTTCACCTCTTGCACTCTGCATAACGAGTTCAACTGAAATGCTTTAGCCCGTACATAATAAACATTCATAATAATAACAGATTACTGTGAACTCGTCCTATAAGTTTAATATTACGTGGGAGGTGAATGAAGGCGGCATGCGTTTATGCTCCGGTGTTACTCACAAGAAGAAGCAGCTGACTGGATGATAAAATAGATTTTTCTACTGTTAAATTTTCCTTCTTCGTTGTTGTTATTATTATTATTGTACACATTATACTGGAACGTTTTACATAGATTTAAAATGTGACGCTATTGTTATTGTATTGAGATCCTTTTATTTCATCATTCATATCGACAAATCTTTTACTTTCCCAAACATGCAAACAAAATCCTAAAACAAGGCAAACAGTAAGTATGAATATGACCATGTGGCGAGTCACAGTTTATTTATGATATCTTTAATATGATATTATCATTAGAGGTGTAGAAAAATATTTGAAATTTACACATCACATCTTTAAAGTTTGAAGTGTTAAAACTTCTAGAGTACAAGAGCACCTCAGGGGGATCATGTCAGTGTCAGTGTGGTTTATTTTCCATCAGGGGGATTTCAGAATAAAGTTCTGCAGTTGTTGTCTGCTGATAGCCGTGTCCTGTGTGTGTGTGTGTGTGTGTGTGTGTGTGTGTGTGTGTGTGTGTGTGTTTGGCAAGAGGTCCAGGCAGTACTTGGAAAAGAACAGTAGCAAAGAGGACACTGTGAGGACAAACACACACACACACACACACACACACACACACACACACAAGCACACACACACACACACACACACACACATTGCCAAATCACACAGCCACTCTAATCTTCTTTAATCCAGACCTCTGCAGTGTCGAAGCCCACTGAGCTCCGGGCAAACACTGACCTCTCTCTCTCTTACACACACACACACACACACACACACACACACACACACACACACTTGTTTACCATCCAAAAGAATTACAAGAGAATGAAACAGAATACTATAGAACTCTGGTATTCATGCTTAGTTAGTGTTCCTACATGGAATTTTAAACCACGCTGAGCAAATGCAAGGGTCTGTGAATATGCAGGAATATGCAAATTAGGAAATGTTCCTCATATCATCAACATTATATAACTCGCCTAGACTTGTTATCTGCTAGCAAACTAGCTTACATTGGTCACACTGGTGAAAGTCTTACCCTCATTTTTCCACTTATTTATTTAACAGCAATCAAACCTATCAAAAATGTGCATCGTTACATGTACATGTACACCATGGCAACCATTTTTTAATCACTCAGTTTAGCTCAGTGTGCTAGTGAGATATCTTAGAACACAGACAATGAACCTTCTTGAGTGTAAAGTCGTCATCCTGTAATCTCAGGTGTGAATCGGGTTCATGATGTGTTGTCATGACAACCACAACACCATACCATACCATACCATACCATACCATACCATACCATACCAAGAACCATAGTAAAGCTATACATCCTGATTATTAAATTCTATAAATCAATGGCCAATTAGAGCAAGCACATTGTATGCTTCATAAATTGCTTCTTAAGGAGAAGGGGTAGAGCTGAGACACTCTGGTCTCACTGGGGGCGGGGTTAATTTAAAGGCAGGAAAAATAAAATAAATACGTTTAAAAAATGGTAAATAAAATATTAAAACATAAAAAATATTGAGCATGATAATAATAATAATATTAGTATATAATACATAATAACAGCATTTAAAACTTCTATAAAATTGTCAAAAAAATAAGTTCAGATAAAAGTTTACTGCAATAAAAGTTTATGTGTAACTTCAAGATTCAGGGTTTTTTTTTTGTTTGTTTAAATCATTTTACAACCTACTGCATCCAGAAAAAAAAACACTGATGCAGTTGGTGAAGAGAGATTAATTTTTTTAGACATCCTCCACTGATCTGCTTTGTCTGTCTCCGTCTGAAATCTATTTGGATTTTCTTCAGTGTGTGGAATGGTTCTTTCTCCCAGACATTCCTGAAGACAGGAGGTCACAGCGTCGTGGTTTTAAAGGCAAACGTCCAAAAGCGATTTGTAGAAACTGGCTGAGTGCCAGAGTGTGTTTTTTAAAGTTTACAGCATGAAAGATTAATGGATATTTCAGAAAACCACTGCGTCTCTGCAGCCTTTCGGTAAAAAGGCGTAATGAGACATTTTCACTGCTCTCCTTTTTCATCATTAGGGTCAGGTGGGGTCAAAGGTCATACCAGCTCTGAGGACCCTGACAGAATTATTAACACAGGTGGAATTTTAATGGATGAACTGAACAAAGGATTGCAATGAATGAAATCGGTGAAGCTGAATTAACACAGTTTAACTGAATTCAGTTAATTAACTCAATCGAGACTTTAACGGAATCTTTTTTATCAGAGTGTCCATTTTACTCAGATGAACATTTCACAAGTTTAAAAGCCATTTGAGATTATAACCATAAACTCGATTACTATGTTACTATGAGACATCAGGTTTATAGATCGAAAATGTTAAATTCCTTATTATAGTTAACCTCATGCTAAAAGTTCCTTTTTTAATAACCATATTTACAATATCTTATTTAGTTCATTTAGAAATAAGACACACACCCATCATCAAAAATATTTCTTGAGGTGCAGTCTACAACTTCATGCTCCATAATACCAGAATCCACCTTTATCATTTTAATTCAGATGTGTGTTATACAAGCATAAAAAAAGCATTCGTACATCTGTAATAAATAAGTAAATTAACTAATTAATTAATATAGCATGGAAATTAATTTATACAATGGGGAAAAGGAAATGAATAATAAATACATTAATATTTACTTATATCCATCCCTAAACACACAGCATTAAATAGATAGATAGATAGATAGATAGATAGATAGATAGATAGATAGATAGATAAAGCACATTCTGATACTCGTTTTCATAAACCTAGGATTAAATAAAAGTGAAATAAAAATTAATGAAAGGAATAAAAATTCTTTTACAAAACCTTATCATCTTTGCTTTACGTTTGCCACCCAGTTTCACAGAAAAGGCATTCTCTTGCAACATACCTGCGTATCTTCTATATCTTGACTATCAATATTCTGGCACAAGCATATGATGCATATCAACATATCAGACACGAATCTCCATAAGACATGTTCTGCACCTATTTGTAATTTAACCTAGCTAACTTCTACCACTATGCTGTTCAATATGTATTAAATAATTTTATATATATATATATATATATATATATATATATATATATATATATATATATATATATATATATATATATATATATGTGTGTGTGTGTGTGTGTATATATATATATATATATATATATATATATATATATATATATATATATATATATATATATATATATACATACACACAGGGTGTCCCAAGTCCCTATACATAGGGGAAATTAACACTTTTTAGCAAAATGTAACTTTATTTACAAAACATCCTCTACATGATTGACATTTTTTTGTAAACACACGTGGAGTCATCTCTCCCACTCATGATGAACTTGGGTTAAGACATGTGGTGTCATGCATGTAATTGCACGTCCATCGCAACCTTCCCGATCCAGCCATGAGAATGATTTCAATAGGTTCTTCTTTTGTCAAAGGAGTTCTTGAAGGCTATCTGGAAAAAAAGAGAAAATAAGTATGAAAGATTTTGGAAGACATTTTGCTAAAACCCTGTGTGTGTGTGTGTGTATATATATATATATATATATATATATATATATATATATATATATATATATATATATATATGTAGTACCCAAATGATTGTGGACATCAAGCACATCAAACATTAATTTCGTATTTTTTTTTGTTATTCAAAGCAAAGTGTCTCGGTGACTAATGCGCCTTCCCCGATGGTGTGTTATAAATGCAGGAAATGTCATAGGAAGCACATTTATGGCACACTAGGGAGTATCAGGCACATTGCAGCTTGAGACATACCAGATCAGTCACTTATCTGTCACGAAGCGCTGGCTGTAATAAAGTGCTGCACAGCATTAAAAGAAGAAGCCGTGGAAAACGGAACGGCCTTATAAGCTAAGCCATCGTTCTCCTTTCATACCGTGGCATTCTTTCACTTTAAACATTCAATTCATGTTCATGAATTTATATGTATTTGCTTTCTTTATTTTTGTTTTATATTTAATATTTTTTAGTTAATGCCTTTAATATAACATGGGTTAATATAGACTGGGTTTTACAAAATATTCAAATTAATTGAAACTAAAATAAATTTGTGTAATTGAAGTAAATGGGCGGGATACCAGCTGAGGGGTGGAGTCACCAGTGAGGCGGAGTTTTCTAGCACAGTCTGTTCTGTTGTGGAGTCTCAGTAGCATGAGGTATCACACACTGATCCATCAATAACAGAACTGTAGTGTTTAATTCAACATGTTCCTCAACATCCAGGTATTAAATAGTCACCTACAGTGAGTTGGGTATGAGTGTAGTGCATCATGTTCGATTTGAGACAGAGCCATGTTCGAATGTGTAAAAGTCAGGTAGTATATCATATCCTCTATATACACCCCTCCTTTACACATCTGTTCATTATTTATATTGTTTATTTGGTTATGTGTTGTGTTTATTTCCTTTTTATTGTGTTATTATTGTAAATGTGCAGCAGTTTTTATCCGTGTTATTCCTGAAGACTCTCAGTGTGAGTATAACCCATTATATTCGTTATAACACAATAAAAACAACAGAAACAGCTTAATGTCACGTAATGGCCAGCTTCAACCGTGAACTCCACTTCCCAGAATTCACCTCTGCATCACATGAATGAAAGCTGGTCACCTGACTCATTCTCCCACACTGCATCGTCGGCCTTCTGATTGCACCTTTCACCTTTGTCCAATCAGCCTCACGCTATAAATCACTCAGACTCTCAGGCAGGCAGTCTGATGTCTCGTCCGAGTCACACTAGTGGTGTTATGAAGCGGCTGGTTTGTGTGTGACTACTTTGTTCTCTTCATTTGCCTCTTCGGTTTTGTCTGTTTGCTGATCACCAGGTTTTGTGCCTGTTTTTGACTTTGGATTGTGTTTTGAATTATTTGTTTGCTTCATAAACACCAACCTGCATCTGCATCCGTATCTGCCGCTAACCCAACACTGAAAGTGTACTTTTATAATAACCATCATCTGATTAAATTATTACTGCCGCTTATGGAGTTTTTAAAAAAAGTTGTAATGACCTCAAACTGCAGCAGCAGGCCACAACCCTGAATTATTACTGTAATAATTCTCATAGTTCACCTATAAATACTATAACAACAAGAAACTAAAGCTAATAAACAGAAAATGCACTTTTTTTATTTAATGAATAAAATGTACATGCATTTATATTGTTATATTACAGATATAAAAAAGAATACAAATTATCAATAAAAAATATTTTTTTAAAATAATGTTAACCAAAAACTTATTTAACAATTATTGTAAAAAATAAAAAATAAAAAAAAAGTGCAAACTAAGAAAGCTGTAAGCTTTCTACAGAAGTGTGTTTTTACTGATTATCTTGTTTATGTTGTTTCCATCCTGCTATTATGTCTATAAAATATGTAAAAAAAATTATGAATTAATTTTTACGTGTAAATAAACAAAGCTATAAGATGATACTGCAAATGTATGTTTTTTTTTAAATAATTATTTTGTATTTATTATATTGTTCCAATTCTCCTACTAAAATGTGTGATCAAAAATATTTTTGAAAAACATTAAAAATAATCAGTAACAAAATCTTTGAGAAAGTGCAAAATAAGAAACGTCTAAGCTGATAGCTCAAAAAGTATATTTGTGTAATTGTTATATATTTATTATATAGTTGCGGCCCTACTGTTAAAAACGTCTATAAAGGTATTTGACGTGACTGAAAGCTCTTTGTCTTAGTCCCACTGTTATTACCTGCTAATGATGAAAGTAATAAATCAGTTCAGACGTGGTCATTGGTGAACTCTTCACCCTGCTGGCGTTCGTCCATCCCTCGTTCCTCATCTCTCCATCAGTCAGCGCCGGCCGCCTCCCGATCGTTCCCGAACATTCCTGCTGTTTCCCTGACTGACAGGATTTAATAACACGTTAAAAGAGTTCTCCGTTATTAAAGGCCATGCTCACTAATTTTTTGGGTCGATGTCAAGAGCCGGAGCTCGAGCCAGACTTCGTCTTTGGACTCGTTTTATTTTAACCCTCACTGTAGTGTGCACTATTTAGCAATGTTCTGTTCCACTGAACCAGAACAGCACTTCAGCTGTAAGGTTTAGTTTTGAAACTTATCAGTGATAAACATTACAGATAAAAACACGGAGCCTCACAGCTCTTCTCGTGCTAAATGTTAAGATTCATTATTAACACTTTAGCTGTAGCACTTTGGCTCTGAGGTATGTTTTTTTTTTTTTTGGTTTTCTTACTGAACAGCAGGTAAACAGAAGCGAGATTGTGAAGATGGCGTGTCTCCAGGCTGCCTGAGCAAACATTGAGCGCTTTTACTCGCTAAATTCAGCATGTAATTTAACGTTAAGTTAGCATTAGCGCAGGACACGGCCATTACCAGCACGTCTAAGAATGCGCGCCAAGCTGCGATCGCGCTTCCTGATAAGCTTCCATCTGCTCCGTTACCTCCAGCAGGACTTTAACTTGCTCCAGACGATGCTTAGTGTCCTGTGGTTCTTATTATTTTTAGCTTCTCATGTTCGAGGACGGTTTCTTTCTTCCTCTCTCAGGTTTCCTGACAGGATTATAGTGAGTGTATCAGCACATCTCTCCATCACTTCCAGCCTTAATCACTGCCTCAAAGTTCTCTCATTCTCTCTCTCTTTCTCATTCTCTCTCTCTCTCTTTCTCTCTCTCTCTCCCTCTCTCTCTCTCTCTCTCACACACACACACACACACACACACACACACTTTGTTAATTAGATTAGACATGCAGGTGGGGATGAAAACTTTTGCTCATGCTATGGCTGTGGCTGTTGAGCTTTTTTCTAAAATAACGGCCTTTAAAATAAACAAAACTTAAAATTCAGGATTTAGTTTTGCTCATATTGTACACACACACACACACACACACACACACACACACACACACACACACACAGTTTAATTATAGTTTACTTTCATAAAAAAATACAGAAGCATTTATTTTTAATTTTAGATTTGATTTTATTTTAGATTTTGAAGATGTTTATCTTGTTTCTGTTACTTGTTTCTAACATATAAACCAAAAAGACATTTTTTTTTTCAGTTTAAAAAAGTGTGTATTTAATCTGGACACAGTAAGGAGCAAACCAACATTCTCGTTGAATAAAAGGTGATAATAACTTAAAAAAAAAAAAAACTCTAAAGGAGGAAAATGTTCTATATTTATTATAGAACTAATCTAAGATATATTTGACCTTTTTAGCCGTTATGCCATTATAAGCAAAGAAACCTGGAAAAAAAATCAAATACATTAATAAAAACTTTGATGTTTTTACTTAATGTTTAAATTTGAGCTCCATTTTGCTCTCCTCTCGGCACATCTCTCCATCACTTCCAGACTGAATCCGTGCCTCTGCCTTCTCCCTGTTAATTTAATTATCCAGCGTTGTGATTGGCTGGAGTTTGTGGAGTTTGTGGAGTTTTTCAGCCTGTCACTGTGCTGCGTTTTATTCCTACGCGATGCTTTAAAAGCACAGAAAACTCTGTGAACTGCATCAGCAGGAAACATTTATTCGTTTGGAACGTGGCCAATTTTTCCCTCATTTTATGTAGAAAGCAGCGGAGTTCAGTCTGATTCACACACACACACACACACACACACACTCATACATTTTGTGACATTTTGCACTAGATTATTTATCTATCTATCTATCTATCTATCTATTATTTATTTATTTATTTATTTAAGAATGTATGAGAAAATATAAGGTTAATGTAAAATTTATACCTATGAAACAATCTCATCAGATACATTTTTTTTAGACATTTATCAGACCAACCAAGCAACCCATCTTTAAAATAAAAATAAAAATTAATTTTAAAAAATGATGGTAATGAAAAGTAAAATGTACATTTGACAGATAAGAAAGGAAAAATACAAAACAAAAATTCACGCTCAGGTTAAAAAATAAACTTGATCAATATTCTGACTAAACAACAACACTCACAATTTAAAATCCCATGTACAAAACATGGAGCAGAATGAATAATTAATTTTTTTGTTGTTGTATTTGTTTTGGTTTTTTTTTGTTAATTACAATATTTTTTAATTGTAATTAAAATAAAATAAAATAAATAAAGGTACAGAAAGTAATAACGATTTCCTCACTTCCTCAAAAAAAAAACTGAAAATAGTAAATATAAAACATTATTTACAATTAATTTTTGTACTATAGAGCAAAGCAGCAACTTTAAATAAAAAAGGTTTACTAGGACATTCATTTAAATTGAGACATTTCAGGAAAGTTTATTTTTGCTTGATTTTTTTAGGAAAAATACTGAAACATTGAAATTTTGGTTTTATTGTTTTTTTTATATTATTGGATTATTTTCAGCTTTGGATCTAAAGACAATTTTTTAGAAGGAGACAAAAATCTTAAATTACAAAGAAGAACTACAACAAAATCACACAATATGATCAGGGATAATAATTAACAAAGCAAAAAATGTTTTGGTTTCAGGTTGTCTATAAAATTCAAATTAAAAGCAAAAAAAAAAGAAAAAAACTGAGTAATCATTACGAAGGGCATGAGAGCTAAGTCATGATTATCTCCACTCTAAACCCACTATTCCTTTTCTTTTTTTCTTTCTTTCTTTTTTTTTTTTTAAAATCAAATTATAAACAGAGTTTCTCCACCTGTCACTATGTTACCTTAAAAAAGCGGATAAAAGGAAACTTCTTCTGATTATTGTTATTGTTATTTTTAGCTTTTCCAGCTCAGGGCCAGTTTCTTTTTTCCTCTCTCGGGTTTCCTGGCAGGATTAGAGTGAGTGTGCGTTCATCTGATATCAGCACATCTCTCCATCACTTCCAGACTGAATCCGTGCCTCTGCCTTCTCCCTGTTAATTTAATTATCCAGCGTTGTGATTGGCTGGAGTTTGTGGAGTTTGTGGAGTTTTTCAGCCTGTCACTGTGCTGCGTTTTATTCCTACATGATGCTTTAAAAGCACAGAAAACTCTGTGAACTGCATCAGCAGGAAACATTTATTCATTTGGAACGTGGCCATTTTTTCCCTCATTTTTTGTAGAAAGCAGCGGAGTTCAGTCTGATTCTCACACACACACACACACACACACACACACACACACACACACACACACACACACTCAGGTTTTTCTTATCTGATCCTGGAAAAGAAAAAAAACTGAAAATGTCCAGCAAACATGCAGGTGTACCACACGTTTGTCTCTTCACTTTAGCCCTCAGCGTGACTTTGGCGTAGTGTTGGTGTGATGTTTGTGTCATTGCTGTTGGCGTGGCTGTGACACTGGTGAAGGTGTAATGTTGCTGTGGCATTGGTGTGATATCGGTGTGTTGTTGCTGTGACGTTAATGTGACGTTGCTGCGACGTTGGTGTGATGTCGGGGTGACACTGGCATTACAATGGCATGATTGTGATGTTGACATGATGGTGTGATGCTAGTATGTTGGTGTGATGTTGCTGTGATGTAGGCCTGACTTTGTGATGTTGGCGTAACATTGCCGTAATGTTAGTGTGATGTTGGTGTAACATTGCGGTAATGTTAGTGTGATGTTGG
>CM040985.1:10992853-11010043 GCA_022985145.1 Pangasius djambal
GAGTATGTAGAGCTGTAATAGCTGCTAATGGGGATTTCTTTGATGAATCCAAAATTTGAGTATTTTTCTATGTTATGTTCATGTTTATGTTCATAAACTTTTTATTTAATAAAATATGTTTTCATAGTTTGTGTTGTCCCTTATTATCCATGCAAAATGGTCACTAACTAAAGAGGATTTATGCTGATATTGCCCAAAAGCCCTATTTTGTTCAGGCGTTTCCAAACTTTTGGAGGGCAGTGTATATATATAAAATTTAATTTTGAATGTTTTAAATGAATTTATTAAAATAATAATAATAATAATAATAATAATAATAATAATAATAATAATAATAATAATGTATTTTACATATTAAAATATTTCTGAATATCTCTTGTTTATGCTACAGTTTATTATATTTTATTTCTATAATTATATTATGAAATGACATCAATCTAGTATATAAAACATTGATAACTAATGGAATAAAAACACTGTGCTGGTCTTATATGCACAAAAGTGGAATATGACATTAATTTAATTGGGAAAAAATGCACTTTACTATATAAAAATTCTAGCAGTCGTTCCCTGCAGTCACCCCCGAAAAAAACTCTCTCTCATTATATTTGATCTTTTTTTTTTTACTGAGAGATATTATAATTTAAACAGCATAAGATTTACTTTTATGTACTTTTACTTGCTGAGTGATGACTACTTTAAGACGAATGGGGCAAAACCACAGACAAATACAAATGAAATGAAACAGTAACATCTGCTGTTATTTTAATGCTTGGGTGATTTCTGAAATGAAACAAATCTCTGGTTGTGGATCTGAAGGCTGTGCTTTTCATGTACGATGCGAGCACGCACTCTGTCAGACGCTAGAACTGTTCGGCTCTCATTAATAACACTACACACAGCACCACATTATCTACTGTCATCCGACACTCAGTTTTCTTTATAAACAAGAGAAAAAGTGGTGTTTGACATATCATATTTTAATAATAAATTTCAGCATTTCAGTATTATCTGTATTAACATGAGATACAGTGTCAATCACACACTTTCCCATCGCATGTAGTTAGTGTGTAGAAAAGCAATACGTTTGGGACAGAAGCTATACGAGGTGAAATTAGTTCATATTTACATGTATATGTTTAAATCGTTTGTTCTAAAGCTACTAAAATGTAGATGAGTTTTTACTTGTTAGGCTTACTTCACTGAAAATAAGTCCTTCTGTCCCAAATGTCTTGCTTTTGTACATTGTTTTAGTATATTTTAGTCATTTATGAATATATAAATATATATCCTAATGCTACACAGTGCAGTGCAGTGCAGTGTAACATGTAAATACAACAATGAGAATGTAAGTCATAATCAATAATCCTTAAACAGATTTGTAAAAAGAAATAAATAAATTCAACCATGATTGTAACCGAGTCTCACAAGTCCCTTATCATACAGCTATAAGTCCTTGTTTACTTCTTTACAATGTTCATGTTGTGGTTATAAATAATCATTTGCAGATCAACTACAGAGAGAAGAGTAAGCAGGGCCAGGTGAGTGGCTCCAAAGAGCTAAGGCCAAGAGATGGTCAAAGTGCTAAGAGAACTGGACAACAGCTTGTCTCCAGAGAGCTAAGAGGGCGGGGCCAGGTGGATGGATTCAGAGAGCTAAGAGGGCGGGGCCAGGTGGATGGATTCAGAGAGCTAAGAGGGCGGGGCCAGGTGGATGGATTCAGAGAGCTAAGAGGGCGGGGCCGGGTGGATGGATTCAGAGAGTTGAGGGGGTTGGGGCCGGATGGGTGGATTCAGATGGATAAGGGTGGTGGTAGGTGGATGCTTTCAGAGAGCTAAGAGTGCAGGGCCAGGTAGATGGATTCAGAGAGCTGAGGGGGTTGGGGCCGGATGAGTGGATTCAGAGGGATAGGTGGTGGTAGGTGGATGCTTTCAGAGAGCTAAGAGTGCAGGGCCAGGTAGATGGTTGAAGAGAGCTAACAGGGGACAGGGAAAGGTGGATGATGGGGAGGGGCCAGGTGGATGGCTGAAGAGTGGTCATCTTCAGAAAACTAAAGGGGTGGGGTCAATGACAGCTCCAGAGAGTTGAAGGGGTGGAGCTAACCATAACCAATAAAAACCAACTTGTGAAGTATGAACTGGGTAAGTTTAAAAAAAACTGTGTTATAACAAATTTGCAAAAGTCTTTAAATAATAAACCTGGACATTGTGAATGCATGAGTGTGTGCTGTGTGTGTTCATCACATGAAAAAGGATCCTATAAAATTATTGCTTTGCATTTCAGTGTAGCTTTTAAATGATATCAATAATAAATATTATGGTCACTGCATGCACTATACCTCGTTCATTCCATGGCTCCTCTACTGCATTCTGTACAGGAAATACACACGCGCTTTACAAACAGTGTGTGTTAAACTTCATTCCTTAAACACCATCCTGAGGACAAATAATGAATCAAATGAAGAAAACTACAACTAAAATCAAAACCACAATTTCTGGCGTTAAAATATGACTAGACGTTAGTTATGTGACAATAATCAAAATAAGAACATTTGAAATAGCTTTGTCATTTATCAACACTGTGCTGTACTGCACTTAAACCCAGAAAATTCTAAAAAAAGAAAACAAAAAGGACAAACCAACAACAACAAAAATAAATAAAAGATAAACAAACAAAAAGAAACCACCACAATGCAGTATATGGTTAATACACATAAAAAAAATTGTGATAAACAAATATATACATAAAATACAGAAATGTATAACAATTAACAATAAATAGTACCAATAACTGTGTTATCCCACACAGCATGAAATCTGCTCTAAACATTTAAAGAAAACTGAATTTCAACATAATACTTTTTTTTTCACTTTGAATTGTATGTATTGTGAATGCAGTTGAGTGTAAAAGTCTGAATCGGAGTTATTTAATTTAATAATGAGTTATTTAACACAGAGACAGACTGAAATGTATCTGAATTTCCCGGTTGCTTTTCCATCCTCTCTGCTTTAAAGTCGTAATGTGATACCACTATAACTAATCATCAAACATTATCTTTGGCATAAAACACACATACATACTGAGGACAGAGTCACATAGACGTATGCGTTTTTTTAGTATTTATAACCCAGGCAAGTTTCTCTTATGGTTTTCACCTCCAGAAATGACAGAATGACATCATCATTTACAGACTTTCCATATAAAAAAAAAATCCAGGTATGAAAATGAGGATTGTATTCATGTTTAATTAAGCTATGTACAGGGAAGTGTGAAAATTTGTACACTCTGACTTTGATATGATGAACCCCACAAAAGTGCATTTAATGCAATGTTTCTGATACACTGTATATAGCTGGTCATACCCGTGTGGGTCGTGTCTCATTCCTCAGTGTGCTCCAGTGTAGTGCGCTCGACGAGCCTCTTGTATGAGATGGCCATCATAATCTAAGAGAAAAATCACACAATCACCTGCAGAGGGCAATAAAGTGCAAAAGTCTAAATGGAGTCAGTGATCATTTTCAGTGTTCCAACTGTTTCCAGCACACCAAGATGACTTCCCCTCACATGATTGTGTACTTTCAGCAAAGTAATAAAGTGAGGGCAAATATACTGACTGAGTAATGAAACAGCCCTGATAAGGACGGGACAAGGGTGAATTAAAAACAGGACTGGAACACAGCCAAAATGAACACACACACACACACACACCCCCACCCAAACTTACAGTAAGCAGTGCCAGTAAGCCCATCATCACTCCCAGCATCACATAAAGGTTAAAGGTCAAAGTTCCGGCCCATAACGGACCCAGAATAGTTGCCAAACCTCCAACAGAGCGCCGAATTCCCTGACTGAAACCTGAACACACACACACAAATATTTTATTGTAATTCTTTAATTAATTGCTTAATTAATTAAAGTTGGAGCCAATTTGCACCAGTTACACCCCTTTACTGTATAAATAAACTAACACACATGTGATTGGCTAGCATCAATGTGACTGACAGGAGAAAGACAAAGCTGGCCCCTCCCACCCAGAGAACATAACTGTTATACTCTAATGGACTCCTGACCACAGGTTCTATCACTGGAATCTGAACATGTGATATCTTGAAAATGTTTAAAAAAAAAAAAAAAAAAAAAAAAAAAAAAAAAAAAAAAAAAAAAAAAAAAAAAAAAAAAAAAAAAAAAAAAAAAAAAAAAAAAAAAGGTTCAATCATCATCAGCAGCAGCATCATCATCATCATCACATTCTAATGAATATGAGAATATGTGTTCTATGAAACTTCAGCGTTGTCTCACCCTGTGTTTTCTCAGCAGTCACTTTGGAGAAGAGAGACACCTGAGCGACGGCGATAAAGGGCAGACCCAGCACCTGCAGGAACACGCCGACGATGAACTCTGCTAACTGCCACGAGAATCCACCTACAGCAGAACAACAACAACGGTAAAGTCAAAATCATCTGATCAAGCTGGTCCTGCTCCATACACACACTCACACACACACACACTCACTGAGCATAGAGTGACTCAAGCCCTCTATCCAGCTCCTACTAGCTTAATTACACAGGTTTTGTGTGTGTGTCTGTGTCTGTGTGTGTGTGTGTGTGTGTGTGTGTGTGTGACATTTTACTGAGTTTTAAATTATTTAAGTTTATTTAATCTCTTTCTGAGACAATACACTGCACATCTTAATATGAGTCAGAGTGCATTAAATGCTGATGAGCATTTTAATATGAGCTGGAGCGTAATACAATGTGATTCACTAAAGAAATAAGGGGACGTCCCCTTGACTAGCACTGATGGGTACAAAGGCCATGCCTCCTTCACTGAGACTGAGACGTTCTGAGGCCACGCCTCCTACACAGGCACAGAGGCCACACCTACTTCATGGGGATTGACAGTTACAGAGGCCACACCTTCTTAATGGGGAGTGACAGGTACAGAGGCCACACCTAATTCATGAGGAGTGACACACACAGAGGCCACACCTTCTTCATGGGGAGTGACACACATAGAGGCCACACCTTCTTCTTGGGGAGTGACACGCACAGAGGCCACACCTTCTTCATGGGGAGTGACACGCACAGAGGCCACACCTTCTTCTTGGGGATTGACAGGTACAGAGGCCACACCTTCTTCTTGGGAACTGACAGGTACTGAGGCCACACCTTCTTCTTGGGAACTGACAGGTACTGAGGCCACACCTTCTTCTTGGGAACTGACAGGTACTGAGGCCACACCTTCTTCTTGGGAACTGACAGGTACTGAGGCCACACCTAATTCATGAGGAGTGACACACACAGAGGCCACACCTTCTTCATGGGGAGTGACATGCCCAGAGGCCACACCTTCTTCATGGGGAGTGACAGGTACAGAGGCCACACCTTCTTCATGGGGAGTGACAGGTACAGAGGCCACACCTACTTCATAGGGATTGACAGACACAGAGGCCACACCTACTTCATGGGGACTGACAGGTACAGAGGCCACACCTACTTCATGGGGACTGACAGGTACAGAGGCCACACCTACTTCATGGGGACTGACAGGTACAGAGGCCACACCTTCACTGGGACTGATACACACGAAGGTCACACATCCTTTGCTGGGACTGACACATACACACAGAGAAAGAGAGAGAGAGAGAGAGAGAGAGAGAGAGAGAGACAGACAGACACTCACCCTGAGGGTTAGCAAGGAAGATGAGACACCAGACACAGGAAATGTTGGCGAGGAAGACGCCGATGGACAGCACCACCCTCTCCTCCACCTTCCTGCTGATCCAACGGACGAAGACGAAGCCGGCAATCACTTCCACTCCACACACACAGTACATCACACTGTTCTCCAACTCACCGAAATTAAAGTACTGCTGCGTCAGCGGAGTCACCATCGTCTGTTACCCAGGCAACATGGAATACACACCCAGTCCGAGGTCACAACCAGGAAGTGGTAATGTATAAACTCTGTGGCTGCGTTCCCATTAAACACTTTAGCCATTTCTCACAGATTGCACTCACTTTCAGACAAAAAACTTGCATCACTTCTCTGACGTCCTTTTAAACCACTATATTTTATTGTTGTGCTTTTTAAACTTTTGGTTTTGGAAGCGATACAAAAGAGCAAGAGCTTCCTGGAGCATCTTTATTAAAAAAAAAAAAAAAAAAAAAAAAAAAAAAAAAATTAAAAAAAACTTTTTCCCCTTCTTTCCTCTTTTTCTTTTTTGATTTTTTCTTTTTTCTTGATTTTTGAACAGCAAATGTAAGGTTGTCTTCAGAACAACTACTTGCCAGATCATATGCTTTGATCTGATCATTCTGCGTTCATGTTAATGTGCTTGTGTGTGTGTGTGTGTGTGTGTGTGTGTGTGTGTTCACCTCCAGTGCTGTCTGGTTGAACAGTGTGATGAACTGAGCCGTGAGCAGAACCACCACCTCCTCTCTCAGAAACTCTGTTAAAGCACACATAAAAACATTAAGAAAGAAAGAAACAGATTTTAAAAAGAGTATGCGTATATAATATTCATGCACCAAGTATGACGTTTCAGAGGGAAACCGCTCTCAGAATTCAGCAGTGCTTTTGAACATTGCATGCTCAGTGGCTTCCTTCTACTCAATTCTGGCAAGACGTACTTGTACTAAGACCACATGCAGTTAGAAGTCAGCTTTCTGATTACGCAGTAACTCTGGATGGCCTTTCAGTTGCATCATGCACAGCAGATTCCTGTCTTTCATTTGAAGCTCATGTAGATAATATTACTAGGACAGCCTTCTTTCATCTCAGAAATATTATGTGAAGAAATAAAATGTTAAGAAATTTAATGTCACTACACGATGCATAAAAACTAGTTCATGCTTTTGTTACCTTTAGGTTGGGTTATTGTAATGCCTTACTGTCTAGATGTTCCAGTTAGTGTATAAACAAGCTCCAGTTAGTCCAGAATGCAGAAGCCAGAGTCCTTACTAGAACAAGATGACCCCATCACCCTTATCTTATCCACACTGCAATGGCTCCCAGTAAAAGTTCACACTGATTATAAAATACTGCCATTGACCTATAAAGCACTGAATGGTCTCACGCTGCAGTACCTGAGCGAACTTCTGGTCTTTTCTGATCTGCCACACCTATTTCGATCAAAAGGTGCAGGCTGTTTGTTGGTACCTCGAATAATGAAGGCTACAGCTGGGGGCAGAGCTTTCTCTTACAAAGCACCACAGTTATGGAACAGCCTTCCACTCAGTGATCGAGACTCAAACACAGACTTAGTCTTTAAGTTCATGCTGAGACAAACCTTTTGTTAATAAGATTTTTTTCTTAGACAAAGGAGCAGATCTGGAGGGTTCATGGGCATAGAGTGTTTTGGTGAACTGGGACGTTTGGATGATGTCATTCCCCCACTCGCACGCATTCACTCAGGTTTGCTGACAGAGGAGTGGCTGGCCGCTTTACGTCCCAGGATGCCATCATGTCTGTGTTACCTTCTGGCTCTTCTTTTTAGTTATGCTGTCAGAGTTAGTCTTGGTGGAGTCCCTGCTTGCACACTGCTCACAATGTACATTTTCTTAAACATTACATGACAAGCACACACCTAATAATCTGTGTTCTCTCTCTCTCTTCCCACTTCCTCTCTCTCTCTCTCTCTTGAGCTACACATGCTACTCCCGAGTTACCAGTGATCTTTGCCATGGTTGCCTCTGGCTTTCTCATTAGGGATAAATTTATATATTTAAAATTTATATTCAGATTTCTGTAAACCGCTTTGTGACAATGTCCATTGTTAAAAATTCACCATATAAATAAAATTGAATTGAATTTGTATGTATTATCAACTATGTATTATCAAAATGGCTTGTAAGAACTGCTTGCAGAACACACACACACACACACACACACAGACACACACACACACACACACACACACCTCGTGCAGCACTGAAGTGTCTGAAAGGGTTGGAATGGATCTGTTCAAAAGGTGGTGAGGGCGGAGTCAAGTTGCCATTAGCGATGGTCTGGTCCATTACAGGTGAGTTGTGGAGTGTTCCATATGACTCAGAGAGGTCATTGGGTCGAACCAACAGCCTCTCTTCTTCTTCTGGCTTCTCTTCTTCTGATCCCTCGTTCCTTCCTCTGAGATCCCAGTACATCAGCAACACAATGAGCTGCAGCAGCAGCCACAATAGACACATGAAGATCTGCACACACAAAGACACACACACACACACACACACTCAAAATATAAAAACAATGCACTATTTAAACCATCTGCTTCATCTGACTAGTAGCTTGTCATAGATCAACAGGAATTATCCTGGCGATGGGGTCCACGTCACCTACATCAGGACTGACTGTGTTGCAAATGAGTCATCTATGCAACCTGAGTGCAAACTGCCCTTAACACCTCATCACAAAGACACTTAAGTTTTGTAACTGTCTCTCAGTGCCAACCTTCCTTGCTGAAATCTGATTGGCTGATGGCAGCCATTTTAAGTAACCCAGCCTTCATTCAAAATCCCCTTAGAGTTTTACACACTGATGCCATACACAAAAATTCAGCTCGATTGGACTTAACTCTGCCCCCTCTGAATGACCACTCCTGAAAATAATAAAGATCTACAACTAAACACATTAGTGTATATGTCTGTGTGTGTGATTTACCCCAGGAGCGGTGTATTTATTCACCACGAACGGTCCAAGCTGGAAGTCACACAGTCTGAGGAAAATGTTGAATGCAGGACCTGAAACACGACACGAATAAGGACAAGAGCATCATCACTATTAAAACATGAGAGTAACATCTCATGGAATGGCAGAGAGATATACCACAGTGCTGTGGATTCGGAGTGGTCAGAGGGTGTTGATTAGTTTTCTATAACAGCAGCTGTGACAGTAGTGCAGCTGGAAATCACACGTTTATATTAATGCACTCGTTCTACTACATTATCGTTTCTATAGTAACAGCTCATTCACAGGGACTTGTACAATGGACGCTTAACATACAGATCTTTAAAAAATCGTTGATAAGTTTTCCGTAAGGAGATGTTTATAAATATTTATGGAAGGAGTCTCCGGTGTCAGCGCGTTGTAACAGTCAGAGGTAAAACCCCTGTTGTGGAAATGCTGTTTGTAGTGAAACACACAGCTTTATTTTCTTCACTAATGCAAAAAAAGCAACAGAATGCTTATTAAAATAAACATCAGAGCTGTGTAGTGTTTTACTGAATTACAGCCATGACACACCACCACCTCGTGTTCTATTGCTCACAGTATATATATATATATATATATATATATATATATATATATATATATATATATATATATATATATATATCATACTGGAAATGAAGTAAAAGCTAATAAAGGGTCTAAAGCAAAACTCGGTAAATTTTTGCAAACTTTAAAATAAAAGCTGCAATATATTTTCATTGACACACTCAAAATAAAGTGTGTTCAAACAGTTATTCAACTGTCAGATTATAAAAACATAGACCATAAAACAAAGTACACGGAAATAAACAGACACATGCCTAATACAAATACAGTGTCACGTCACATTACAGGTACTGATATTGTTAGTATTTTATAAGTATTGTATTATATATAATACTTATACCAGTCATTATATAAGTATCCATGACACTAATACATTGTACATTAATTGTCAAGGTACACTGAATCAATGATCAGCACATGTCTGATGTCAGTCTTCCTCGACTAAAAACACTGCTGCAGAATTTCATTTAAAATAATAATTAACTGATCAATGATGACCAAACAACATAAACAATCCAGCAAACTGACCAATCAGAAGGCCAGCTTGTCTGCAGGCCATGACAGCAGCGAAGACAGTGGACCGATCTTCAGGGGCCGTGATTCTCGTCAAGAAACCAAATATAGATGAACCAGCTCCTGTCCCGATTCCTGTTACGGAAAAACAATAATACTCAACACCACACAGCATAGTACAACGCTGTACAACACTACACAAATGTACACCATGTGAAACAATTTTACACAACATTAAACAACATTATAACTGAAGGTTTGTAATGTATGAAAACTGTAACATCATAAAACCTGCTGCTGTTTCTGTACATTTACATAACATGCAAAACAAAAGGAGAGATATGGTTAGTATGCTTTCCTTGTGGGACTTTTATTATTTGCTGCAGAAATTAGGAAAAGTGTTCTCTTTCTCACCTGCAACAAAACGACTGCTCAGTAGCAGCCACTTGGAAAATCCTGTAAAATACATAAAATTACCTGAAATACAGAGAGAAAGAGAAATGATCAGATCGTCTTTTCTCCTTCAGGTTCTCAGCTTATTACATGAGACTTAGAGAGATGTATACATTTACGTTTATATATTATATAACAGCTGAATAAAACACTTACTGCTCTGAAGGTCATTTTCGTTCGATTTTTCTAACATCTTAACGGATTTTATAGATTAAACACTAGGCACGAAACATGATGCTGTAAAAGAACCATTTATTGGTTTCCTACAGAGCCTTTGGCTGATGGATTTTTAACACTGAGAACAGAAAATTCCCAGCATAAATGTTAACATAATGTGAAAAAGTACAATTCAGTTTATTGTGAAAATAACAAAAAGCTTCAGTGAATGAAAGATTCTCTCAGAAACCAAAAATGATTCTTTAGGGAACCAAAAATGGCTCTTTTATAGTATCATTCTAAAGAATCGTTTGTGTGTGTGTGTGTGTGTGTGTGTGTATGTGTTTTACCAATGATTTCAAAGCAGTTGGCGAACAGGATGATCTTCTTGGTGCCATGTGTCCTGTCGGACCAGAGGCCGAATAACGGCCCTGAGAGCAGGCCACTAAAGCTGAATGCTGACAGACTGAGACCCAAAAAATATGGAGCAGCGTCCAGCGTCTGCAGGAAACGCCAGATCGTAGGTAAAATCACAGCTGACGACAATTAAACAGACCAACAGAGAGAGAGAGAGAGAGAGAGAGAGAGAGAGAGAGAGAGAGAGAGAGAGAGAGGAGGGTTTATTAGATGTGTGTGACAGCAACAAGTCAGACAATAGACTTGTATTATATTATTATTATATTATATATAACTATTAACTGTCTGTCTCTCTATTGATCTGTCTGTATGTTAAACAGTGTCGGTCTGTCTCTCAGTATGTCTATCATTCTGTTATTCTTCTTGTCAGTTGCTTAGACTGTCTGTCAATCAGTCTGTCTGACTGTCAGTCTTTCTGTCAGTTGGCCTGACTCTCTGTCAGTCTGTGAGTTGGTCAGTTTGTGGGTCAATTGGTTCATTTGTCTGTCAGTCATTCTGTCTGTCTGTCAGTTAGTCTGTCTAGTGTCAGTTGGTCAGTCTGTCAAACTGTGTACTAATCTGTCTGTCAGGGAGTCTGTCTCTTTGTCTCTCGGTGAGTAGGTCTGTCTGTCTGTCTGTCTTTCAATCAGCCTTCCAATCAGTCAGTCTGCCCGTGTGTCCGTCTGTGCGTTTCTATGTCTATCGTTAATTCTCTGAAGATTTTCTGTCACTTAATTTTTTATCTGTCTGTCCATTATCTATTCATCTGTCTATCTTTTATACTACTTGTATTATATTAAGGGATTGAGCTCACAGATAAATCACTGAATTCGTGCAGTGGGTGAATGGAATGCTAATTTAATTTAGAATGAATTTACAAACAGTGTGTTTATAGAATTTAATCTAGTGTCATATTATTGCTTTAATTCCACACTAACAGAAATAGAAGCACATGCTATGTGCAAAATGAGGTGTGTGTATTGTTTCATATTCATAGAAAATTATTTAACCCTTTAACTGTCACTCATTAAAATAGTATTAAAAAATTTCTTTTAGAAATTATAGACCTCTACCGTACGGCTGAGATGTCAGTTTATGGAATAGATGCTATTCACAAATTGCTATATTTCTTAACATTTTTCGTGAAACACAATCATTTTAATCTCTCTTTAAAACCTTAAAGCAGTTTATTGCTTTTTTACACTCCATCAACATGTTTTTGGCCTGTAAATGTCCCATCAGTTACAATGGTTAGGTACACAAATCTGTATATATTGACATATACTTCATCATATGGCATTTCTGCTTTAAAATCAGGCATTAATTGTCATTTTATACATGCAAACTATTTTGATTCTATGAACAAAAAAGTTAAAAAAATAAATAAATAAATAAAAATAAAACATTAATTCCAGGTATCGCTGAGTTCATTTTGATTGCATATTTCATATCGAACATATTCAGTTCAATTCAATTTTATTTGTAGAGCGCTTTTAACAATGAACATTGTCTCAAAGCAGCTTTACAGAACATAAGAAACAGTAAAACATGCAACAGTCCTAGATGTTAGACAAAATGATCCCTAGTGAGCAAGCCTATGAGGAAGAAATAATTGCAATTTGGAACAAACATCTGTATACATGTACAGATACTCCATTATATGGCATTTCTGCTTTATAATCAGGCACCATTTGGTGCATCGCCATTTTATTTTAAGTAAATGCTGACATATCCACTCCAACATCTTCCTACCATACTACTGTGCTAACATCTGCCCTGAGTCCTGGTCGTTTCTACCTTTTACCGACTTATCGTCCGCACGGTTGAGCATGTTTTTGTAAAATTCTGGCACAATGGATTTAAAACATTTTTGATATTTAATATCATACTCCTATTCTTTAAGGTCTCTTCTATCTGAAGAATCATCATGGTTTATCCCTTACCTACCATATTCCTGCTTTATGCCCTAATCTTTAGGGGGTGATTGGTGGTGCTGCCCCTGTCGGCAGAGTGGGGAAAGTGCAGGAACTGCTGCTCCACACGGCTGTGTTGAAATCAGATACTCTTTATGCACATTGATTAAGGGGGGTTGGAGCCCCACACCAATCAGGACGCTGGGCAGATTTTTTTTTTCTTTTCATATGTTTTTTCACTGTCAAAGTCAGCTCTACTGCATGGTTGAGAAGTCAGTTAAAAGAGTTTTTAAGCTCGTGTGCGGGAAAAAAATAACATGAAATATATGAACAATACATAAAACTAGTTAATGGTGACCTTCAGTGCAGACAAAACAGATGCATTAAAGATCAGTGCATTTATTTTATATCTAAAACACCTCAAAGTGATGCTATAAATGCTTTGCATCATACATTTGTATTGATCATTACTGATCAGAAATGATAACACAGTATATAACTTGAATGAAATTGCATGCATATGCTCACCATATTCCACTCCACTCAGCAGGAAAATCAGTCCGATTGTAATAAATGTCAGCTTTCTCTTGCGGCCATAATCCATGTCTGCTGCTTAAACCTGCTCGCTGACTTTAATAAATAAGGGTAAGTGTGTGAGAATATAATCAGCACTGCGTCCATAATATAAGCCCATTATACCTGCGCTGATTTCCCTCAATACACAGACACCGCGTCTACCTCCTGAGTTCCCGTCCTGATTCCACCAGGTCCCGCCTCCTGCACAGGGATTGGCTAGTCGTATCCGTCTCCTGCGCGATGATTGGCGCGAGTTTTATATTCGTTAATGAACAGCCAGGTTCCGGAAGTAAAAAATAAAAAATTACCTTTTTTAAAAAAAGACTTTTTTTCATTTATTAAAAAAAAGACTTTTTTTAACCATTCATCAGTTTATATTTATCCACTTGACATTTCATTAACCACTTGGTATTTTAACTCAAATGTGTTTTTTTCCCAGAAACTTCTTATGACTAGTGTAGTCCATACATAGTAAATACTAGCTCAGTTAAACAGCAAGTATGAGGAAAAGTGAAGATGCTAACGTTAGCTATAGCGTGCCTCTTCATTTTAATCATATTTAAGTGACAGATTATATATATATATATATATATATATATATTATACACACACACTATATGGCCAAAAGTCTGTGGACACCTGACCATCACACCCATATGTGGTTCTTCCCCAAACTGCTGCCACAAATTTGGAAGCGCACAATTGTATAGAATGTCTTTGTAGGCTATAACATTACAATTTCCCTTCACTGGAACTAAGGGGCACAAACCTGTTCCAGCATGATAATGCCCCTGTGCACACTGCCATTATCACATGAAGACATGGTTTGCCAAGGTTGGAGTGGTAGAACTCGAGTGGCCTGTACAGAGCCCTGACCTCAACCCCACTGAACACCTTTGGGATGAACTGGAATGGTGGCCTCCTCACCCACCATCTGTGCCTGACCTCATTAATGCTCTTAATGTGGGGAAAATCCCCATAGCCACACTCCAAAATGTAGTGGAAAGCCTTCCCAGAGACGTGGAGGATATCAGCAAATTGGGACTAAATCTGGAATGGGATATTCAACAAGCACATGCTGTATGAATGTTATGGTCAGGTGTCTGAAAACCTTTGGCTATATAGATATATAAAATTGCTATATTTATTCTCTAATTTATTCTGTAATGTGTAGACTCACACAAAAGCAGATTCCCATGTTGGAAGCACAATAAGACCTACAGCCATTTATTTACAGGCTTAAGATTGAGATTTCTATCCTAAATAAGTGCTGGCCAGCCTATCCTGTGACACTCATTAAGCCACAGCAGTGATATTGTAGTCTAAATGCACACACACACAGCCATTCAGTCTCAAATTAAATTTAAATTTCTTAATCTCTGCTCAGTCCAAGTCACATTTAAACCCTACATTATCTGCTACTCGACTGTTTACTTATTCTGTGGAGTATGACAGTGTTTATAGCACTGTACACTCATCCTGTCACACTGTGACTCTGTTTATGACATAGTTTTGTCTTTATGACACTGTGTTGCTCTGTAGATATATTTTACACGCGTGAATTTATTTAAGTATCTCATGTTCTTGCACTTATTTCCTGGGTGTAAACCCCCTGCCCATGCTGTCCATTTGGTGAAAGATTCAACATTTCCTGGCATGTTGTCTGACCCAAGTCAACCAAAATACACAGTTGTATAACCTTTGCTTATCTATGCATATGTAAGTGCAAAGGTTTTGCATTATGCTTAAGAAAGAAAAATATATCTCTATTTTACAACACATTGATGGAATTAGAAGGCATTAATTAGGAAATGGGGATGTATTATTGAATAATACAACTGAAAGGATCTGTATGCCATTTAGAGGACAGTTACAGAGTTAAAGGGCCAACATACAACAGAAGTATTATTGTAGAATATTATTATTATATATAATTCCATTCAGAAGGGGGTGCAAACTTTTGAACTGATATAATTTAACCTTCTTTGCTATTAACTTGACCTGTCATCATTTTGTGAAACCATATACACGTAATGTCTTTAATGCCATTTGTTGTAGGCTTTATTTTGTGCTAAGGGTGTACAAACTTTTGCACTCCCCCTTACAGCATGTGTAGGTGTCATTTACTGAGTAAAAATGAAAAAGACTGATTTAAGTACAAATAAAAGCCCTTTATTTACATTATCATCACTTTTCGCTAACTTTTCCCCACCTTTTATAAAACAGCTGGAGATTTCAGAGCTGCACTTCCCTCATGCTGTCACCATCAGCACACCACCACACACACACACACACACACACACACACACACACACACACACACACACACAGCTGTGTTAGAAAGCAAGTTTCTTCATGAGCAGGTAAACTCTGGAGTCCACCTCAAAGCCGTGCAGGTTGTTGGCGTCACCCTGAAGTCGCATCAGCAGGCCACCGTATGACACGTAGGCAGAGCTGGAGAGCGGGAAAAAGGGGAAGAGTGTCAGAGTCCAGCACCTTGAAATTAAAGGGTCAATTTGCAATTGTTCTATACATGCCACTGAAAATATAAAAGATGTTTTACCCCAAAATATTGTTTAAAAGTAGAGTAAAATGAGAGTTCAAAACCTTATTGCTCAATATAAAAAAAATGACCATTTTGTTCAGGTGGAACTTTGTAATTCCTGCATAAAGATCTACACAATAATTTGTAATTGATATTTCATTTGTCCTGTCTGTGCTTTTATAATAATAATAAGAAGAAGATTGGATGAGAATCAGATATCAAATCTAACAGGTGTATGATACTGAACATGGAGAAAGTGAGATCAGTGATTCTCTAAAGGAAAATAATGTGCATGAGAGATAGCATGTTAACGATCACACTCACAGACGCGTTGCTGCTTCTGTCGACGTCTCGTCTCCCTCGATCTTATACACTTTACCGTACATGGCGTAATCAAACTGATCCGCCCTGAAGAGAGGAAACACACACACACCTTTCAGCACTGTGGAGTAATAATAATTCTAACACATAATAGACGATTAAGGCACTAATACAGAAAACATTACAAAAAAAAAAATCAATCATGACATACCTTTAAAAAATGATTTATAAAAATAAAATGCAAAGAATATATAAATACTAATAGAAATAATACTAGTAGCATTGAGAAAAAAAAAATTATTAATAATTAACATATATTGTTATTGCTTCTATTATTATAATTTTCATACAATTAATAAAATAATTAATATAATATAAAAATAATGTGAAAGTAACATGCCAATGAAAGTAAGGTAAATAATAAAAGCTAGTCAAAGAAAAAAAAAAAAAAAGAAGAAGATGGTTCAGGGTTGCCAGACTGAATGCATAGTCCAGAGCACATTATTTAAAAACATTTTTTACTCCACTATTCAGACAAAATGACAAACAGCACGAGTGCAAGCCCATTTTCGTTCGGCTCAGGATTTGAAAACAAGAAAAGAAAAACAGGATCATGATCAATCTGGCAACCAAGTCAATGAATCAGAACGTTAGGCTTTGGGTTGCCAGATTGATCATAATCGCTGGGGTTTTATAGACGGTGGGCATTAGTGTCACCTGGACGGTCGGTCGTCTGTGGGGTTGTACTCTCCATCGTCTGGAGTGCCGTCCTCGTACAGAGTGCTAGCGATCACCAGTCTGAACTTATCTCCTGAAAGCCACCACCATCACACCATTACATCCAGATGTACACGCACATCACAGAACAAAGACATAACATTCCTGATGTTCAACAAGAGTGTAGAACTGCATATTGTGTAGCTGTGTGTATGGTACAGTTGTGTATAATGTTATCCTGAAGACTTAAATGCGGAATTGTGTACACTGCTGTGTGTTGTGTACAGCTGTGTGTATTATGTAAAGCTGGGTGTCTTGTGTAGCTGT
>CM040985.1:11010143-11042354 GCA_022985145.1 Pangasius djambal
AGCTGTGTGTATTATGTATAGCTGGGTGTCTTGTGTAGCTGTGTGTATTGGATAGTTGCGTATTGGACACAGCTGTGTGTATTATGTATAGCTGGGTGTCTTGTGTAGCTGTGTGTATTGGACAGTTGTGTATTGGACACAGCTGTGTGTATTATGTATAGCTGGGTGTCTTGTGTAGCTGTGTGTATTGGACAGTTGCGTATTGGACACAGCTGTGTATATTATGTATAGCTGGGTGTCTTGTGTAGCTGTGTGTATTGGATAGTTGTGTATTGGACACAGCTGTGTATTTTTGTGTGCTGAACTCTAATCCTGGAGACTCTATAGTGTAGGTGTGTTTATTGGATAGTTGTGTATTGGACACAGCTGTGTATTTTTGTGTGCTGCACTCTAATCCTGGAGACTCTATAGTGTAGGTGTGTTTATTGTAAAGCTTTATAGTGTACAGCTGTGTGTACTAAACAGATGTGTGCCCTGTGTACACCTGTGCATATTGTGTAGCTGTGTAGTGAAGAGCTGTGTATCTTGTGTGCTGAACTGTGATCTTTGAGACTCAATAGTGTTGTTGCGTAGTGAAGAGTTGTGTGTTTTATGTTCTTGATCGTATTGTATATTTTTGTATATTTGTGTAGATTTACTCACCGAGGTCGACAGGGTAAATCTGAGTGTTCACGTCCAGGATCAGGTCCATTTTAAACGACTCGCTCTCACAGTGAAGACGAGACACTGTCAGGAAAACCCAGTAAAAACACGCGCGTACACACACACACACACACACACACACACACACAGACAGACACGCAGTGTGAGGAGTGTCTGGTCACGTTTTATACGTTTCAGAGAGAGAAGAATGTGTGAGCTGAACTCACTGTTCCTCACCTCTGTCGAACTTCTTCCCATCAGGATCGATATCTTTCACATCAAAAATATCCTCAAACAGAATCCCAGCCATGTTTCTGCTGTTTATCAGTCCAACAGCGGCGTCTTCTCCTGTCAGGACACAAACAAATCTGTTCTCAGTAACTTAAATGCAAAAACGTCTGTCAGTGTTACAATAACCACTGCTGTTTTTTCCTTCATTCCTGATGATGTTACTTTTGAATGAAAAGTACATGTAGATGTATCCGAGTAACATTTCTGGGGTATTTTAGAAAGAATTGTGGTGAGTTTTAAATCAGAAGTGAGCTGGAAGCAGTTAGTCTAATCTGCCAGCTCTCTCTACTGCAGCTGCTGAAGAACACGAGGAAAAAACCGGCAGCAAAATATTACATTCTACCGCCGGCTGCTTCATAACAAGTGATACATCTCTTTATGTATACTTATATTACTCTTCATATTTTTAAAATTTGATATCAGATACTCCCTAAAGACTCATATTCTTTTTTTTTTTTTTGTAGAGAAATAAAGTAAAAAAAAATTAATATATATGTATATATTTTTTTGAACTCATACTGTAACCGTTAGCACGCTAGCATTTGTCAGCTAGTTAATGCTCTGAGCTTTTTTAATAAGTTAATCGTTTTCGGTCACTCACTTTCTCCAACAAAACCTTATCCACTGTCGATACAGTTTAAATAAATGCAAATTAAGCCACAGTTAAAGCAAAAATAACTTAAAAAGCCGATCTCCCCAAGGCAGCTTTCAT
The DNA here is from genome assembly GCA_022985145.1 of Pangasius djambal. Classification (NCBI taxonomy): domain Eukaryota; kingdom Metazoa; phylum Chordata; class Actinopteri; order Siluriformes; family Pangasiidae; genus Pangasius; species Pangasius djambal. The sequence goes on from CM040985.1 coordinate 11,011,789, forward strand.
TCATCTACCGCGCTGAAACAACATGTTTTACCTTTGACCCTTCCGCGTTACAATTACTTCCGGAGCAACAAGAGAAATTTTATGAGCATAGAAAATTGAATATTCATAATCTATATTTGCACACACGTGTGTTTAACATTTCACTTGAACGCTCATGTTCGTTTTTTTGTAATTATTAATTTATTCTAATTGTATTTTACAGTTAAGTCACTCACGACTAAACAAATTCCAACATATTTACGACACTTTAGTCCAACATACGGCCGTTTTCCTGCGTTGCTAGGTGTATTCGCTAAGCGTCTTGCTTGTGGTTACTATGGCTACCAGTCTCAAACTAGTCCGTTAGCTGCGTTGCTAGCTCGCCTGATAACTTATCTTAGCGTCTGACAAATTTGCGTTTTCTTTTCACAGACGTTATTCCCTGTCTTACGTGTGTTTTGAGTTATTTTAGAAACGCGGACAGAAATGTGTCGCGACAGTTTTATCCCCGCAAACGAGCTGTGTGAATGAGGTAAGGGAGCCAGCTGGCTAGCAACTTCAGGTGTTCTGGAAAGCTAGCTAGCTAGCTAGCTAATTGTCTGATTCTTTTTTAAAACTTATGGCTATATTTGAACTTTTAATACATTAACACATACTCTCATGCGATAATATATTTTTAATTTTAGAAAGCCTTTGCTAAAGTATGAGGTGAGCTATTTTATTAGGACAGATAGCAGCCTGGTGTTTTGTTTGTTAGCCGCTAAGATTTAGAGCTTGGCCTCGAATAGCAGCAGCGGGTTGTTTTCAACTCCACAGCTGTTTAAAGATTGGGAATAATGCTTAGATTTAACCTTTGTAGAAATCAGAGAACCCGATATTTACAAGTTATAGTCGTAAAGTGTGGTCTACTACACAGAATCCATCATAATAACAAAACATTTACTAACATTACAATACAAAGAGAATCATTGTAACAATGCTTTTGGAGGGAATTGCGTCGTACGCCAACGAATCGGTTCTTTGATCCGACTCTTTCAGACTGGGAACCGACTCCAAAAAATTGTAACTCTTTTTTTTCTCGTAGAAGTAGGCGATGCTATTTCTTATTTATTCATTAGTTTATCTCTAGTAACTGCTTAAATGCCTCCATAAAAGCCACAGAAAGGTGTTTTCACCACCTGACCTGTTCATGTGTGTGAGTCGGGACTCGTGAGTCGTGTGTTTGACTCCCAGCTGTGTCTATGAGCGGAGGTGATCAGCTGTCAGGATAAATAGATAACTGTAATAAAATAGATAAATAGATAACCTATAAAGAAGCACAAACACAGCAGCACAATAACATTAATGCATGGATGCTCACAGTTTTTGTTAAATACATTTTATAAAATGCAATGCAAAGTAAAAAAGTTTATGAATTAGAAGTGAAGAACTAATTCAGTTCATTTTTAGCTAAATAAAACTTTTTTTTTTATTAGAACTAAGATTCTGTTAAATAATTCAGACATGGTTAGGCAAAGGAAAATCAATCATTGGTTAAAATATTGGGGAGCCGTTTGGAATCCCAAAGAGTCGACTCTTATTTGTGATCAGAGTCAAATAATCTGCTGATCTCCTGATTTGAATCATGTGCAGTGATTTAAAAAGGTTATGATGAAGATAGTGATGTTGAAGAGTGACACGTTATGGGTGTGTTCTGTAGTGCTGGGTGATATGACGATATAATATCAGTATTGTGATGATTTATGTCACAATACACTTTTCTGATCTATTACAGATATTATATCTTTTAACAATTTATTTATTTATTTATTTATTTTCTTTACAAACCGATTGGACGCAACTCATTTGATGTTAATTTTTTTTATACTGGATCTTATTTTTCGTTCTCTTCACTGTTAAATAAAACTTTTTTGTTGACGTGAAATAAAAGTACGCTTGTCCTTGGCGGCTGTTTTGCTAGCCAGTGCACTGTGATACACACTGTGTAGGTTTTGTAGAAAAGTTTTTAAAAATTGGGATGTGATATTTTTGTCATTTTGCCCACTGCTAGTTCTCAGCTTTGATTTAAAAACGCTGTACTGCATTACCAGTTCACAGTTTATAGAAATATAATCCTAATCTGCTGTTTTTTTTGTGTGTGTAATCCATCTTTATTTATGTATTCTGTTCCAGTGTGTTTATTTTTTCTTTTCATTTCCATGTCAGATTTATTTCACCTCACTGATTGTATATCACTCTGCACATTTATCTCGGTTATTATTAGAAATAAAACTGATCTGCTGTGTTTATCAGATTGTGGATACATGAGTTCCAGAAGCCCTACGGAGATGGGGGACGTCTTGGCGAATGAAGCCGATCTCCTACTGATGATCAGAGAAGTAGGTTTATACCATAAGAATGAACATTTTGTTAGTTGTCACCTCTTGGATTATAAATTTGATGTGATGCAGTGTGGGGTGTTAGAGAAAGAATCCTAACGTCTGTTGTACCTTTAGTGAGTGGAATGTAATTGTAAAGACACATCACTAAGGCGTATAATTTGGACTTGAAATTGTCTCTGAAATCTGCAGAATGATACTTAAATGTTTCCAATTCTCTTCCATGCTGATGTCCATTCTATAAATTTGGGTGTTTGGATGAAATTTGCTGAAGGTGAATTTTTCTATTTACAATAGAGACTTTAAAAAAATAAAACTAGAAATCAGTGGGTGGGGCTAACATGATCTTAGTTTGTGATGTCACAAAATAGGACTTAATCCAACCAATTATAGGTCAGTATGTAAATTAATAGGAACATTTCCTATTAACTCTTGTTTAATGTTAGTTCTGAATGGATGGAGGTTGTCATGGGAACATAATGCAAATGAGAATGTAAATCAGGACTCTGATACTGATATCTGACTCGTCCATAGCGACCTGTGGCTAATAAGAGCTAGTTTACTAGCAGCTAGTGGGCTGTAAGCCAGTAGAGAAGGCAGGAGGACATGGATGCCCCTCCTAATTTGGATATTAAAGCATATTTATAAATGCTGGTGTTTTTATGAATTCTAAAGTATATGAAGTATAAGTAGAGAGACAATCCTCTGCATGTTAAACAGTGTGTTATTTTACATGGTGTCAAAGGACATGTTCAGGAGGACTCGTGTGTATATCTAATGAATGTGTTTGTAATCTCTAGTACCTGAAGTTCTGTGAGCTGGAAGAAACAGTGAAGATCTTTGAGAAGGAATGCAAGAGCAAAGGAAAACCTGTGCCAAAAATACGCAGCAGTTTAACTGAAGACTCCAGAACGTTAACCATACAGGCAAGAGCGATTACTTTATATTTACAGCCCTTCATCCTGCAGATTCATCATGCCATCTAAACACGGAGGTGTTACAGTGAGAAAGACAGTAAAAAGAGTCGGATGATGGACAATAGTCACTGAACTGATGAAGTGTGTGGTGATGAACTCTTGCGCACTCACATGTCCCAGCATGCACTGCAGAACACAAGGGGTGAATTTTAAAAAGCTTACTTACATCAGTGGTGTATCAGATCCTTGCTAATCATTCCTTTAAGTTAAGGTGGAGGTTTTAGAGAAGCACAGGAGTGAGACAGCATGTGAATAAGTGAGCACTTCGCCTTAAGGCTGTGACACAAATTGTGCACTGTATTCATTCCTCACTGTTTACTTGTGTGTATGTAGTGTAGTGAGATCTCAGATCAACTAGATATGCACTAATGACAGATTACCTCATGCTATTAAGCAACCAGAACAGAAACAGCTGCCTGTTTTATAATCCAACATGGCCGCCCTGAAAATTCTCCATTCAGTTTACAGCACCCTCTGATGGCTCTTCCTACGTAAAGTCGGTCGTGATCGCTGAGTGTTCTTGCAGTGGTTGTAGTACATTGTCTGAGCATTAAAAGGGCACTCCATCTCACCAAGTCTCTGATTTGCGACATCACTTTAGTTTTTTTTTTTAACTATTATATACATCTCTTATCATGTTTGGATAGAAGATAAAAGTGTGGCAGACACGTGTGCACTGGAGGAGCTGCGAGCCGGTCTCTATGCCGTATCCGTAACAGTTTCCCTCAGACACGTCATTGTATTAAACATGCTTTGCATCTGCAGAAGGATCTGCTCAGCTCGTTTGATGATGGAGAGATGAAGGCTTTCTTCGAGCTGTGGACAGAAAACGTGCCCGCACATGTCCGTGACAGCGACGCCGCCATACAGAAACTGGAGTTCTACCTGCACATTCACTTTTCCATCTACCCACTGAAGAACTCTGCTGGAAAGCAGGTACACACAAAAGTCTTTTATTTACATGGTTTCATATCACGGTTTTATTAACAGCAGATTCTTAGTAGTGAATAGAGCATGATGGTGATATGAGATATTTCATTACGCTCTAGTACTGTTTCTGGCCAGCAGGAGGCTCTACTGAGTCAATAAACTTCTACAACTTACACTTATATATATACACTTAGAGTTAAATACACTTATACATAATCCACATCAGGGTGGTGTGATAAGGCCAAAGTGGAATCAGTGGATTTGTTCACTTATTCAGTAAAGAATGACAACAATTCTTTTTATCCATTTATAGTTACATTTAAGGTTCCAGAATGCTGGTGAAACAAGTTAGTTCCTGTTCCAAATTAGCTTGTCATGTTACTGAGAAACTGAAAAGCATAAGCTGATGTTGGAAAACTCAGTGTTACCTCTTTACCTCTGCCTGTTATAAAGCACTGACACTGGAGACTCCTTCCCATAAATGTTACATAAATGTCTCCTCTCAGAAAATTTCACCATATCAATGGTTTTTAAAAATCAGTTTATGTGAAGCATCCACCATACAAGTACCTGTAAAGGAGCTGTTACTACAGAAACAAATTAATTTTGTGTAATTATAGTTATAATTGTTGTATTATAAAGTGCGCATAGCTTAGCTCATTTTTTTAATAACAATAATGATTAATGATCACATGACGTGTTAATCTGGCTATGTGTAATCTTGAAATTTTATTTTACTCTGAAGGATAAAGCTGAGTTTGATGAGCGGATCAGTCATTTTAAACACTTCTTGGAGACGAGAGGAGCAGCGCTGAGCCAAACCACCGAGTTCCTGCCATTTTACGCTCTGCCTTTCGTTCCCAATCCTGTAGCACATCCGTCCTTCAAGGAGCTCTTCCAGGTGATCATCATCTCCACTGCTGCACTTCCTCTCTTACACCTCAATCAGCACACTTTATATGATCACATATCTTTAAAACACACTCCTTTTTGTGTCAGATCTCTGGTTTTATTCACATTAGTCTCAAAACACAGTGATCCAGACTTTACGATCTTGTCTGGGCCCATCTCAAATGACTTTCTACTGATGTAGGGAGTAGGGAGCTGAATCTCTGCTGGATATCTAGTGCACTTTCAAGGGTGAAGAAGCTTTTATTTTAGTTTCTCTGCCTTCCTCGGCTTCTTATCTACACTCTACACCTTATATAAGTGCACTGTGTAGGGAATGAGAGTAGCTTACACACTATTATATGTAGTGCACTATGTATTCAGTAAGGAGGCAATTTGGGGTTAAGCCTCTGATTATTTTGTTAAAGTTTAGTTGATGGTAAAATGTGAACTGTTTAGTATCAAATGTGCAAAGTATAACAATACACACAAAATCAGCATTGATAACACATTTATAGAAGTTTTAAGAAGTCCTCTCTGTGTGTTTGTCTTTGATTTCAGGACACCTGGACTCTAGATTTAAGAAAAAAGCTTGAAAAGGCTTTGGTCTCGACCCTGAAAGCATCAGCTACACCGAGGCTGCTCACATTATACGTATCCTTTCCTTTAAACACCGATTACACGTCACATGACTGATGATGTCATCCATCATGCCATGTTGATAAAACTTTATTCGGATTTTCTTCTTTAGAGACAATACAATCTCTCATAAACCAACCAAACAACTGATTCTCAATAAAAAAAAACTGCAAAATTATATTGTAGCAACTGCTGCTTGATCATCTTTCACCAACAAGCATATAACATTAACTTCAAAAATTTCATATAGAATTTATAAAAAAAAAAAAAAAGCATGTTGCTAGGGATAGGGCTTTAAAATATATCGGCTGATATTAAGGAGTACACCATGCTTCTCTTGAATTCTGGATTGTGATTGGTCAGAAGGTGTTTTAGTTAATTAATTTTCTATAACAGCAACCCTGACAGTAGTGCAGCGGCAAATCACAGGTTTATATTAATGCGCTTGGTCTAATATGTTATCATTTCTATAGTAACAGCTCATTCATAGGGACTTATGAGGCGGACGCTCCACATAAGGCGATTTTTTAAAAATGTAAATTTTCTGTAAAGAGACATTTATTTTCATTAACATTTATGGAAGGAGTCTCCAGTGTCAGCGCTTTGTAACCGTCAGAGGTAAACCTGTAACCTTAGGTTTTTCGACACCAGGAGAGAGGAGTTTACATGTTGCATTGACAGCTGCGTTATTTTCTACTTCTTAACTTAAAGAGATCGAAAAAAGATAAAAATCAGATAAAAATCATAATGTCATAATCATTGGCAAATTGCTGTGGTATTAGAGGAATAAAACACTCGGGGATAATGCAGTATGTATGTCAGTGTGGTAACTTGTATATTGTGAGAGTTGTGCTGGTTTTTTTCTTTAGGTTATGTTCATGTTAGATGGTTTGTCAGCTTTATGAAAAAGTCTCCGCTGAATGTAAACATGGAGTGTGAGATGACGCTGAAGACTGTAGAGTTACACTAATCACCCATCTTCAGTAAAGTGTACCGCGTCTCCTGACACAGGTTTATACTGCTGACATGTCCTTTTCCAGAGGGACAGTCCCAGAGCAAATCATTATAATTCTTCTGATAAATGGTGTTGAAACAGAGATGGAAAATGATTAAACAAATATGATGCTATATTGTGATAAAAGTGTTCTGAATTTAGTTAGCAGTAATGTTGCTGCAGTATTGTTATACTATATAATATATATATATATATATATATATATATATATATATATATATGTCAAAAAAGAAAATTTGCTCAAGGACGATTATCACACTGTAAATTTACACAGATTATCATTAGGTACATTTTGAAGTGTAAAAATGTTTGTGATGCACAGGAGCTTGAGCTTTATCTAAGACAATGAACACGCACACAGGCAGAAGTTTGCTGTAACAGAAATGGGGGAACTGACACAAGCAGGAGTGTAAATCTGAGACGATTCGGTTGATTTTACAAATCTTTAGAAAGTGATTCAGTGTCATTTCTCCATGAATCAATCTGATTCACACAGATAATACACAGATAAGACAGCTGTGATAGGAGGAGCTGTTCACAGTAGGACAGTATAGATAGTAGTGTGCTATTATGTTGGGGCGTAAAGCCGGGGAATTTGATTTTCTGCTGGAAAAACAATTAATTATTGAATTAAATTTGGATTCGTAATTTGCAATTTGGTTCGGTACCGCTCAACAATCAACAATACACTCTACAAAACGCTAAATATTTATCTACGCTGAGTTTCCAGTTTATAAGTGCGTAGATCAGTGTATCAGATATATTCCATTTTCAGAATCAGCAGAAATATTATTTATATACAATACATATAGTAAGTAGCATTTATCTTCATTATGGAGCATTATTAGTTTTTTTAAATGTTTTAAAATGTTGGTGTTTCCTTAGCTTTATCTCAACAGAGAGAGAGCACGAACAGCAACAGAGGTAATCATTTATTTACTGTTTATATTAAATATATTCCCAAATGTTTAGCTTCATTTAAAATATGATATTTAGATGAGATAATGTCATTTATCATGATTATTTTACAGACTTGCTGCAGTTTTTATTTAATTACAATGAACACTCTGCTGCAGTACTGACACACACCACTAGGTGGCCTCAGTGTACAGCTCCAACACTACTGTCATGCAGTATAATTTTATAACACAAAGTCAGACTTACTCTTGCTTAGTGTTTTTTGAATTTATCCATTTTGTATATCAGCTTCGAGTAACTCCCTATTCCGCTGTGTATTACTGAGTGTAAATAAGCAGTGTGTGTGTGTGTGTGTGTGCAGAGCGCATGAAGCAGCTAGCTGAAGCAGAGAAGCAGGTTTCAGCATACATGAAGAAGTTCAGTAAGATCCAGGCTGATTATCACAACCTCATCAGCGTGACTGCTGAACTGGTGGACTCTCTTGAGGCTACCGTCAGTGGGAAAATGGCAAGAAATATCCATTTTATTTTCATTTCTTTACATTTAACGTTTGTTTCTACAAAAGTATCCTAGTATCCCAGAGTTGTTCAGTAATGAAACTGAAGTGAATTCAGTACAAAGGAATGTTTTTTTCCCAGATATAATGCATAGCATCAGTGAGAAATGCACTTAGCTAAGCTTTAAAACTGCCTAAATCCTAAAAACCCCAAGAAGCACTCTTTAAAGTGTTAACAGCAGAAACCAACTCACAAGAGAAATAAATTCAGAGAAAATTTCAATGCATTTGAATCTGATTTTTATCTCTATCATTTAAAAAAAAAAAAAAAAAAAACTCCATCCTTGGGATTTATACAGTACAACTGGTAGACACAGACATTCCATAATATTCTAACATATTTTTTAAATTGAAATAGTAAAGATAATAATCATGTTTTATCTGCCCGTCTCTCTGCAAGAGAATCCTATACATTTAGTTTCATTAAGGTCACGCAAAACTTGTCGTGGATTCCAGTGAATGTGCAAATTGGAAACGCCCTCAATTCTATACCCCCTCAATTCTATACCCCCTCAATTCTATACCCCCATTCCCTAACCCTGGAGAACCGCTGTCGCATTTCCTGTATTTGCATATTGAACCTGACCGTCTCCTGCATCTCATGATGCAATAACACACTCCTGTTACAGCAACACTCACTCACTCGCAAATTATTCAACTCACTCACAAATTATTTAAAATTGATTAATCTACCGGCTAAGTAAAAAATTTACTAAATATAGTGAATTATTTTCATCACACACATTCTCACAGCCTTTTTTTTTTTTTTTTTTTAAATAGATTTCTCCTGAGTATCTGCAGAGTGTGTGTGTGCGCCTCTTCAGTGGACACATGAGCCAGAGTGTCGCTCAGAGCATCGATTTTACACGGCCTGGAACAGTGAGTACACATATTCTTGCTAAGTGGGGGGGAAAAAAATCAATATTTAAAATGGAAATTTTACTCTTTAACTCTGTGATTAGCTTCATTTATCACAAAATATTTAAACATAAAATTAGTTTGCTAAATACTCCAGTATTCAGCATACTGTTACTTATGTATTTAATATAAGTAATAACTTTAATATTTAAAGTGTAGATTAACGTTTCCTGTTTGTTGCATTTCTTAAGGTGGATATGAGCTCTATATGTATCAAATGGTCATCATTTGGTAACTTAAATTCATTAAATTGGCTGGCGTTTGTAGATATAAAACAGAAATCCAGACCTACCAATCTTTACACATTTTGAGTAGGAGCTTCCTAATTTAACATCGTAGTACGCTGTTCCGAGTTCTCACTCGATGAAATACACCACAACAGTCCGCCCCCAACCCCCGCAGGAAAAAATGCCATATGGACCAATCGACACAGGCATTTGGAATGACTGACAGCTGTGTATGTCTTTTGCACTCACTGATACTAATTGCAGTGCTCCAGAAATGGCGAAGGGTGTAGATCCAGGAACGTGTAACATTTGAAAAGTTGACACAGTGTTAATAAGTAATGAAAAATAAACATTTACTCTGCTGTACAATGTAACATGTTAATTACACTAGGCACATTCTGTTTGTTCGGTTTAGTGTTTCCTCACCCACTTCTTCATGTGTGTGTGTGTGTGTGTGTGTGTGTGTGTGTGAAGGGATATTACTCTATGACTCCTTATGATGATGGATATGTAAGTTTCTGGTGTATCTTCATATCTTTTCCCTCTGTCCTCTCTCCCTCGTTCATCATGCTTGTCCCTCTGCTCCCGATCCTTTACATCCGTCCTCTTGTCCGTTAGCATGTCTCTGGCTTTCCCTCCGTTTGTGTGACATGAATGCCTGTGTTCAGTGTAAGAATGCTTGTCTTTGTCCTGTGGAATCCCGGCGGGAACGAACGTTTATTATTTACCATTTAACGTGTTCTAACTCTCCTCCTCCATCCTGCACTCCTGCACTAAAGTTCCTTGTTCATGGCATTTCTTTAGTAGGAGCCTAGTGCTATATCACACATCACTTTTAGAATGTTGGCTGCAACTCTTTGCCTGAAGATTAAACCGAAGCTTCGCAAACAGTAATATTTAAAGTTAAAATTAATTTTAAAATGAAAACTAGACTTGTAAAATGTCACTTTCAAAATTTTAAAATAAAGAGACAATGCTCTTTTGGACCTTTTAACTGAGCATTACATGTATGATGTATTTCTTTACAGTGTTCTTTTTAATTTCTTTGTCACAAATTATTATGTTTAAAATCAAAATTAAAAGTACTCTATTTTAAAGCATCAGTTTTAGATTCTTTGATTAAATGTCCCTATTTACCTAAAGATAAGCTCCATGTCAATACAAATGGACATATTTTTGCTTACAATTAGACTGATATACACTCAACAATTGGTTTGTTTACATGTTTATTTATTAATTTTTGATTAGGTTTCCTTGATTGTTGCATTTATTCATTATAATTATAAGTTATTGTAATACACTGGTTATCTTTCAAGTAAGAATTAAAATTACAAAAATAGTTTAGTAGAGCTAAATGGCTCAATAAAGTTCTTAACTTATGTAAAGTTTGCCTTAAGGTGTAAAATCAGTGCCAGTAACATTTTTTTTTTTTTTTTAATCTGGCAGTAAAAGTGGAGACATGACGCAGATTTGTGAATGGTGTGTCACTGAGTCATTTCACTTTATTATGTTTGATCAGACGTCATGGTTCAGAGATTATATAAAAACTTCCCTTTAAGATCCAGGACACACACCTTATTATATATATACGCACACACACGCGCACAGAGAGAGAGAGAGCGAGAGAGAGATAGATAGAGAACAAACACTCAAAAGAGGTGCGTTATGCTTGGGTTGGCACAGCTGAAAAGCTCCTGCTCACATCTAATATTTACCTGAAGTTTTAAAGATGCCACGCTTTATGTTTCTCGGTGAATTGGAGCAGTAACGTCCCTCCAAGCACAAACAAACCACTAATGACCCTGACCTTTCACTCCACTGTGTATACCTCCCTCTCTACGGGCTTGAGTTTCATGGCTTGAGGGAGTGTAACTCCCTGTGGTAAGGACAAAAGAAGAGAGAAAAAGAATAGGAAAGTGAGAGGAGAGGAAAGAAAAGTGTTATGTAAAGGAAAGCAAAGGAATTGTAAGGAAAGAAAAGAAAAACGGAAGGAAAGGGGAGGAAAGGAAATGAATTGGAAGGAAAGGAAATGAAAGAAATTGAATGGAAAGAAAGTGAATTGAGAGGAAAGGAAATAAAAGGGAAGGCAATGAAATTAAGGATTGAAGCAAAGGAGGGTTAGGGAAAGGAAAGAGAAGAAAAGAAGGTAGAGGAGAGACAGACTAGGACAGGAAAAGGAGAGAGGTGTAAAAGGAAAGAGGAAAATCATGTGTGCTGATTAACCCAAGGTCAGTGTTTGGACTCACTGCATGGACATGTTTATTAAAACCGTGATTGTGCATGCAACCCTAACCATACACACACACACACACACTCTCCTGACCTGCTGCAGCTACGCTCATGCTAATGTTACATATTAATATTACACTAATTACCCAACCTTCAGTCTGTCTGTCTGTGTCTGTCTGTCTGTCTGTCTTAGGCCTCGTCCATGTTACGAGCATCCATTGCAGCACAGTAAGTATGACCCTGCATCTGACTGCAAAAAAATAACATCTCAGCAAGTAAAAATATCTTAAATACCGTCACATCTACCTAGTATTTCCTATTTTAAGATTACAGTAAACCAAATATATGATTATCAAACCTGCAGATAATCAAACCCCTGTTACAAGCACAGACCTGTATCCTACTAAAAATCGGTGGGGTGACGTGATGCCGGCTGTGCACAGGAGATGCCCTTACGATACGATCGATCTAGAATGTTTTCGCAAGAAAGAGTGGGAAAATATTGCCAATTCAAGATGTGCCACACTGATAGACTCTTACCCAAAAAGACTGAGTGGTGTAATAAAATCAAAAGGGGCTTCAGCAAAGTATCGGTTGAGGTGTGTGCACACTTTAGTGCAACTAGGTTATTGTAACTTTTACATTTTTCCTATTTTTCCCTAAAAATGTTTCTGATTGTTTTTCGATTGTGTTTGTGTGTTTTTTTTTTTTAGATGAGTAAAAGCATCTAAAAACAGGCTGAATAATCTTATATTTAATTTATAATAATTTCGTAATAAGAAATAGTACATACATTCACCCATATTCAACTTATTTTTACTTGCTAAGATTTTGTGGTGTGCTCTAGTGTTGTTACTGAATTATTGCAGTGTTTTTCAGTGCAGTTTGGGTTTCTGTCTGTTAGAACCGTAGTTGTGTGATTGCGACTCTCTGTTTGTCATCAGAAGGAATAAAGACGTCCCACTGCTGCCCTCACTGGACTACGACAAGCTGAAGAGGGATCTGATCAGTGGATCGGACAGACTGAAAGCTCTGCTGCTGCAGGCCCTGCGCTGGGTATATACACACACACACACACACACACACACACACACACCTCAAATTCTGGCACTTATGTGTGTCCTTGTAAGGCTGTAAACTGCAGAGCTACTTCAGAAAGAAAACTTCATTTCTGCCATTTGTTCAGCATATGTGTAAGTCTCTGCACAGACAGCCATTATGCTATGGATCTGCTGTGAACTGTGGATAGTGTATCAGTGTTGACAGATAGAAATGCAGCAGCGAGCCTTGAGTGGGACACCTGTGAGCTTTGTGCTGTAATGTGTAGGTGATGGTGTGCTTTTGGTTTCAGAGGTTGACACGCTCGGTACAGGGTGAGCAGAGAGACACAGTTCTACAGGCCTTCATCAGTAACGACCTGTTAAACTGCTGCACCACTAAACAGGTAACAGAACACCTCTTTACACTCCATTTACATTCCAATTTACATTTACAAACTATTAACCAACTTAACATTTCTGCACCCACTGACATCCCTCTGTCTCTCTGTTTATCAGAGCAGATGTATTTATGTATATGTGTTTCTGATTAGTCAGAAGGTGTTGATTAATTTTCTGTTTCAGAACAGCACTTCTGACATGAGTTCAAATCACAGGTTTATAATAATGCGCTCATTCTAATACGTCATACATTATTTCTATAGTAACAGCTCATTCACAGGGACTTGAATGGCAGATGAGCTACATAAACAATTGACACACAACTTTTTTTTTTTGTCTTACCAGCTTCAAAAGAAAAAAGAGAGGCTGGAGATTGTTTTATACCTGCTTTCACAATGTTTATAGCTGCTAAAACGCAAGGGAGAACAGAAACGAACTTTTTTTCATGGATGTTCCACATTTATAAATGTAACTGTAAATGGATAAAATTCTAATCGTCAGCAAAGTGCAGTGGTACAAGGGGAATAAAACACTTGAGGACTTGCTGTTGTACAGTATTTTACTATAACGAGCACAGTTTTTATTGCGTAGTTAACTACAGAACATGTTTTAGAAGTGAATTAATGTAATTAAGAACAGATTAGTAGTGTATATAAATGATCTTTCATGTAACTACCATGAGGTCACAGTTTATCAGGGTGACTGGAGGTCATTTTTGCTCTGCTTTTTAGAAATCTGTGGTTCACCTCATCAAATCGAAGAATGAGACAGTGAGGCAGTACATAGCTCGCCTCCTTAACACCTTCGCCTCCCTGTCTGAGGGTGAGTACGAGTGATCAGGAGAAATATCAGCCAGCTGAATGTTACATTTCTAAACTAACTCACCGCTCACGGTGCATTATGGGTAGTACACACCAAGAATGCACGCTGTATGAACACCAAATAACACAGATTCGGACGTGCTTAAATTTGTGTTTTTATGATCAGGAAAACATGGGTCATGAGAACGCTGTTGCTAGGCAATTGGAAAATATAGATGCTAGCATAAACTAGCTAATGACTTAGGTTAATGATGTAACTAGCTAGCAGTTAGCCATTATGTTTCGGTTAATGTTGATTTGAAGTCATGCATACAGAGATAGTGTATAGGTCATGTGGAATCATCTCCTCAACATGCTGTCATTCCACACCTGTCTGAATGAAGCGTCTTGAATGACGTTGTTTTTTCTCCCTCCAGGTCGCGTGTATCTGTCTCAGTGTTCCTCTCTTCTAAAGCTGTTAGTTGAATGTTTGCAGTCGGAGAAGGACTCCGTGACCAGAGAGAAAGTGTTGGGTGCGCTGCAGAAACTCAGCCTCAGGTAACGCATCACCTGCATTCACATGTGCATTCACGCTCATCCAGTGTGATCTCCACGTGAGACAGAATCCAATCTGAGAACACAGCAGAACAAGTTCCATAGTGTCTCTCTACTTGTTTATAGTCTAAAAAGCTCACCATAACAATTATTTTTTTAATCTGTGTATGTGGAGTGTCTGCCGTAATAAGTCCCTGTGAAAGAGCTGTTACTACAGAATGGATAACGTATCAAAACGAGTGCATTAATATACTGTAAACCTTTATCTGCGCTAGTGTCGGAGCCGCTGTTATAGAAAACAATCACAGTCCAGCTATACTACGTATTTTACATTTTCAGAACTTTCTCTTTTCTATCGTGTTGCGTTCTTGTCATATTGACATATGACAACTGTCTATAGCTGCTGTAACTTATTTTATGAATACTAAATGCAAATATAAATGGAGAAAAGTATGATGTGTCGTTCTTTAATAAAAAAAATTTTATTTATTGGTAACTGTTGTGGTATAAGAGGAATAAATATGCTGTTATAGGAAAAGAATCAACTTCAGGATTGTAACAGTAACTTGGCTTCATCACACCACCCCATCACTCAGTAATTTACTGTCTCACACACACACACACACACACACACACACACACACACACACACACACACACACAGCGTGTACTTACTTGTTATCTCAGTGATCTCTTACAGTTGGCCTGTTTCTGGTGTGTGTGTGTGTGTGTGTGTGTGTGTATGTGTGTGTGTTTGAGCAGACGGGTCCATCAGTCGGCTCTGATCAGATTGGGTCTGATATCATGGATGGTTGATGAACTGCAGGACTCAGACTCTTTATCAGATTACACAGTGGAGTACGCTGTAATTCTGCTGATGACCCTCTGTCTGCGCACTCAGGGTAAACGCTCACACTCGCATTACACCACACTAATGTGTGTGTCACTGAACTTCAGCACTCCTGTTATGGTCACTACCATACAGATGGGTGACAGATTAAAGGAAAAAGCTAAATAAAGTGTGTTAGTGTGATGTTGAGCCAACACAAGCGTCAAGAAGAGCTTTAGTGCTTTAATTTCACACGTATACGGAACTGTACCAGAGCGATGGAGAGCTGACCTTCATTAAGATCTTCCCTCAGGGGGTGTTGGAGGTGGAGAGTGCGTCACTCCGGTGTTCAGTTTAGTTGAGATGTTGTGAATGTAAAGGTCTTTGCATATGATTTTATTAATTTTCTTCCTCAT
Source organism: Pangasius djambal (assembly GCA_022985145.1). Lineage (NCBI taxonomy): Eukaryota > Metazoa > Chordata > Actinopteri > Siluriformes > Pangasiidae > Pangasius > Pangasius djambal. The sequence goes on from CM040985.1 coordinate 11,027,482, forward strand.
CAAACTATTCAGTGAGCACCCATGCCATGTTGATGGGGACCGATTCATGCTGGAAGAGTTCATGCCCATCAGGATAGAAATATTTCATGATTGGACAAAAGTGAGCAGCCAGAAGATCAAGTGAAGCTGAACCGCGCCCATACAAATAAATAAATACCCCACAGCATAACAATCATCGGCTTTTTTCTTTAATTTGTCACCTGTCTATATGTAAATAAAGATCATTCGGATTTATTTTGTTAAGGCAATATAAAGAAGTTAAAGACGTGTGAATTATTTTCCAGGAAAGAGAAAATGCGCAGAAAAAGCCAAACACGTCCTGAAGGTTCTGACTGACCTGTTGGGACACGAAAACCACGAGGTATGTTAATGAACATGGACCCTGTTTGTCCTGTGTGCTTCATATCTGACAGCTTGCTCACACCCACATGAAAGTGAAAACTGCCTGTTCACGTCAACTTTTTTTTGCATACCAATGGATCCCAGTCCCAATACATACCTCTAGCCTCAATCAGCCACAATGGGAACCTGCCTGACAAGTTTTTAAAAAACCGAATAGTCAATCTCCCATTTGTATCTGTTAGTATCTGTTAAGAATACATTAATACATCTGCTCATCCTGAATCATATGTTTGTATTCAGTTACACATATTTTCAGGAAGCTCTGCTTACTGCACACATGCATTTCTCTATAACCAGCCATCTTCATGGCTCCTCTCTGCCCTGTGACCCCATTTGAGTTGTTCCTTTTTAATGCCTCAAATGTGACTGGGCTATGAATATACACTATATGGCCAAAAGTTTGTGGACCTTCCCCAATTTGTTGCCACAAAGTTGGAAGTGCGCAATTGTCTAGAATGTATTTGGATGCTGTAGCACTACAGTTTCTCTTCACTGAAACGAAGGGCTCAAGCCAAAACATGTTCCAGCATTACAGTGCCCCTGTGCAAAAAAAGGGAAAGAACTTGAGTGGCCTGCACAGGTCCCTGACCTTAACTCCACTTAGAACACATAATGTAACAGGATTTAGTACCATTGCGACCAAAGATGACAAAGCTGATGAAAGTTGTGTCAGTGTGAGAAATTTCTGATCAAAATCTCAGCATGTGAGCGCTGCTGTGACGCTTACCTAAGATCCAATCTAAGATCTAAGGTAGCTCAGTGGTTAAGACGATGGACTGCTGATCGGAAGGTCATGAGTTCAATCCTCAGCACCGCCAAGCTGCCGCTGGTGGGCCCTTGAGCAAGGCCCTTAACCCTCAACTGCTCAGTTGTATAAATGAGATGAATGTAAGTCGCCCTGGATAAGGGCATCAGCCAAATGCTGTAAATGTAATCCACCAATAGGAGGAAGGCAAACTCATGGAAGAGCTACAAATATGAGAAAGTTCCTTTACAAGATGGGGAAACGTAAAGGAAACATGGTAATGGACAGAAAAAACTCCCTTATTAGCTCCGGCTCACGGTGCAGAATGTTTGTGTTAATGCGAGCCCATTTTCTGCACAAGCTGATTTAGGCAGAACATAATTTTCTTTAATCGCAGGTATATCATTAGAGGGTCTTCATAACATAATCTGACGTTATCACACAGTTTGTAACATAATTCTGCCCAGAATTTACTGAGATCTCATACAGTGTGATGAGGAATAATCTTCACAACACCTCTGAAATCATACAAATAAAACTTAAGATTTGAAAACAGTATAGCGGTTTTTTTTGTTGTTGTTGTTGTTGTTTAAATTTATTTCATTTTAAAAATCTGAAATATGAAAATTGAACTAAAGAACATGTTCAGATCAATCTAATGTGAGCGATTCTCAGACCTTCTGTAAGGGGTTTTCTTAAGTATGTCAGCAGTGGGTGTGTGTGTGTGTGTTAATGGTGTACACTGCCTGGGTGTTAACAAACAGTGAGAGGGTCTGAAGTTTACTGAAGCTCTTCAAAAATAATGAATTATTGACTTTCTTACTCACTCCCTTTTTAAATATGGGCGCTTTTCGGGTTGAGTAGTTTCAAATGTAGTGTGACGTTTCTCCTCAAAAATTACACAAGCGTAAATTGGAATAACTCAAAGAGTAAAAAAAAGTGTGCACTTAGAAATACAAAGGAAAAAAAAAATCTTTGTCAGAGAGTAATCAGTTTTTTATTTAATGAACTAACTAACACAAGTGTTGAGGCTTGAAGCACTAAAATGTAGATATTTGTGTGCGCACGCACGCATTATACAGTCAGGTCCATAAATATTTGGACATTGCCGAGGTTATTGTTAATTCATGTTGTTATTTAGAAATAGCAAAAACATTAGGTGCGGCTAAATCAGCTGTTTGGCACATTCTCAAAAAGAACATGGTGGAAAAGAACTGGTGAGCACCAAAGGAACACCAAAAAGGCCTGGAAGACCACAAAAAACCACTGTGGTTGATGACAGAAAACGTCCTTCTCTCGTGTAGAAAAAAAAGGTCGGCCACATCATGAACACCCTCCAAGACGTAGGCATATCTGTGTCAAAGTCAACAATCAAGAGAAGACTTCACCACAGTAAATACGTAAACACAAAATGTTTAACACAAGATGTAAACAATTGGTAAGCCTCATAATCCTTATATATATAGCTTTTATAGTTCTGAAGCCACATCCTGTGGACAGATGAGGCAAATATCAACCTGTACCAGAATGAAGGGAAGAGAGGATTATGGAGAAGGGAAGGACTCCTCTAATGGCGTGGGCATGTACGGTGGCCAGTGGAACTGGTTCACTTGTATTTATTGATAATGTGACTGCTGATAAAAGTGGCAGGATGAATTCTGAAGTATACAGAGGTATATTATCTGCTCAGATTCAGCCAAATGCTTCAAAACTTGGACAGAGCTTTACAGTGCAGATGAACTACGACCCGACTTCGTAAACAACATTTTAAGGCAAAGAAGTGGAACATTTTATAATGTCATCACTTTGAGCTTGTGGTTGTGTGTGTGTGTGTGTGTGTGTGTGTACAGATCCGTTACTATGTAAATGGAGCTCTGTACAGCATCCTGAGTGTCCCAACGTTACGACAAGAGGCCAAAGAAATGGTGAGTGTTAAACATTAACATTAAAATTACACACCCACACACACCTAGAGTCCTAGAACAGGATAAAATACTGAGTGCACAACCACAAGCCACAAGCAGTATTTTCTTCTTCTTCTTTTTAATAAGAAGCTCAATCTGAATAAAAAGCATTCATGTGAACATGTCAGTGGGAACAGAGTAAACCAATCAAGGCTGAAATTTCTATCTGATTAGAGGTGGGTTAATGTTAATGTCCTTTTAATAATCTGTTAATAGTAGAATAATAGCCATATAAATATTTGTGGCTGGTTACTTTCATTATCGGAATATTTGCATGTGTTTTGTATGTGTGTGTTTGAATCATGACACAGTCATATAAGTTCACAGCTATTCTTCTTCTTCTTCTTTTGGCTTTTCCCTTCAGGGGTGGCCACAGTGAATCATCACTCTCCACCTATCCCTACCTTCTGCATCCTCAACACTTGCACCCACTAGCTTCATATCCTCATTTATTACCTCCATATACCTCCTCTTTGGCCTTCCTCTTCTCCTCCTGCCTGGCAGCTCCATGTCCAACATTCTCCTACCAATATACTCACTCTCCCTCCTCTGAACATGTCCAAACCCTCTTAATCTGGCCTCCCTAACTTTGTCCCCCAAACATCCAACATGAGCTGTCCCTCTGATGTACTCGTTCCTAATCCTGTCCAACCTCGTCACTCCCAAAGAGAACCTCAACATCTTCAGCTCTGCTACCTCTAGCTCTGACTCCTGTCTCTTCCTCAGTGACACTGTCTCTAAAAAAAAAAATTCACAGCTATTATTACAGATTTTAATCTATTGAAAATAGTTATAAGGATGGATGAGGAAGCAACTTATCCTCAGTAAAGTATTTAATATTCAAATGCTGCATTTGACTTACCTCAGAAGTAGGATGTTGGAACTTGGGATGTACGTAATTGTTGACATCCCTGTGTTTGAGCTACAAAGTAGGGGAAAAACACGGATGTTCACACTCCAAGTTCATATTGTGTAGCAACAATCTAGCCAGCTAACTGTGACGAGTATTTTACTCCTCAAACAGCAACCGGTATAGTCAGTGTCACAGGTTTAGCAAACAAATATGTCTGGACATCTAAAGCAAATACTTGTATACATAGCGTAACTCATTTAAAAGTGAAGAGGTGCTGCTGTGTTTACTCATGACGCCGTGACGCCCATGGCGGCCATGTTGATTTAATGCCACCTGTTGAACTTAAAGTTGAGGAGACCGTCCCAAGCTCCCGAGTAGGTATTCTAATTTGAAGGGGCGTCTTTGCTTTTCCTAGTCAGAGGTCAGAAGTTACCAGCTACGAGTTTTAGTCAAACACAGTTATATTATACAGTTATATAGTTTTTGTGTTTTTCTAAAACAGTGGCCTTTAATTCTGGTAATATTAGTAGATGACTAAAGGTGTTATGTATCTGTTATACCAGTGGATAACGTTTGTATTTTCTGTGTTCCTGAATGTTGAGCAAATATGAAATGTTAAGTGACTTTACAGCGCTCACAAAATCATCTTCTTCTCGCTGACTGTTTAATAATCACATTTTGCTGAAGTTTGTTGAGACAGAAATAATGAAAAAAACAAAAAACATGATCTGAACACACTCACAGGACTCTCACAATCTTGGTCGTTATGGTAACGTTGATTCTATACCTCACTCCGCATGAGTGATTCTATACCTCGCTCCACCCCACACTGCAGGGAATCATGTGTTCTAGAAAGTTCCAGTAATTACAATATAGTTTCTGAATTTAAATTACAGATCCTACAGTGCTGTAGGTTGGAATTGAGTGCGTTACTAATTCAGCACTAAAATACACCCATGTGTCATCGTGTTTAAGAGAACTTTCCACATGAAAGGTCCGCTTCTGTGCTCCTCACCACTTCAAAATGTTCTCAGTTCATGAGTGACGCAGCGTCGATGTCCCTCAGTATGATACATCCCCTAAAAGTTCAATTAGTGGTCAATGCTCAGTGTAATTACAGAGTCATTTTAGTCATGTGGAGTTTTTATTAGTACTTTAACATCACATCTGAGGAAAATGTTGATACAGGGTTCGTGTGCAGGTCTGGAAAGTCCCAAAGTGAATAACGTTTAAATTTTGCTTTCAGACTGGGAAGAAATATGGACAATTAACAAGCACTTGAATATAAAAGGTGAAAATATCTTGAATATAGTCCGATTTGTCTAGTATTTCCTATTATAAGATTACAGTAAGCCAAATAAATGTTTTTACTAATTTCAAGCTTTCTGAAGCTTTCAGGATATTTTCTAATTTTAAGCATTTATTTCTAGAATAAGAAAATGTAAATCCTGAACTATATAAAAGTATATGAATATTCATATTCAAGATATTTTCACTTTTGTTTTTCTTTTTTTGCAGTGTATCCTGTGGAGGAAATACAGGCCGTTATTTCATCTTTAGATGTTTCCTTGTTCTCTGCAATAATCATCAGTTAATTGTTGAATGTTGTTCAATCCAATGCTGATTTTTTTTTCTTACTTCCTGTGGAGAACCTGTGATGTTTTACAGTATAGCAGTTACTTATTAGAACGTTATTAAATGCAGTCAAATCTTTAAGACATTTCTTCTTTAAAGAGTGTGTGAACGAAGGTGTGAAGCAGGTTTACTACGTGTGTTTCAGAGTTTAGAGGAAATCCTGTGCTGTTACATGAAAGAGGAAAATCCTGAACTGAACAGACAGATGGAGTTCATCATCAAACAGCTCAACTCAGGTACAAGCAGCTCTTTAGAGAGATATGACTGTAGGGTTTATTTAAAAATCCAAAACATTGAGCTCACTCACCTGTGTCAGGGATTCAGATGATGATAGTCTTATTTGAATTACCCTTGTAGCTCCAGTACAGAAATTAAGAAAAAAAAAAAAAAGAAAACACGTTTTAATGAGTGACTAGGTTTGAAGATAAGAAGAACATCATGTACATTTCATTTTAAGCTGAATATGTTCATACAGTACTGTGCAGAGTAACAGAAACAAAGCTGTGGTCAAGTCGAGTGCTGATTTTATTTACTTTGCTGTTATTTATTATGTCAGTCAATTTGATATGTATATATGTTCCATTTAGTTCTTTTGAAGGCATCTTGCGTCGCAGATTTTCTTGCCTAAGGTTTTTGCACAGTACTGTACGAACGTTCATCACATTTCCACCAATATTTCACTTTATGCTACTAAATTCAGTAATTTAAAACACACACACACACACACACATGATTTTCACCTCTCTGCTTGCTTTGATCAGAGGATACACCCAAAGATGAGCTGGAGTCAGGGGATGAAGAGGAGGATGAAGAAGATGAGGTGAGTGTTTGTGTATGTGTATATATATATATATATATATTAGTAGAATTGCAATGTTTTTTGGTACCCATCGATACTGATCTGTAATCTGCCGTATCTGCAGTATTAATCAATCATGCCATTCAGCTCTGTTTATGTTTCCCTGGATTAAATAGCGGTCATTAAAAGTACACATTTTTGGTGTTCATGCACTTACACTACTAGACTTGTTCTTTAGTGAGTCAAACTGATATGCATTATCTAGCTCCATTAGTTATCATGGATGGAGTAGGGTTGCAGTGGAGAAGAGTGTGTTTTGTTTCATATTTCTCTGATTTTCAAGAACAGCACACTGGAACAGATTTTCACTCACCTAGCATCGTTTGTAGACATTTTATCTCACCTAGAGATGTACCCAGTATACTGACGTTTATGTTTAAGATGTTTTATCAGGTTACCTGTATTGTAGGAAGATGATGGAATTTCTCCTCTTGATGTTTTCAAAGTTTTCTTCGCTTTGATCATTAACCATGAAATACATAACTCCAAGCCATTTCTTGTCATTAGTGCAACAGCATACACTAACCTTACCTCACATAGTATCACTTGGTATCGGAGCATTTTTGTCAGTAAATGAGCATGGCCTCGGACCATACTGTTCAAAACACACCCTAATCATCTTTCTTCCTCTATTTCCTCCTTGATTAAGTGCCCTTGGCCAAAGTAAGGTCCATTACACAGTGATTCACTGTAGATCTCAGGAACACAACTCAGGAAAACAACATTATATGCCCAAAGTTTGTGGACCATCAAACCCATATGTTTTTTGAACATCCCATTAAAGATTTAGTCTCCCTTTGCTGTTATAATAACCTCAGCTCTGCTGGGAAGGCCACTTCCACTAGATTTTGGAACATGGCTGTGAGGATTTGCTCATTTAGCCACAAGTGAGGTTGAGGTCAGGGCTCTGTGCAGGGCACTCAAGTTCTTCCACTGCAGCCTTGGCAAACCGTGGCTTCGTGGAGCTTGCTTTGTACACAGGGGCGCTGTCATGCAGGAACAGGTTCGGGCCTCTTAGTTCCACTGTAAGGGCGTTGTAATACTACAGCATACAAAGACATCCTATAAAATGATGTGCTTCCAACTTTGTGGCAACAGCCACATATGGGTGTAATGGTCAGGTGTCCACAAACTTTTTGCCATAGAGTGTTCTTCATACTGTGATTGTGTTCAGATTGAGTTTTACTTCTCTGGGTTTATGCCATGCTAACCTCCAAGCCATAGGCTTTCCTTACCTTAGGCTTTCATTCAGTAGCCACATTAGCCTTATAACTTTCACTACAATTAGTTGGTGTTGCATTTAAATGAAGTGATGTAGCCGGGATGTTTAACGGGCGTGTGCCCGTGTGTGCGTTTCTAACAGGAGGACGTGATGGAGCCAGATCTGGATAAAGAGGAAGATCTCCAGCCTCAGCCTAAAGAGCTCTCCGGAGAACACTTACTGACTACAGAGTATCTGGGAGTACGTCCTCATCATCCATTCCACCTCACACAGCACACTGTAACACCTGAAGATATTTTAACCCAACAAACTTGTCCCATTTAGCCAAATTGATTCCACAGAATTCTCAGCTTTGATTGGTCAGAAGGTGTCACTTCAGACACTGAGAATGTGTGTGTAAATGAATATGACTGAAGAGCAGGGAATACTTTTGTGGAGGTTTCAGTCATTGGAAGAAAAGAAATTGTTTGTTAAAGCTCTTGAGAACTCTCTCAGTGTCTCCAAATAGAATGTTTCAAATGAATGAAATTGCAATTCATTATTACTGCAGTAAAGCTGATTTTAATTTTGATATTCACTACTCATTTTAATATTTTTTTTATATCAAACTGGATGTGAATAAATCATTCATAGGAGTATTTACACAAGAAATTTGGTCATCATAATTTTGGAACGATGTTGTTAACAACGTTAAGAGAATAACTAATGTAAACCTCAGTTGATCAGCTTCAAATCATATAAATTGCGATGTTACTGCACTTTTATATACGGATAATGCTTTCAAGTGCTTTTAAATACCTTGTGTAGTTCAGTTACACACAAATGTAATGAATATATTGTGAAATCCAGGCGATTCAGTTTAATGGCATTAACTAAAGAAATATCAGACAGAAACACTCATTGTTACACTTCTATTTTACATTCATATTGTATTAATAGTTCATGTTGTATTATAACCAATTTTTTCACGTCTAACAGCCTTTAACTTAAAATGATGTTTCAGTTTTACTCTTTGTTGGCATTATTGGCAGGCGTGTGTGTCTGTGTGTGTCTGTGTCTGAGAGTGTGTTTTGTGTATTTTACTGTAGATTATGACCAACATGGCGAAGGTGAAGAGATGGAGTGCACAAGCCTCTCAAAGCACAGACGAGCCTCTCAGGAGACCCATTAAACCGATCTCACACAGAAACTCTGTGTAAGACCTGATCATACTCACACACACACACACACACACACACACATACACACTGTCTCTGTCCCTCTATTTATCTCTCTCTCTGCCTGTCTCTCTCCGTCTGTTTCCGTCTGTCTCTCATTCTTTCTCTCTCGTGCTCTCTCTGTGCCTCGTGCTGTCTGTCCCTGTGTCTCTCTCTCTCTCTCTCTCTCTCTCTCTGTGTGTCTCTTGCTCTCTGTCTCTCTCTGTCTCTCTCTGTCTCTCTGTCTGACTCTCTTCACTCCACTTTCACTCATCAACACTGGGAAAATACAGGAAAAGTCATTTAATCACTATAAATAATTTAGCAAAGTATATTTCATTATGGTTTGTAGTTCATTGTTATATATATTTTATACAATTTTATATATATATATATATGTATATAATGTATGTATTTACATATATACTGTGGGTGTGGGTGTGTTTGTTTTCAGTGCTGCCCCTGACAGACTCGACTCCTCCTTCAATTCTCGCCCAAGTACCAGTGACTCCATCCGCCGTACACTGGGTATACACACACACACACACACACACACAAAAGCATAGTATCAGTTACATCACAGCACTGCTGATGAACAGACAGTTGTATATTGTGTATGTCTGGACAAGCAGTGGGATCACTCTGTTCACAGTCGTGTATTACCTTAAACACGCAGTGTGTGTATGTATGTAAGTGCATATGTGTTGGGCATGGCTCAGTGCAGCTCCGTGTTTAAAGCGTGTACATAACTACAGCCATGAGACTGGCAGATTACAACACACACACATGGTATAGAAAAGTACAGACTATAGATAAATGAACTTATGGACGGAATGAAACTTTCAGTTCTGAATGGTGTGTGTGTGTGTGTGTGTGTGTGTGTGTGTCAGATGAAGTCAGTTTTTTCATGAGATAGATTAATTTCCTCCTGCTCTCAGTTTCCTGTCCAGATGGGCTTTGTGATGTGATCACTGTGATGTGCTCTCGTGTCTGTGAGTGACCTGAACTGAACTGATTCACCAACTTATATTGCAAATATAATAAAATCTAAATAATGAAATCACTCTTAACAAAAAAATGCAATCATGTTTTTTTATACACCCTTTGGCCAAAAGTATGTACACACCCATATGTGGGCTAAACTGCTTGCCACAAAGTTAGAAGCACACAATTGTACAGGATGTCTTTGTATCTTTGTATGCTGTAGCATTACGATTTCCTCTGTTCTATTTTTTTCTTCGATATCCTGTCAACCATCTTTTTGCTGGTATCGGCCTGATGCTAATCCTGGGTATTGGATCAGTGCCATCTGTAACAATTACTCAAGTTTTTTCCATTCCTGGTGATCAAATGTTCTTCACAGTTGTTATGAGGATCAGCATAGGTCTGAAATTTTGCCCCACTCCCTATTCACTTCAAAGTGCATTGTGGGTTGTCCAGTCACGTAATTTGGATACTAACCTACACTTCTTCTTCTTCTTCTTCTTCTTCTTCTTCTTCTTCTTCTTCCTGCCATTTGACTTGTTCAGCTTCTAAACTCATTGCTTTGCTGTTTTTGTGTGTGCTGAGTAAAGACTTCACACTTCTTCATTAAAGCAGCTTCCTCCTCTTATTGTATGTGTGTATACTCTTACTCTATATGCGGTCAAACCCTCTCAGCAGTGGTATGAGAATTGTCTGTGTGCAAATGTGCGTGTGTGTGTGTGCGTGCATGCGTGTTAAGGCTTGTGCTAGACATATTCTGATAATTAGTTTTATTCATTACCATTATTGGTTTTTATATTTGTCCTGGATTTTGTTCTTGTGTTTTTGCCACATTTTAAATTTCAGATTTTTGCACTTTTTGTTAAACACTATGATGGTACTTTTAAAATAAAGTTTCATGAAAATGACATTTTTTCATTTAATTCCGATTGTTTTTCTTTTTCCCAGATTCTGTCTGGCGCTCTTCTCAGGAATCAGTAGGGTCGGAGTTGAACACTCACTCACACAGGTGACACATACCCTTTAATGCTTTTACTGAGATCTCAGTCTTATGATAACGATAATGATCATGATCATTAGAGACAATGGGACAACTTGGTGCTGGAACCCTATTGTTTTTTTAAGGATTTTTCTTCTTCTTCTTCTTCTTCCTCTCCTCCTCATCCTCATCCTTCACTGAAATAAATAGTGCAGACCACACTATAACTCTTACAGAAGTGAAACTTGGCCAACAGGTAGTCCTCTGTGCCCCTAGCCAGGCAAGTGAGATGGGCCCAACAGGCATAATGGTGGTGATATAGCGCAAGCATTTGTTATCTTCACAAATATCAGGTCAAACTACTCAAAAGAGTGTGACCCTCAATAATTATCCAAAACATGCTGAGATTTTTAAACTATTAATTCCACCACACATCAATCAGGTTTAAAGAGGTCTTATTTACTCAAACGGCTGTAACTCGTTACACTCTCAAGAAAAGGGTATTAAATGGTGCGTTTCCTTGTTTTTGGAGTGGTACCCTTACCTACTGTGCCCTTGTGACCTGCAAATGTGGATATAATAAGCTAAAAGATTTAAGGTGCCTTTTAGAGTAAAGCTTTGAAGTTACACTGATGGTACAGGTCATTACCCTTTTTTTCTGAGAGTGTACATAGGATATAATAAAATTGAGTCACATACTATACCTAGTGTCATACATGCATACTGTAAACATTTGAGTCCCAGCCACAGATGCCCGGCTCCTTGTTTTTTGTTTTAATTATTGGCAGCCTTGTGTTTGGGTCTGTGCTGCCATGACAACAAACTCACTTCATGCTCAGTTCCATTCACTGAGAGGGAAACTCTGCGTACACACTTACACACTTTAACATCAAACGAGATCATTTCTTGATCTTTGTTAGAATTTTGAGTGTTATTTTATCAATTTCTCAAGACATCGCCCAATAATCTCATTTGAAAACTTCCTGTTATCATCGGTTACATGATGGGAAACACATACCCACTCAGCTGATATATGGAGAGTTCTGATTTGTGTTTAAGACATCATCAACAACACTGCAGTAGCTGATGTTCTCACTTTATAACTGCAAATATAACACAATCAGTTTGTGATATTCAGCTGTGTACACAGGCGTTTTACCCAAACACGCAAGCACTCACGCACACACGCACACAGTGTACAGGAGTTTGACTCAGCACTTTATCCGGTGTGTCTGTGACTTGCCTTTCAAAAAGCCTTGAGAACAAAGAGCCTCTTGAATTTGACTCGGCCCGCTCGCTCTGTCTCCATGTCTTTAACCCCTGAGCTGTAGACAGACAGACTGAGAGGTTCAAAATAAATACTACAGTCTGAGGATTCAGGACACAACACGACTAAGTAGTGCACTATACACTAGGGCTATTGAGGGGTTATTGACACAGTCACATCACACATACATCCATAATGAGCTGTTATGTAATATAATGGATTACTAGAATATTACTGTTTTGTGTGTGTATGTGAGTGTGTAAGGCCAGCTACAAAACTCCGCTGGTCACTTTTTAATAAAAATATTGCATGGCCACGGCTTAGTAATGTGAAAGAATGAGATAATGAAGTGCGGCCATGTTTTAATAAAGCGTAATCATTTTGTTGTGCCTCAAACTGGTGTGTGTATATACAGGGTTTTACGGTAACCACCAGATACTTTGGAGGAAAAAAAACTTCCACTGGTCTGTTTTAGTTAAAATGTAAACACTAGAAAAGTTTACATGCACACTTTGTTATTAATTTTTGTGCATAGTATTTTATTCCTAGAATAGAATGCTTGTTCTGTATCAATTTCTTTATATAAATAATGTTTAATATACAAAATAATGAACATCTCAATCCTGTAATTACAATAACTAGACAAAATAACACCCTGTTCTTTAAAAATGAAATCATGTAGAAATCTTACTGAAACTGTTTTTATCCACCTCAAAAAATGAAGACATGTCTTTAGCAAAGATTTGCATAATTTCCATAATTGTCACAGTGAACTGCCATTATATTAACGAACAGTAGCGTAGAGATCTTACCGTTTAATGAATTACCAATTTGATCTAATTATAGTAAAAAATCTAACTGAGATCATCATTATTTTGTATATTATACAGGGAGGACTAGTGGGTAGCCGTGATGTTCTCACCACTGTAGCCCGGGTTTGATTCCCAGCCAGGGAACCAACCCCAGCCACTGGGCTTGCACACGACAGTGCAGTCGCAGTGCAGTCGCAGTGCAGTCCCAGTGCAGTCGCAGTGCAGTCGCAGTGCAGTCCCAGTGCCGCTCCCAAGCCCGGATAAAACTGGGTAGGGTTGCATCAGGAAGGGCATCTGGCGTAAAAACTGTGCCAAATCAAACATGCGCACCATTGATCCGCTCTGGCGACGCCTAACGGGAGCAGCCGAGATAAGAACGGGTGTTCCAGGATCATAGGATTAATGTATATTTTTATATTTTTACAGACCATGATGTATCTGAGCAAGGAACAACAAATCCAAATAATTCTACTCCTAGGAAATCAAGTCAGAGAGAATACGCTAAGCAGGTTCTGTAAATAAATGGCTTTAGTTTTGCCATTTATTAAATTCTTCTCCTATGATGCTGGACTAATGGGGCACCCTCTTTACATAAAAATATTTTTTTAAATTGAAACAAATTTATGCGAAACAGACATTCTATTCTAGGAAAATAGATATTAATTAAGTTAATTTAATAATTAATCAATAATATTGTATATGTGTAAACTTTTCTAGTGTCTACATCTTAACTAAAAGAGGCAAAACCCCCCAGTTGCCTGTTGGTAAGCGTAAAACGCTGTGTGTACACACACGCCAGTTTGATCTCTGGAGTGTTTTTATGTATTTCTGTTAAGTAGTGACATCATCAGCAGAGCTCTGTAGCCAGCTACCTTTTACTCGTCTGCACTCGTATTATCAGAGTGAAGTGATCTTAACTGAGCCATGTTCAAAGCTATATGTAAACTATTTTTAACAGCGTACATTTTAAATGCATTAAATGTGAAGTAGTATATGTTGTATAGACTCCAATAAGAGTCCAGTAAGAATCTTTGTTTTTGTGTTTAATTACAGACTGATATATAGTATAAAAATCCATAAAAATAAAGTAATTACAAATTATATATTTATTCTGAGAACTTTTCATACATCAAGTAACACATGAGTTATTTAGGAAACTTAGATTTACATTAGATATAGCTTCATGTTATGTGACTAAAGTGGAGTGCTATCTTTAAATATGTAAATATTATGCAAATTAAATTACTGCTTAAACAGGAAAATAGTTCCTGCCATCCACATTGTGTGTAAATATGGATACAGATATAAATATTAAATATTATAAATAATAACTATTCTGTAATTCAGAATAAAAATATAGATGTAAATAATGTGAAAATCACAGTGAAGTGTGTGTGTGTGTGTGTGTGTGTGTGTGTGTGTGTGTATACATATAGTATAAGTATAAGTAAAAATGTTAACATTTTACAATTTGAAAGATACCATATGCACAGTGTCTCGTATTGTGACAAATTATCACAATATCACGTTTGATTTTATTGTAAACAGTTTTAATACATAATTTAATACAAGAAACAATGAGTCATTTAACTCAATGGAGAACTTGATTCTTTTATAAGTGAATCAAATCTGGTGCTACAGTCTCATTTCTCTCTGACTCCTCCCACAGTGATGTCACCAGCAGCTTCACTGGCCGACCCACAATCCCGCGCTCCACTGGTACTGACATAGGGGGCGGAGTTCTGCCGAAACTCGGTCCACTCGGCCCACATTTCTCCCACAGAGAACCACAACAGAGCATCAGCAAACCGAACAGCGCTACACACACATCACACAGTGAGACAACGCACACAGCACACACATCACACAGAGAGACAACGCACACAGTACACACATCACAGTGAGACAACGCACACACATCACACAGTGAGACAACGCACACAGCACACACATCA
>CM040985.1:11044800-11059016 GCA_022985145.1 Pangasius djambal
CGTCACGCAGTGAGACGACACTACACACGTCACGCAGTGAGACGACACTACACCCGTCACGCAGTGAGACACTACACACATCACACAGTGAGACGACACTACACACATCACGCAGTGAGACAACACTACACACATCACGCAGTGAGACGACACTACGTACTAACTGTCTGGAGATATGAGGCTAATGTTGCTAACTAGTAATGGAAGTGTATAGCCTCCAGTTTAGCATGGTGCGCTAAATGTGCTCATCTGAATTGTGTTAATTTTTTTATGTTCGTCTATAAAACAAAAAACCAACATGGTGCTAAACTGTTAGCTGGTTGAGTCTTTGAGACAGAAGAAAGTTGTTTTCCTTCATTTGGATGTCTCGTGGCATTCACTGTGGCGAGCAACCTGAGCTAAGCAGGAGCGGCGGCTGTTTTACGTATCACGCTGGAGGCGCTGTTTAAAATAATCAGTGTGTTTCCTTGTTGGGTTAAACATTTGCATTCCTAGCAGCATTAATTTTTTGGTTTACATCTTTTGTTCTTGGTGATGTTCCCAGAGCGTTGGGTTTCAGAGCGCAGGTGTGAGTTACATAGCAATGCAGCTCCACTTCCTGTTACATGCTACCATCAGAGTAACCACACTACTTTTTCTTTAACAATCATTGACATAAGAACATCAGCACTGCTTTTACATCCATTATTAGCAGCCTGAAGCATCAGAGAATGTGGCATTTCTTTTTGTTGAGGCTAACGATGGTTTCGCGTAAATCTGTACAAGTCAAAGAATTACTAGTGATCAGAATTTCACCTCTTTCAGTGCAAAGTAGGTGAAGCCAATCATGTGTAAAAGCTGCGTAAACTGCACCCTGACCACCGTGACTCATTCTTCCCCACACAGCTTTTATTAAAACTGATACTTAATCAGTCTTTTTATGTCTCACTGACCTAAGGAATGAAATTATAGCCTGCTTTCACAATTAGTGGGTTTTTTTTGTTTGTTTTTTTTAACGCTTTTTACTTTCAAGCACTCTGTCATATGCACAGAT
Organism: Pangasius djambal; assembly: GCA_022985145.1. Lineage (NCBI taxonomy): Eukaryota > Metazoa > Chordata > Actinopteri > Siluriformes > Pangasiidae > Pangasius > Pangasius djambal. Next base: position 11,045,834 of record CM040985.1, read on the forward strand.
TTTCTTGTACAAACAGGGTGGGCCCTACCCAGTATTAGTGTAGTGTTCCTAATAAAGTGCTCTGTGAGTGTGTGCTTACAGGATATTTTTACTTCAGTATAAATAATTTTCTACTTTAAATTTTAAGCACAAAAAAAAAATATACTGTGGATAAGTCGAGCTTGTTAATGTCTGTCAATATGATTTACATCATTTTAATTCTTTTATAGATTAAGAGCATGTTATTTATGATATTGGCTTTATGTGGATCATTTCCTCAGCATGTGTGTTTTATTGAAGGAGCTAATACACCACTGATCAGCCACAAAATACTTCTCCTCTAGCTCCCGAGCGACTCCTGCGTTTTAGCAGAAAGATAAAATCAGTTTTGATCAAGTTAGTTAAAAAGCACGCCTCTGTTCCCGGCTCCTTCACTTGATGTCTTACTGGAAAGCGTGTTTTGTGTGTGTGTGTGTGTGTGTGTGTGCTTGTGTGTGCATGCCAAAAAACAGACATGACCAATACTCAATACCAGTGTCAGTCCTGATGCATCTCTCGGATCATCCTTCTTCACAGTTCTTACTGCTCATAACCACACAAACACATCACATTTACTTTTTACATTTACACACACACACACAGTCCTAGTCATTTATGTTAATGTGTGTGTGTTTCAGGTTTAAAGCTGTAACAGGTTATCAGGCTCTGTGAAGATGTGTTTTATTTGAACTCTAACAGAGATCTGTGCCTTTCTCCTGCTTCTGCAACGATGCACATCAGAGCAAAGTTTAAAGTCAAGTTTAAACTCCAGGTGAACTCTGAATATTATAATAAACATTACATTCTAAACATAATTTGTGTGTTTCGAATGTAATGTTTATTATAATATTCGGAGTTCAACTTTAAACCTCTGGTGCTAATTTGTTGGCTGGTGCTATATTGCTGTATTGTCAGATGGAGGTCAGATAGGTCATCTAGAGGTCAGCTAGGGGTCAGATAGGTCATATAGAGGTCAGCTATTAGCTGTGTAAATACAACTAGTAAAAAAGACCATATAGAGATCATGGAAGTCATATAAATGTCAAAGATCAGTGTGTGTCAGGCTTTCGCTAGATGTGTGAGTTATTAATGATTTTATTTATAAAGTTTATTAATAAACAACTAATAGTTTGCTAATTGATTAGTGAGCTAGTCTTACTGCCACTGCTTTGATGTAGTAGCTAGCAAAATAAAAGAATTTACTGTGTGATGGAGAACCACATGTACTTTGTGTTGTTTCTTTGTTTTTAGTACAGTTCCTTTTAGAGTTCATTTCAAGTCACACATTAAATCATACCTTAAAATGAAACATTTTTGAACATTCTGACCACGATATAAAGAAAGTGTATGTTTTTTGTTGTTGTTTTTTTTAAATATAAAAAAAAATTCCCGCTGTCCTCTCTGTCCTCATCTTCAGGTCTGCAGTCTAACAGGAAGTGAAGAGAAGCTCTGCTGACGGACATACAGCTTCCTGTAACATCATTCCTTCATTTTATCAGGCCAAGATAGACGAGTACAGGAGGAACAAAGCTGCTGTTTGTGGTCTGCGTGCTGTTTCAGGTTGACTGAGCTGCTATGTAACCCAACACCACAATAACACCTTTATCACCAGCACCACAGACTCCGCCCCCTCACCTTCACTCTGCTCAGTCCTCATACTGCGCCGCTTTACACGTCACCTCGTCACTTTAATAAAAGAAATATTTCAACTAATATGGACCTTTTTTAAACCAGTTTGTTTAGGTTCCAATGCTGTATATCTAGTTTCTGTTTGATTTTTATTTGACATTTTTTTGCCTCACAGTTGTTGTTTTTTTTTTTTTTTTATCGTTTATTGTATGTTGTACATTTTCATGCTTGTTAGATCAGCTACAGCATGTAACGTGTCCCATTTTGTTCACATGATGCTGTTGAACATGGTCTAAAATAAAATGTCCGCAAACACCTGTGGACGTTTGAGTTCTGACCAAACTGCTATTTTCAAAATCAAGAACATTTCAGTTACACCTTCAGTTCATGCTCCTCATGTTAGAGGTGTTTTCCAGACGTTACTGACTTCAGTAGTTCTGTGAATGAGTTCTGGGCTTGTTCATGCTAATGTTATAAATAATATTAGTTAGCGTTATTTATTAGGAATCTTACTGTAAAATGACTAGCATTTCATCAACTATTATCCATTAAGCCAACATTTAAAGACAATCATTATTATTTAAGATTCTCATTATTTAAGACAGAGCCATGGTTCAGTCATATGTGCTTTAATCAAATGCTTTTAGTCAAACCTCATCATGTTTGTATTTGTGCATTTATATCTCGCTGTGTGAAGTGTAAATGTATTTTTGCTGGACAAGAGCTGTGATATTTTTGTGCTGTAAACATAATTAATACATTTAATGTTAACAAACACGTTTCTCCGGATTATTGTTGGCATTTTGTTCAAGAATGTCCCAGATCACACCCTTTTCAGCAGAAGTTCATTGGAATTCAAGTTCAAGTGGAATCACTTTCATTCAGGTCATTAATAGGAAGAGGTTCAGCTTCACAGAATGTTCATTAAATTGGCGTGAATTTGAAATAAATAAGTGACAGCCGAAAATTCCAAACCAATCCATAAATGAGCGCAAATAATCCTAGCTGTTCAATCTGTTTATAAAATCACAGTATCTCGTCGATTTGAAGCCAAAAGGCTCACATTAGTGAGTCTCCTTTTGCGTCTCCTTTTATGGAAATTTACACAAACTCAGAAGAGAAACGTAGGAAACTAATGTGTTGTTTTTTTTTTTTGTTGTTTTTTTACAGCTAATTGATTTTCATCATCACCACATTTCTTGTAAACATTGTAAATGCTCCTGTGAACAATTTTACAAACAAATTTCTTTCTACACTCAATCATTTTGAAAAAAATTTTCTATTTTATATACAAAAAATGTGGGTCTGTGCTACAAGACAACACCACAAAACACAAGGGAAATGAAGAGTCAAAGCCTCTGAGTTACACTGGCAGAGAGGAATGTGAAAATCCCTTCAATGACAATTTTTAGGTGTCTTTTTTTTTCTGATTGAAAAATTGTAGATTTAATCTATTGAGTTGTGCAGTTCTGCCACTGGAGCAAAAAGAGCACATGTAGCAGGACTTTGCCATTTCTTCTTCTTCTTCTTTCGGCTTTTCCCTTCAGGGGTCGCCACAGCGAATCATCCCTCTCCACCTATACCACCACATATACCTCCTCTTTGGCCTTCCTCTTCTCCTCCTGCCTGGCAGCTCCATGTCCAACATTCTCCTACCAATATACTCCCTCTCCCTCCTCTGAACATGTCCAAACCCTCTTAATCTGGCCTCCCTAACTTTGTCCCCCAAACGTCCAACATAAGCTGTCCCTCTGATGTACTCGTTCCTAATCCTGTCCAACCTCGTCACTCCCAAAGAGAACCTCAACATCTTCAGCTCTGCTACCTCTAGCTCTGACTCCTGTCTCTTCCTCAGTGACACTGTCTCTAAACCATGCAGCATGGCCGGTCTCACCACTGTCTTGTACACCTTCCCCTTGATTCTTGCTGATATTTTTCTATCACACAGAACTCCCGACACCTCTCTCCACCCATTCCAACCTGCCTGCACTCACTTCTTTACCTCTTTCCCACACTCTCCATTACTCTGGACAGTTGGGGACTTTGCCATTTCAATAATACTTAAACATTTTTAATCATTTTTATTCAATTAATAAATATTTTTATTGTTAAATATTGCAGTTAATAAATACTTCATCATACTCATGCTCGTCTTGCATGATTTAATTTTTTTGCTTTGTCTTCTGTGTCAGCTAAGACTACACCTAAATCTAATGTACATGATTATAAAATGATGGCTCTTGGTTTTGTTCGGGGCGTGTATACAACAGTTTTGATGTTTTGTGTCTGTGGTGGAAGACGCATACTGCACATACATGTCAAAGTGACAACGAGGAAGCAACGACAACAAATAATGACGAAGATGATGATCAGAATGATTCAGTCAATGTTTTTAAAATTCTGTAATTGACCTGATGTGAAGAGGACATTTTAAGACATGAGTTTAAACATTTGGGGGCGGTTATGATACAAAAGAATATTTATACAATTTTCAGAAAGGGGGCTGCAAACTTTTGAATTTATGCCATTTTAATTTTTTTCTTCCTTACTGAAATCTTGACATACACATACAAATTTGTCATATTGTTACTTGAAGGAAATTGAGCTAAATGTCTCACTGCTCTGAATTTCCATCTTTATTTTGTCTTAAGGGTGCACAAACTTTTGCCCTGGACTGTAATGCAGTTTACTCAACATACACCAGATGCTATGTTTAAAAGCCTTCAGGCAAGGTCACTTCACTCTAATAGTGAAAACACACACACACACACACACACACACAGCATGACTAGAGATGGTGTCATTACATAATAGTTCGTTTGGACGTGCATGTGATGTGACTGAGCCAATAATCCGTCCACATGAACCCTCCTGTAGTGTGCACTACTGAGACATGTCATCTCAGATTGAAACACAGCCATAACTTTAGATTTATATTTAAATCTCGTCTTCCGTCTCTGATAATGCAGTTACAGACAACAGATGCCTTTTTTTTTTACTTGATTTGTTGTTATGTGGGATTTTTGCCCCAATACCCCCCCCCACCCCAGATGTTTTGTGTGTGTGTGTGTGTGTGTGTGTGTCCAAATGTACAGCTGCAGCTGAACATCACAAACATCTCTAACGCTGTTCTGTCCTATTCACGTCCAAATCACATTTTACACTTTTAGAAAACTGTTGTATAAAAATTGTTATAATGATTACAGAATTTATGTTCCAAATGTGAATTTTATAACATCAACACAGTTTCTCCGAAGTTATTAACTTTTAACCAGAAAAAAATCCTATGGTGTGTAAGGAGGCTGAAAGTGATAGAGAGATGTTTTAATATGATTTTCCTCTTTTATGTCTATCACTAGAAAGAAAGAAAGAAAAATGTTCATATTAACCATGTAACTGAGAGCAAAAATATTATTTATATTGATTATGTTAACCTCAACACAATGTGTGTGTGTGTGTGTGTGTGTGTGTGCGTGTGTGTGTAGCAGGTTGAGGACAATGTAAGGAAACAGGCACTGTGTTTGTTAAACCACGAGGAAGCTTGCAGGTGGCTGTGAATCAGCTGTCTCTCACACACACACACACACACACACACACACACACACACACACACACACACACACAGATGGGGAGGAAGACAGGATGATCAGAACCAAAACAAACAGAGAGAAAAGCAAAACTAAATGGAGCTGATCTTCTTCATAACCACACTCACACTGTAACACAAAGATAAAGAGCAAACTCTCCTCTTCTCTCTCATTCTTTCTTTTCTCCCCTTTTTGTCTCTTCTCTTTCACCTCCTTCTTTCAACTGTTTGTTTTCCCTAATCCTGACCTGTCTTACTCTTTTTGTCTTACTCTATTTTCTTCTCATCTCTCTTCCTTTTCTTAGAATAAAAGTTTAAATTCATCTTGTCTCTTTGACAGAATTCTTAAAAAAACAACAACAACAACATACAGCAGAGATTTTCTAAGGGTTCTAAGAAGAAAGTTAGAAGACAAAAATACCCACCACCTCTCTCAGACATGCACACACACACACACACACGCACGCACACGCACACACACACACACACACACATACGCACACAGACACACACACACACACATGGATAAAGGATAAACAACACTCATTTTATATTATTGTGATTTCAGCACAGCAGTGATAAGTGTGGTCAGTGTGATCAGTGTGGTCAGTGTGGTCAGTTGGTCAGTGTGATCAGTGTGGTCAGTGTGGTCAGTTGGTCAGTGTGATCAGTGTGGTCAGTGTGGTCAGTTGGTCAGTGTGATCAGTGTGGTCAGTGTGGTCAGTGTGATCAGTGTGGTCAGTGTGGTCAGTTGGTCAGTGTGATCAGTATGATCAGTGTGGACCATGTGATCAGTTGAAATAAATTGATTCTAGTCAAGATCAAGGGCAAATGAAAGTGAGACCAAGTCAAGATTAAGATTGAAAACCATCAAGTCCGTTTCGAGGCAGAGCCTTTACTTTAGCTATTCAGCTTTTTTAGTCAGCAATACCGAAAATCTCTCGAGACCAGACTTGAGTACTGCAGCCTAAAAATTGTTATGAACAACATGTAACTGTTCACATTTATATTTTACAATATAAATGTGTTCAGGAACTCTTAGCTACTGTACTGTACTGAAGCCGTGTGGAAGGCGAGGTGACTGTATCTGGAGTGAGCTCAGGTTCCTCGTTACAGGATGCTGACAAACAGAGCTTACACACTAAGAAACCCAAGGGTGCCAATAATTATGACACATGCTTTTGGTAAACAAAAAGTAAATATTTTTAACGTGCATCTGTGTGTTCATTTTCTGCTCTGCGTTTCATCCACTGAGGCAGGAAGTAGATAAGAGCTTTTTTTTGGCATTCGGAGCAATTGAAAAGTGTGCAAAGTGGGAATTTTTTCTGTGCTGTTTCCTGAGCGGTCTCTGACTGACGCAAACGCACACACACACACACACACACACACACACACACACTTTGTCCTTGTTTATGACTCATAGAGAGTGTAATGAGAAATTCATAAACCTTGTCATTTCTTTCATTTTGTCACATCAGAGATATAAAGACAACAATCCATGCACAGGGTTTATGTACCATATACAAGGTTTAAATTAAGGAAGTGCAGCTAGTTTATTCCCAGTTGGTATTTTCTCACCTGTATTAAACAAAAGTAACTATAATAAAAGTATACAGTACTGTGCAAAGGTCTTAGGCACATGCAAAGAAATGCTGTAGAGCAATATGTTTCTCCATTAGAAAATACTATAAAGAGCAGTAAACAGTAATAAATGAAACAAAGTCAATATTTGGTGTGACGGTCCTTCGCTTTAAAAAAACAGGTACAGCGGACACAGCTCTTCTGGAGACTTTGACTGTCACACTTTCTTCTTATTTTTGCAGCAAAACCCAGCAGCCTTCATTCTGTTTTTTGTCTGAAAAGTGTCTCTTATGCTTTCTTTACTGACTTACAAACATTTTTCTGTAACATTTAATTTTGTGCTGGAAAACTAATGTTTGGAATCTAAAATGTTTTTGTACTGAATCAATTTTTGCACAGTACTGTATATTAAAGGCGCTTGGGCTGAAGTGTAGACTCCAATGGTTAAAAGGTGGCATTACAATTTTTTGTTCTTTATATCAAAGTTATCCATGAATTTCAAAAGATTTTGTACAACTCAGCCGCAATAGCAAGAACATAACACATCTCAAACTCATACAGAAGCATTCTCTGTGCTGGTGTCCTTATGGGCTCTTGTAAGGTTACTCAACAAGAGCACACTTCCCAAAGATATGAGTCCCTTCCTCATGTTCTTGGTATTGAGAAACCACCACTGCAATGAGTTTCACTCCTTGATCCCACCTCTCATCCATGGCCATATACACAAAGCCCCGCCTCCCAGCATATCCATGTTAGTTCCTGATCTAGCTATGTTCCCATCACTTCATTTTACATGCGCAGATATGAATATATTATATAGTTATATAAACAGGAGAAATACTGATGCACCAAACAATGACCAAATAATGGTTTAATAGTTTATCGCATCATCAGCGTTACCTATCCAGGAGAAATGGATGTTTGCTGATTCAGCAAACAGCGTCCATCTTCACCGCTTCACAGTTAGCAGGAATTCTCAGATCTCAGATTTTACGCTCGAACGTGCAAAAGAGACAAATCGTGTTAGCTTTGACAGTTTGTGTGCCAAACTTCATACATATTTTCCCTTATACAAAATTTAATCGGGGTCAGAGTGTAAAATTAATTAATTAGTGACAAATTTAATCATACAGTGGATGAGTAAAAGACAGAAAACAGCAGTGAGCACAGAAACATGTCTATAACGTACGTGTGTGTGTGTGTGTGTGTATGTGTGTGTGTGTGTGTGTGTGTGTGGTGCTGTTGCAGTAAAGTACTGAGTGACTGGGTGGTGTGATGAAGGGGAGTTACTGTTACCACCACAAACTGTTTGATTCCTACACCACAACAATTTGCCAAAGATTGCAATTTTACTAAAGAACAACACATCATCTTTTTTTTTTTTTCTTCTTCAAGTTTATAGAAACGTTTAATGTTGTGGAACATCAGTGAAACAAGTTTATTCCTGTACTCACTTATGTTATAGCAGCTATAAACAGTGATTCTGTCACCAGCCTCTCTTTTTTCTCTCTCTTAGGTTAATAAGACACAAAACGCAGCTTGTCATCTTTTGTTACTGAGAAACCACAAAGTGTAAACTGAAGACAACTTGAAGAAAACTTAAAGTTACAGCTTTACCTCTGACTGTTACAAAGTGCTGACACGGGAGACTCCTTCCATAAATGCTACATCTCCTTACAGAAACCTCACCATATCATTTTTTTTAAATCCAGTGATGCTCTTTAACCCTTCCATGTATCAGGAAGTGACCTGCAGTAACCCCTCATATCCCAGACTTCAGTGCAGGAGGTTAAATGAGGATTCTCAGCGTGTCAATGTTGTTGCTTAAAGCCCATCAGGACCATTAAAGGTGTTTATATTACAGCTGTTTGTCCATCAACTCACACTCAGCTGGACTGGACCTGGAGGGAAAAAACACACACACACACACACACACACACACACACACACACACACACACACACACACACACACACAGCAAGCTCTGTAACGTCTGTTCCAAGAATCTGAATCTCTTATTATGCATGTGTGAGTTAAGTGTTTAACGCTTTGCCCTGTTGAGCGCTCACACAGAGAATTATTACAGTTATTAAATGAGTTAATATTAAATCAGTTCTACACTGTTTAATACAGAGAGATTCAGGTGATTTAACTGGAAATGCAGTGAGTGGATTTCCTGAAGACATCCTGTGTCAGGAGTGCGTTTAGACAGTGACACCACTAACAAGAGCAGCAGACGGTACGGAGCAATGCAGCTGCAAAGAGCTACTTTTACTTTTAAGTTAAGTTTTTACTTACGTAAGGAATTTGTAATAGTGAATAATAATAATAATAATAATAATAATACAAATTTAATGTAAGGACTCAATTGCTCTTTTATTAATTTATTTGATGATATTTTTTATATTCATTTGTTCATTTACAGCTCAGAACTATAACTTTCTTCAGCACTTCCAGTTCCTTATAAGTTCAGCATTTGTTCAAATGCACATTATTGATTTCAGATTATATTTTATATGATATTAATATAAGATATTGTTAGATGATATTAATATGGCAAGTATTTATGTATGTATTGTTTGTTGTTTATTTATTTTTCATTTTTGTTGTATTTATTTATTTATTTCAGTTATAATATTTAACATATATAATGATCTTTATTATTATTATTATTATTATTATTATTATTATTATTATTATTTACAGCATTTATTTTCTTTCTTTCTCTTTTATTTCTTTCAAGAGCTCTCAGAAATATTTCAAAACTCTTAATTCCATTTAATTTATTTGTATAGTGCTTTTAACAACAGACATTGTCACAAAGCAGCTTTACAGAAATATATAAATTCCAGATATAAACTTTATCCGTCACTTTCAGCTTCTGATAAGTGCCGAATTTCCTTTAGGAAATTCCCATCATTGTTTTTTTTGCTTCAGCTAAATAAAATATAAAATCCTCTTTTCTTTACAAATTAATATATTGTAGGGTTCAAGATTATAAACAGAGACTCATAAGCTCACTGAGAAAGATCTGCAGCGTAGAAATGCTCTGACTCACTGACCATTAACCAGGAATATTTTCCATCTATGGGAAAAACCTTTGAACTTCCTCATTCAGGAACAGACTCAGTGATGTGAGGTGAGAAAGTGAGCAGTGAACGTTCACACAAGGAGCTGGGAAATCTTTTAGCCATCCACTAATACACACTGTGAGAAAACAAAATACATGACTGCCAACTCATGCAAACTCTGCCCTTCTTCAACTATTAACAAAACCTACATATAAGCCATGTTTCCTGTTGAATGTAAATCATGTTTATTGGAGCTGCTACTGTAGAGCAAGACACACTCCAGGGGCAGGCTGTATATGTCCTAGACAGCATTTAATTTGATAAATACAAGGGAACATTCATCAAAAAGTTTAATCAACTATGTGACATATTTTCTACTATATGACAACTATAAAATGAAAATGAAAATATATCCAAAACTATTTTTTTTCTAGATACAGTGTTGCATTGGTGTCTATTTCACTAAGGGACAGGAACAAAAAGCTCTGAAACATTTAGAAACAGTTTTCATTTCACAGGCTCTCCAAAGTCACTTATGATGGAATCTTCCTGAAAGTGCACAACAACACGAAACAACATGCAACACAACACAAACAGGTACAAAACACATGCAACACAACTTCATAAAATGCTGTAACTTTGGGAAAAGGCTGTGCTGGTGTGTGTGTGTGCGATTATATGCGTGGGGGAATTTGGTCTGGCTGAAAACCAGTGTATAAACACACACACACACACACACACACTGGTGTTAGATGGTTAGAGGGGGAAAATGGGAACGACAGGATGCACATGCAGCTACAGGAAATGGACGGATGAAGGAAAGGAAGACGGGATTTCGGAACACAGCTGAAGTCTGAAGATTGAATAATTCCTGTTTTTCATCTCTCTCATCTCAAACTGGAGACTTCCTGCTTCAGAAACGAGGTCTTTCTACATGTTTACACCATTAGCATTGTGTGTTAATCCATTTTACACCTTTAACTTCGACTCCAACCTGGACAAAAATCATGCTCAGGGATGTTGGAGATCGTTGGCTGTTATGAATCAAAATGGATAAATACTAATAAAAATACATTAAATTAAAAGCAGTTATAATATACAAATAATAAAATGATTAAAGCTCTACAGTACACTTCACAGCAGCTTTCACAAACTTCATGATGACCAGTATAATTCATAAACAGGATTCGAATGATTCTTTCAGAGTGAATCAAGTCATGTGAGTTTAGATTCAATTGATTCATCTGAAAATGTCTAATCTAATTCACACACACACACACACACACACACACACACACACACACACACACACACACAAACTCAAGAATGAAGATTTAGTTTCTAGAGATTGTGTTTCTTTTTTTCTGGAGAGGAAAAACAAACAAAAAAAAAACATTTATGAATGATTATTTTAAAGAGACATTGAGGAATCACTTCCTGTTCCTGAGTTCCTGACAATTTAAAGCATTAAAGATTGTGTTTGGTACAGTGATTAAAAAACAAGGAAGCAGACCGAGTTATAAGATAATATAGTGCTGAAGTCATACACTGTAAAAAAAAAAAGAAAGAAAAAAAAAAGAACATTACTGTAGATTTTACAGTAATTTACTGGCCAATAAAGTATTGTAAACTTTGCAGGAAACAACTGTAAAACAAAATTATAGTAAAGTACTGTAATATCATACGTAGTATAAAATAACACATAACCTAGTATGTTGATGCAGTATACAGCTGAGCTGAAGGATCTTGCTCAAGGATCAAATCAAGGCAGTTTGGTGGTGCTGGGATTTGAACACATGGCCTTCTTATCTGTGATTCAAAGCCATAACCACTGAGCTAGCACAGCTAGAGTGGACTGATTCAGTGCAATCTTTTAGTGGTGTTATTTCAATGCTAGAAGTAGTTGAATCAGTGCAAGCTAGTTGCGGTGGTGTTGTGGTGTAATTGTGGTGGCTTTGAGTCACAGCTCAGAAGTTTGTGTGTTCAAATCCCAGCGCTGTCACGGTTGGGCAAGACCCGTAAACTTCAACTCGGTTGTATCCTGCATCAGCCAAATGAGCATGTGTGCTGGGTTATGCATCATTTCGTATTTTATATTTGCTTACTGTAAATCTTACAGTACATTACTGGCAACCCAACTTGCCAGAAAATGACTGTAAAATTTACAGCAATTTATTACAGTGTAGATAAGTGATACATTTTAACAATAATTCCGTACAAGTCCTAAAGTGACAAAGAAAAACATAATAAAAAAAAAAAAAAGAATTTAACTTCTTGTATGAAGTTTGATTTCCAATTCCAAATTTTTTTTTAAATTCTTAAATCAAATTGCATTTTATTTATAGATAATATAGTATGCTTCTTGTTGACTTATATAATAGAATAATATACATTAAGTTTGCAAATGATCTGTTACTGTCCATAGATGTTTAGTTCTCGACAGTAACAGGAAACAGTGATTTCATTACTTCCTGTAATTTAGTGTTTACTAAACGATATGTTGATATGCAATATGTTTACTGTTAGCATTATAATATGATACATTAACATGACATTTAATAATAATGAATAAACAATATAATAAATAATAAAATATAATAAATGAAATATACATATGATTGAGTAAGTCACACTCCTGAAGCCTGCAGGAACACAGCCTTCATGTTCATTTGAGCAAAAGAATTCCAGACAATTTATCACAGAATATGCTAATCACAAATTAGCACACACACACACACACACACACACACACACACACACACACACACACACACACGATGGTATATGTCTTCACGCCAGAATAAATGCTAGTCACCTCATGTTGGGACCTCCTGTTGTCTAGAATCAAGAAAATGTAATGGATATGAAAATGTGACTCAATCAGTGAGATATAAGTGAAATGGATGAGGGAGTGTTATTCAGTACTGGAGCTCGGCCACTTGACAACTCCGCATGTGTGTGTTGTGTGTGTGTTTGTCATGATGTCGTAACTGCCACTGGGTGTGTTTTAACATACACAGGGCAATGCTGTTTGTTTAAGCTTATACAGATTACTCTGCTCGGGTCCCCAAACATTACATTTAAAGACATAAAAAAATTTATATATATATATATATATATATATATATATATATATATATATATATATATACACTGCCCTCCAAAAGTTTGGAAATGCCTGAACAAAATAGGGTTTTTGGGCAATATCAGCATAAATCCTCTTTAGTTAGTGACCATTTTGCATTGATAATAAGGGACAACACTAGGCATCCGAGCAGTCAGTTTATTCAAACATTGA
>CM040985.1:11063511-11097027 GCA_022985145.1 Pangasius djambal
TTTTTTTTTTTTTTTTTTTTTTTTTTTTTTTTTTTTTTTTAAATCAGTTAGCAGTGCAACTTAATGTAGGTTTGGTTTTGTTTTGTTTTATAATCGTAGTTGCCCAGCAGACACATGTGCCACAAAAACTGTAAAAGCTCCTTAATGACTTTCATAAAATGTTTTTGTGAAACTCAGCGCTGTAACTACAGCACGCGGTACTCGTTCTGAATCCCACCGCCTGCCGAACTGCACACATCGTCTGAGCTGAGACCTGGTGGTCAGTCGGTCGCTTTTACAAGTCAGTATAATTAGCAAGCATGGATGATGGGTGCTTTTCAGCATCAAGAACATGCAGGGATGTAGGAACCAAAAAAAAAAAAAGTCTCTAGCCAGAGCCAACAGCACGTAACTGAAACACTGGCCAGTGACTTGCTGACTTTTTGTAAAGGGTGAAATCACGATGTGCTACGTGATCATACACTTGTTTGTTTCCTTTCAGTCTATGTTAATGCATTTACCTAACTAACCAGCTTGCCATTAAGGACAATATGACGATATAATATCAATATTGCAGTTAATTACTACACAATACACTCTTCTGAGATGGCGCAAGTATTGGGATATCTTTTTCTAACTTTTTTTTTTAAATAGCAGTGATAAACTGATTAGAAGCAGCTGATTACATATGAAACTTTGTACCTTGTACTGAAAACAGCAACAGCAGTGTGATCAGAGTAAACAGAGTTTAACTTTATGCAGTTGAGAATCGAAATCACCAAAAGAATGAGTGATGAGCGAAAAATTGTGACGGTATCCGCCATTACTCTGCGTCCTTTTTGCTTTCTCTTCCTGCAGCTATAACTGCTTCTGTTTGACCTTCTTCACAATCTTTTCTGCTTCTTGACTAACCTCCCCATCCTTTGACCTTTTGACCTTTGCCCTGTGACCTGGTCTTTGCGTAGCTGCGAGTGCCCTTGAAGTTTCCAGCGAATCTCTCTTCTGTCCTGCTGAGTTAGATTCTCTCTTCTCCTACTTTGATGCGTCTGGCCAGCGCAGTAGTAAGTACCGAACAACTCCCGCTACGAGCTGAGCTTCATCATCCAGCACCACTCTGTCCTCTTCCTCACATTCTGACCCCTCTTTTGCTTTTTTAAACCCTTCTGTGGCGTTCCTTCTTTGGGGTTCATTGCTTATAAACCTGGTGAAGTAGCCGGAGATTTGCATCTTGTGTAAGTAAAATGACTGTGTTTGTGTGTTGCTCAGTTAAAAGTGCAGACAGTGGCATCACGAACAAAGCTGAAGGACGCCCCGGGGTCGTAAACACCAGCCAGAACCATACAGGTCAGATGCAGCTATTTATAATGAATTCTGGATTCTGATTGGTCAAAATGTGTTGACTAATTTTGCCTAACAGCATCTCTGACAATAGAGCAGCTGCAAATCACAGGTTTATATTAATGCACTTCTTCTAATATGTTATCGTTTCTATAGTAACAGCTCAGTTTATCATTTAATAAAATGCAGGTTATTAGAACCATAAGAACGTAATAATGCCTGTCAGCTTCTTTAAATGACCATCTATCAACAAGTGATGTGTTTTAAGGGGTTAATGTTTAAGGTGTTGCGTATTTTTGTGTGAAATTTCCCTCTTGTGTGTTGTGCAGAAGTAGATGAGTCTCAGTCCTCCACATGTAGCAGTAAGGAGACGCTGGTTTTCTCCGAGCCAAAGCAGTTCTGTCCCAACTTGCAGCTGTACTGGGCCTCATTTACACGCAGCCTCCCTGACATGGCCGAGGCTCTGGCACACGGGGCAAAGGTCAACTTTATCAACACCGAGGAAGAGAAGAGATCGCCGCTGATCATGGCTGTCCACGGAGTGAGTTATTTCATCACCTATCAAACAAACACTCTACAGGATACTGCAGATATACTCATCATGAGCGCAGGCCCTGTAAGCTCTGTAATAGCATTTTTCCACTGAACAGCATGTTTCGTGGGAGGTGTATCCATATCACATAGTGCCATCTGTACAAAATAGGAGTTATGAGGAGTTTATCTGGTGGTGACTAGTGAGGGGCACAATCCAAGCAAGCAAACAAACAAACAAAAAAAAAAAAAAAAACCACCACCAAAACCAACCCCATCCACAGCTGAACAGCATTAAATAGCACCACACACAGTCAAGGGTGCCAAATAATAATTTAAGTGAAAATGCACCAAAGCACATTTTCACGTAATAGCCGCATACACTCAAACGTAGTCAGGGGTGCAAATGCTTTAATCTTTACTTGAACAACAAAAAAAAAAAAAGAGAGAGAGAGAGAGAGAGAAGCAAACTTTTGCTTAGTAGTACCACACATTCTCAACCACAGTTGGGTGCCAATATTTAAATTTTTAGTAAATTGAAACCCAAACGTTCACGCTATAGCAGCAAACATATTTGGGGTGCTAATACTTGAGTTTAAAAGACAAAATACAGTGACGTGAACTCTCACTAAATAGTACTGCACACAGCCAAACGGAGTGGTGGGGTGCCAATACTTACAATCTTTAGTGGAAATGCAGAAAGGCAGAAAATGCAAAAACAGAAATGCAAAGAGGTTGGAATGTAGAACTGATCAGCTGATTTAAAATGAAACAAAAGCACAAACACATCTCAAACGCATTTTACATTCTGCATGTAGGACGCTACGTACTGAGCATGCAGAGGGGATGGCACGCCATCTGGAAGGAAGATGGTGGATTTTTACTTGGCTCACAGAGCAGAAATGCAAAATTATGGTAATTAGTGACAGTATTGTTCCTGTAGATTAATAAATAAAATATCTGAAACCTGAAATTGTAAAATAAAAGTGTGACACGTGAAAGAACGGTCTGTGATCACAGAGTTTGAACAATCATTGATGAGCACTTATTCTAGCTCCACCCACACTTCTAGGCTCAGCTCATGTGGTACCAGAGCAGGAAGCATGGGTACATGGGTACGGCTCAGCTCACATGGCAGTGGAGATAGTGACGACGAACAGGATCATGGATTATTTCATGTTAATCCTGAGTTGTTTATTTTGTGTGCGCACGTGTGTTTCTCAGGGCTCTCTGGTCACGTGTGAGTTTCTGCTCCAGAATTCAGCTAGTGTCAATCAGTGTGACAGTCAGGGCAGAGGACCACTACACCATGCCACCATCCTCGGACACACCGGGTCAGTACACACACACACACACACATATATATACATATATATATATATACACACACACACACACACACACACACACACACACACACACACACACATATATATATATATATATATATATATATATATATATATATATATATATATATATATATATATATATATATATATATATATATATATATAAATAAATATAAAATAAATTAATTTAAACTGAAAAATAAATTTAAAATAATTAATTCTAAATAAATTTAAATAATTTTTTTTAAATTTAAGTTTAAATATAATTTAATAAAATAAATTCTAAAAATTCGAAGTTTTTACTAGTACAAAAAAAAAGTAAATAAATAAATAAAATTTCAGAGGTTCAGCTCAAAATGTTAACATCAAATCAGCTGCTTCTAATCAGCGTTGTGTTGCTGTTGTGAAAAGAAATGTTAGAAATACCTAAGAGATACCTGCAATATGTCAGAAAAGTGTATTGTGACCTACTTTGTCATGATATCGATATTATATCATCATATCGCCCAGTTAGTATCGAGTACTAACACTAACCGGTTTTAATGTAATGGTTAGAGTTTGAATTTGAAAAACACACACACACACACACACACACACACACACACACATAGATATATAGAGATATATCTCTATATATCTATATCATTGGCTCTAGCATGTTTTATTTATCATCAGATCATAAGTAGAAACTGTACTAATAGTAAAAAGATTATTATTATTATTACATATATTTAATTACTATGTGCACTTTCTATGTATGACTTAATAACCAAAATATAATGAGTTGTTGTTGTTGTTACTTTTTATTGTTTTTATATTTTTAAATGTTATTTTCTTACACATTGTAGCTGTACAATCAAGTAGTAAAAAAAGAAATTATGTTAAATAGCACACACAGAGAGAATGGTTAAAAAGTGCTTCTGAGTTCCAGTGTTGGAGTAACAGAAACAAACGTCTTGCCTGTATTTCACAAAATAATAAAATAGGAAGTCTCAACGCACTGTGCTGTGTTTCTGTGTGAAAACACACTATATGGTGACGTGTGATTAAAGCTTTTTCTCATCTTCCTCAGACAAGTGTGTTTATTCCTGAAGCGTGGAGCCAATCAGAATGCAGCGGACATCGAAGACAAAACGCCGCTGTCCATTGCGGTGGAGGCGGCTAATGCAGACATCGTAACGCTGTGAGAGACATAGCACAGACATTTTTGTAATTCTGTTTAGGTTTCAGTTTCCTTTAGATCATGTTCACACGGTTGAGTTTCTATTTATCGTTTCAGTGGAATTATAAATCATGGATTGCTGTCTCTGTGTCCTCTTTTCTCCTCAGGCTGCGATTGGCCAAGATGAATGAAGAGATGCGAGAGTCGGAGGGACCATACACGGGTCTAACAGGTCAATATTCCTCTAACAGTCCCACTGAGATCCAGTACAGGAAGTGTATCGAAGAATTTATTTTCTTACAGCTCGGAGAATCCTAACAGTCGCGTTTTTCGTAATAACCACGCTGCTGTGAAATTCTGGGTTCTTGATTTTCTTCATTTTCTAGAACAGCAGCTCTGACAGCAGTGCAGCTGCAAATCACAGGTTTATATTAATGCCCTGGTTATTGTTTCTATAGTAACAGCTCATTCCCAGGGACTTGTACAGCAGACTCTCCGCATAAACGGGTTAAAGAAATCTTTGATATGGTGAAGTTTTCTGTAAGGAGACATTTATTTAAGATTTATGGAAGGAGTCTCCAGTGTCAGAGTTTTGTCCGTCAGAGGTAAAGCTGTAACTTTGTGACATATTTTCTGACATCTGGAGGACATAAGGAGTTCACGTTTTCCTGTTTCTCAGTAACAAAAAAAAAAATGACAAGCTTCATTTTTTTTTTTTGGTCTGAACTTCGAGAGAGAGAGAGAGGGAGGGGGAGAGAGGGAGGGGGAGAGAGGCTGGTGAGGGAACGACTGTTTATAGCTGCTATGATGGCAGTGAGAACAGGAACTACAACCTGGACTGTACTTACCACTACTTTGTTTACGCATATTACGTCATGAGCTGTGTCTCAAATCGAGAGCTTTTTGATTAGAAAGATTTCCTGGAAGATCCAGAAGACTGGTCCAGAAACGGACCTTTCTGTTTGATCGCAGCATGAGGTTTTTTCAAATTCAAACTCTAACCATTACATTAAAACCGGTTAGTGTTAGTACTCGATACTAACTGGGCGATATGATGATATAATAGCGATATCATGACAAAGTAGGTCACAATACACTTTTCTGACATATTGCAGGTATCTCTTAGGTATTTCTAACATTTGATGTTAACATTTTGAGCTGAACCTTTTGAAATTTTATTTATTTATTTATTTATTTATTTATTTACTTACTTTTTTTTTCTTTCTCTTCTAGTAAAAACTATTTGAATTATTAGAATTTATTTTATTAAATTATATTTAAACTTAAATAAATTTTATTTCAATTTATTTAAAATTTATTATTTTAAATGTATTTTTTAGTTTAAATTAATTTATTTTTGTAGACATTGTATGCAAACAACCTTTGCGTATGTATACAGTGGGGTCCAAAACTCGGACCACACTGAAAATTTGGATTTTTTTTTTTTTTTTTTCCACTTAAAATTGGAAATAAGCCTTAAAGGTTTTAGAATTTTGAAATATTTAAAACAAAGAATGAAACTGTACAATATCTTGAATATTTAATATTCAAGTTTCAGCACTATTTCTAGGTCACTAAATGTAAGCAAATCTGTGATATTGATCTTGCTTTGTGCAAAAGGTCAGCTTTTCCTCACGCCTAAGCTCTTCTTTTGAAGCATGGACTTGATCTAGAATGGATCATAAGGTTTTGCACAAACTTGTGGAGTCCACGCCAGCTCGAGTGCACACTGTCATTAACGCAAAAAGGGGACAAACGAAATACTAAGAAACTCTGAAATTCATGTTTCAAAGATTCTATTTTTCACTGAAGTTGTTGTCAGTAATATAAATTGTAATGAAGTAGTTGGATTAAAATTAGAAAACAATGTAAAATGGAAGCATTTTCGCTAGTGCTCTCAGATTTTGGAACCCCACTGTCATTTCTTTAATACAGCACTAATGCATTTGTGGTAGTTTGGTGGCATAACATATATTGTAGAAGGGTATTGTGATATGGTATTTTTGTCATATCGCCCACCCCTTGTTAGTCCTCAGTGTCTAGAACAGTGCATGAGTCTGTGATTTGAGACACAGCACTAGTTTGTTTGGTCAGTTGCGGTCACATGGTGCTATCCTGCCAGCACTCCAAACGACTGCAGGATACGCGTGACCGCCGTCTTGCGTGCATGTGCACGGAGTTAAAACCAATTACAATTAACATCAAAATGGACTATTAGAAACAGATAAAAAGTGCAGAGTCTAAATAAAAATTCTAATTGTTGTCAAATTGCTGTGAGGGAGAACACTGGGACGTGCGGCGGGAACAGTATCTCCGCTTCGTCTCACCACCCCGTCACACACGGGTGATTACTTACACACACACACAGTCCTGGATCTCTGCAGAACAACTCCATTAAAGCACTACAGACATGAGGATGAAGGTACAGGTTATAAAGTGCCGTGACCTGTTAACACCAAGCACTCTGTCTGTGTTCATGCAGTCATTAATGCTGGTAAAAACATTCCCGAGGTATTTCATTTAGAGCCGCAGCTGTTTCTAGATCTCTGTTCCCATCTGTTTTATATACGTTAAACCGTCTTCACCGTTCAGCTGTAAATCTGTAATTTTATCATTTTGTACATTCTGCTCTTTATCCCGAGCAGCACAGAACACACACCACACACAGTGTCTTATTACACCTGAAATCATTTTTAAACCTAATTTACGTATTTATTTAGTTACTTATTTTTATGGCAAGTGATCTTTGCATACTTTTTTGTGAAATATTAGTGTGTGTATATATAAATATAAATAATATATTTATTTATTAGAGGCTATTTATGACAGTTGAATGTACATTATGTATATGTATTATATGCAAAATGAAATTGTTAAACACAAATTGTTAGTTTTATGTGCCATATTAATTATAATAGTGCAGACTAAACACAGTAGAGGAGTGTGTGTGTGCGTGTGTGTGTGAAACCACTTTATAAAAATTAGAAAATGGATTTAATTGGTATGTGTGCATATCTGCTTTGTCTATTCATTGCATTTATTACGTTTATTTTTTTATAAGTCCACATTCATTCTGACACTGATGCTAACACATGCTGTGTTTCTGAGATTTCTGTACTAATATTTCTTCTCTGATGCACTTTATTTTGTGATTAGTGAGTGACACAAACAAATCCTTTAATATTTAAGATCCAATAAACATGTCTGTTTCTCTACACACTTCCTCTACTTCTTGTTTTCTTTCCTCTCCTTTTTTTCCTCTCTGCTGATTGGCCGATGAGCTCGGAGAGCCCAGGTATGACTTCCTCTTCTCTATGTTCCACCTTTCACCTTGTTTTTCCAGCTTCTGCAGATTGCATCTGCATACATACATACTTTATTTATCTGCCTGTCTATCTATCTATCTATCTATCTATCTATCTATCTATCTATCTGTTTGTTTAATTGTTTGTTTGTGTTCCTCAGGTGATGAAACATACCAGGACATTTTCCAGGATTTCTCTCAGATGGCATCGGATGATCCAGATAAACTCCATCGCTTCTGATATTGAGATATCTTTGCTCCTGCTTTTATCGTGCAGCACGATGAAGGGTTGTTTGTTTTTTTGTTTTTTGTTTTTTCTCCCTCCTCATTACATCTGAAACATTTTGATGTATTTTGGGAAATGTAAAATACAGAAACGACACCAAAGATACATTTCTACAGCAAGGTAAGAGGTATAACTGATGATCAGTTCTGAGACACAAGTGTAAATATTTGTCTCTACATTATTACTGCATGAACTCAGTTCTATTTTACTTTGTATTTAAACTCCTGCCTATTTCATATTCTCTTTTTGTCACGTTGTTGGAAGTTTGGCGTCATTTTTGGGAGAATCACTCAGCGTGTGTGGGCTTTAATTAGTTCTGTATGAATTATAGAATGTCATGTACTATTTGTTTCATGTTAAAGTTATAGCCATATATTGGATTATATTTCTTTTTGTTCTTTGTTTTGAGCGACATTGTGTTTTGAGGAGTGTTGCACGTTTTCCTTTTTTAAAATCATATCACGATTTCAGTTCATCATGGCCTGTTTTTATTTTAAATTATTTATTTATTGTTTTTCTCACCATACCAATAAGTTCTGAGAGTTTTTTTTTTTTTTGTTTGTTTGATTACTTTTTTTTTTAGTTATTAAACTCCCAGAGGATCAGCAAGGAGCTCTAACTTTTATTTTAGCACTTTTATGATCTGTAAGATCTTATCTATATATATATATATATATATATATATATATATATATATATATATATATATATATATATATATATATATATATATATATATATATATATATATACACACACATACATACACCAATCAGCCATAACATTCTGACCACTGACAGGTGAAGTGAATAATATTGATTGTCTCGTTACAATTGCACCTGTCAGGGGTTGAGATATATTAGGAAGCAGGTGACCAGTCGGTTCTCGGAGTTGATGTGTTGGAAACAGGAAAAATGGGCAAGCGTATGCATTAGAGAGACTTCGACAACGGCCAAATTGTGATGGCTAGATGACTGGGTCAGAGCATCTTTAAAGCGGCAGGCCTTGTGGAGTGTTCCCGGTATGCAGCGGTTACTACCTACCAAAAGTGGTCCAAGGAAGGACAACCGGTGAACTAGCAACAGGGTCACGGGTTCCCAAGACTCACTGATGCGCGTGGGGAGTGAAGGCTAGTCTGTCTGGTCTGATCCCACCACAGAAGAGCTATTGTAGCACAAACTGTTGAAAAGATAAAGTTGGCTATGATAGAAAGGTGTCAGAACACATAGTGGATTGCAGTTTGCTGCGTATGGGGCTGTGTAGCCACAGACCTGTCAGAGTGCCCATGCTGACCTCTGTCCACTGCCAAACGTGCCTACAATGGACAGGTGAGCATCACAACTGGACCACAGAGCAATGGAAGAAGGTGGCCTGGTCCGATAAATCACATTTTCTTTTAGATCATGTGGAAGGCCGGGTGCGTGTGCATCGTTTACCTGGGGAAGAGATGGCAGCATGCACTATGGGAAGAACGCAAGCTGGTGGAGGCAGTGTGATGCTCTGGGCAATGTTCTGCTGGGAAACTTTGGGTCCTGGCATTCATGTGGATGCTATTTTGACCTATCTACCTAACACCTACCTAAACATTGTTGCAGACCAGGTACACCCCTTCATGGCAACGGTATTCCCTAATGGAAGTGACCTCTTTCGGCAAGATAATGCGCCCTGCCACACTGTAAAAATTGTTCAGGAATGGTTCGAGGAACATGACAAAGAGTTCAAGGTATTGACTTGGCCTCCAAATTCCCCAGATCTCATTCCAATCGAACATCTGTGGGGTGTCCTGGCCATCAAGTCTGATCCATGGAGGCCCTACCTCGCAACTTACAGAACTTAAAGGATCTGCTGTTAACGTCCTTGTGCCAGATACCACAGCACACCTTCAGGGGTCTAGTGGAGTCCATGCCTCGACGGGTCACAATATTAGGCAGGTGGTCATAATGTTATGGCTGATCGTTGTGTGTGTGTGTGTGTGTGTATGTATGTATGTATGTATGTATGTATGTATGTGTGTATGTATGTGTGTATATATATATATATATATATAATATCTGATTTGAATTTGTATTAGTATTTTTTAATGTGTCTGTTGGAACCTGGTGCTTTCTGCATAGTTAAACTTGAGTCAAATTTAATTTAAAAATGTAAATGAACTTGAGCTCGATGATGTAACTCAGTTTAACACATTATTCCACAGCGAGGCGAGTGTTAAACATTTTCCATTTATGCTAAAGGAATTTATTAGCAGTGTTCTGAATATATTTCAATTAATTGAGGGCTTCGGTGCAAAAGTATAGAAGTAAAGTCCACACAATAAACAGGTGTAAAATACGGATTTTATGCAAATGAGATGCAAATCTCTTTCTGCTTTCCTCATAGTTTATTATTTTTTTGTCTTTGTTCTCTTTCATGTTTTACTTTTCTTTAATATTTCTGCTAACAGTTTTATTTTCTTTGATACTGTCTCTTAAACTGTGTGTTTTTCTTTGTTCATCACTAAGTGGTGGGAGGCATTATAGTTTCAGATTGTCCAGCTGTGCGTCCAGCCGAGGATGCTCTCTAGATCAATAGCTTCAAAAGGAGTGGTTGAATGTAGGATTTATATGTAATTATGATTGTAACCAGCAGGTGAACTGATGAGATTTTGGTATTGATCTCAGGGCACAGCAAGGTCAAATGTGTGAAGTAGTTTTCTTCAATAGCTTCCTAGTTTGACGTATATTTTAAGGGGAATTCAGACACACAGACTAGTCACAAGAAGGACGAGGCTTGTTGGCAGTGGAGGCATCCACATTCTTCTTGTTTCCCTTCATCTCTTTCTTACTTCCTTTCATTTTTTTGTACTTTTTGTCTGTCCCTCCTTTTCTTTCTGCCTTTTTCTTTCTTTTTTCTTTGTTCCTTTCATTTTCCTCTCTCTCTCTCTCTCTCTCTCTCTCTCTCTCTCTCTCTCTCTCTCTCTCTCTCTCCACCCCTCCCTCCCTCCACCTGGATTAGCTCGTCATTAGAATGAAACTGAATTGTATAATGCTCAGTGTAGACGTGTGCATGTTTTAAATCTGCATCATGCTTTTCTTTTTGATGTAAATTGTGTACATAAATGTGCTTTACATGCTTCAATATGAAATGGTGGTACTTTTAAATGAACTGTTCTGTGGTTTTATTATTGTGATGAGTAGATTCCTGCAGATGCTGAGGTTCAGTTGTGGAAGAAGCTGTATGATTTCTGTATGATTTTTTTATATAAAGCATTTTATTCTCCTGGTGTTTTTTTTTTTTTTATTATTATTATTATTATTAGGGGACCAAGCCCTGAAGGTGCATAGCACCTATTGTTATTCTGTGTTTTCTTCTTATTCTTCTGCTTCTTCTTCTGGCTAGGGTGTCTATGGCAGCCCGTAGAACCATCTGGTAAAAAGTTGTGAAATTTGGCACACTGATTGGGGAGGGTTTAAGGAATATTCTGACCAAATTTGGGCCAAGTGCTGCCAACACTCTAGCAGCACCATCGGGTCAAATTTGGGCCCACTTTGGAAATACATTTATGGTCATAATTTTTGAACCATGTGTCCAAAATTTAAAAGGCCTGGATTCCCTGGGTCGGGCCGAGTTCAGTGCACCCTATGATGTCAATTTCTGCCTAATTAGCTTTTCCGCCATCTTGGATTTTGTTAAAAACAGTTTTTTCGCCAAACGAATTTTTAATAGTCCAAAGGGTTTGCCTGTAATGGGCCAACAAATTTGATGGCGAAGCTGCCAAGCAGGATGTGAGGCTGTATCTCAGCAACAACTTTTCACACTGAGACAAAACTTGGTAGGCATCTTCAGGACCATGACCTGTGGCTGTGCAACAAAGTTCGTGACTTCTGAACTTGAGTATCTGCAAGACCGTGCCCTGAATTTATTCAAGAAGTTTTGTGACTGTGCCACCTTGTGGTCAAGAACTGTAACAACTTTCATTTTTTTCCCCTTATATCTTTTGAAGAGTTTGCGATAAATTCACAGTTAATTTTACCTATAATTCCCTGGACTATGCAGAAGTGAACGCACACCAACATCTGAAATTCAGGTGTACCCAAAACCCACCCATCCAGCCATCCATCCATTCTCCTGCTCACCCATCCAGCCATCCATCCATTCTCCTGCTCACCCATCCAGCCATCCATCCATTCTCCTGCTCACCCATCCAGCCATCCATCCATTCTCCTGCTCACCCATCCAGCCATCCATCCTGCCAGCCATCCACCCATTCTCCTGCTAACCCATCCATCCAGCCATTCTCCCGCTAACCTATCCAGCCAGCCAGCCAGCCATTCTCCTGCTAACCCATCCATCCATCCATTCTTTGATTAAAGCTGAATAATTGTGCTTTTTTTAAATAAAGAATTCAGTACAAAAAGAAAGGGACACAATTTCCTCGTTTTTCTGTTTAAATCTTGTGAAACACGTTATATTTTTTTTTACATTTGAGCTTGAATTTAGGGGTGCTCAAACTTTTTTTATAGGCAGGGACGTCCTTAAAAATCCACATACCATCTCCGTATGAATCAGACCAATATAAATCAGAAAAAGAAATAAAAACACAGAGCCCCTGGCTTTGCTTCACGGAACCCATTATAACGTGTTTTCATTACTTCAGTTTAGCAGTTAGCTGCCAGTTCCACTCTGAAGCTGAGATTCCATCAGTCATAGCTTTGGGCCACTAGATGGCAGAATGTGCATCGACTTTGTCACATAAATTCATCTCGCCAGCTTTTTTCTGACACTGCTGGCGTTCTGAAAGCAAACCTGTGTGTTCATCTGAACTATATCAATAACCTCAATTAATTAATCAATGACTTTAATCAAAACCTTTAAGTAATTAAGTAGGCCTAATATACTCTTTTTTAAAATTAATTAATTAAAGTAATTGATTAAGTAGAGACGTCTGATTGTTTCTGGTATTTAATTTGATCTCAGATCTGCTGACACACACACACACACACACACACACACAGCCTTCACGTGCTGCGGGGGTGATTATGAGGATGTCGCGTTCACGTGCTTTGTTGTCGGAAAGAATGAAACATGGACGACGCCAAGTTCATTCATACACATTTCTTTTTTTCCTTTTTTTTCTTTTACTTTTATTTTGAATAAGGTGTTTTCAAAGTGTAAAAACTTTCAAGGTGTAAAAATATACAACATGCAGAATGGTTGCTGATGTACATAAATGAATATGAGTAAAAGGAAGCGCTAACAATTAGCTGCGTTTAGAAACATGAACAAAACCTCAAAACCTGTCATTCAGTACAGAAACTGTCCTCTCCTCAGCCATGGTGAAAGTCCAGCACTCCTCCACCTCAGAAACTCGGCTATCAGGATGATCTCCGAGTTTCCCAGTCGTAAATACGACTTGATGGATCATTCATGTGCAACTTCCTAGTGGGAAACTCGTATTTACGACAATTCCAATAGCACGTGAAGGCACCATCTGTCCTAATAACTGGTTCTTTCCAGCTGGGTTTTTTTTTTTCTGCTTTTCTTTTCCCCCTCAAGATCTATTTGTCAAACTTCACACCTAGGGGAAAATGTCAAATCTAGATCTGTTGATCTGTTCTGAGGGAATCAGAAATCATAATCCAAAAGCATTTTTTGGAAGTGACCAGTTAGGGAATTTGAGTGGCAGGTCCTCCATTAACACCCGACTACACTGAAACAAAGCAGGTAGACAGGTTGTGGGGAATTTATATATATATATGAAAAACAAAATAGAATATACAGTACTGTGCAAAAGTCTTAGGCACGCTATTTTTTAGTGCACACTTTGCTATAGATTTTTATTTTATGACTTCTACATTATTGATTCAGTACAAAAACATTTTAGATTCCAAACATTAGTTTTCCAGCACAAAATTAAATGTTACAGAAAAATGTTTGTAAGTCAGTAAAGAGAGCAGCAGATTACATAAGAGACACTTTTCAGACAAAAAAACAGAATGAAGGCTGCTGGGTTTTGCTGCAAAAATAAGAAACAAGTGTGACGGTCAAAGTCTCCAGAAGAGCTGTGTCTGCTTCTGTAAGATGCTCAGTAACACTTACAGCTCATTTCCTTATCAAACTGCACTAATTGTACCTGAGACTACGATTTTTTTAAAGCGAAGGACCATCACCCCAGATATTGACTTTGTTTCATTTATTACTGTTTACTGCTCTTTATAGTATTTTCTAATGGAGAAACATTATATGTATGTATATATATATATTTGTGTGTGTGTGTGTGTGTGTGTGTGTGTGTGTGAAGATACAGTCATGGGAAAAAGAAAGTACACCCTTGTTCAGTTCTATTCTGAGAAAAATAAACACATTGGACAGACTTACTGGAGCCTGCTTGGATTAAATGTGTTTGTTCTACTCTTCTTCTGATAGGGATGTGCTCGCTCTGCTCTACGTCCTAGGAATGAAGACCACTTGATGATAATGAACTTTCTCATGTCAAGTTTCCCTTTGCATGTAGGCCACAATCCAGCGTTCCTTCTCAAGTCACATCAAGACCAACATTATAAAATGGACAATATGCAGTAGAAAATACGTCACATGAAAATATAAAGTGTATTTTCAGATTTTTTTCCCACACTCGTCAATCTGGGAAGTGATATAACAACATCTCTAAACAGGTTCAATATTGTTCACTGTAGAAATTCACCATTCTACAGTGAGAATGATTGTTTACAAATGGAGAGCCTTCAAGACAGTTGCCAAGCTTCCCAGGAGTGGGAGTCCCAGCAAAGGTCAGACCGTTTAATGCTCAGGGATATAAAGCCACATATGAGCCCAAGAGCTACATCATGCGACCTACAGGCTTCTAAGCATATTAAAGCTTTATGTTCATGAGAGCACAATCAGAAAAACACTGATCATGTATGGTTTTCATGAAAGGGTGGCTAGGACAAAGCCCTTCTCTCCAAAATGAATATGGCAGCATGAATAAGGTTTGCATCTGAACAAACCAAAATATTTAGGTAGGTGAACAAAAGTTCTGGAACAATATCCTTTGGACTGATGAGACCAAGGTGGAGATGTTTGCCATTATTCCCAGCTCCATGCTTGGTGAAAACCAAACACAGCATATCACCACAAACGCCCCATACCAACGGTCAAGCATGGTGGTGGAGGGGTGATGATTTAGGCTTGTTTTGCAGTCACAAGACTGTGGAAACTGGGCCAAAATTGGCTCATGCAAAATCCAGCAAATCGACATCTGATTGGCTAAAGATGGAAAAAATCAAGGTGTTGGAATGGCCAAGTCAAAGTCCAGACCACAACCCCATTGAGATGCTGTGGCAGGATCTTAAGAGAACTGTGCATGAATGAATGCCCTCAAACACCAATGAACCGAAGCAATGCTGTAAAGAAGAGAGGGCCAAAATGTCTCCAAAAGGATGTGAGAGACTGATAAACTCCTGCAGAAATATGGTTCTTTGAATTATATGGTTTGAATTATAGGGTGTACCCACCTGGTTTCTGAAGTTTTTTTTTCCTTTTTGGAAAAAAAAAGACTACATATTGAAATCATGTTGTGGCATATTGAAGGCATGCTGTGGTTTGTTTATAGAAGTTGGTGAGGACCACACAATTGTTATGTATGCCCTTATTACAATCAAAGATACAAAGATAACACAGCTGAAGAAGAAGATTCAATAGAATTACTCTTTACTGAGCGTGTCTCTCTCTCGCTCGCTCTCTGATCTGTTCTCTGTATGTTAAACAGCAGGATGTTTGCAGTAATTTCACTAAAACGCACACACACGGTGAGTGAAAGTCATCTGTAACCACCTCTCATGTGTTCACACTCAACTGTGAATGCGTTTTAAGTCAGACAGGAAGCAAACGTTTCAGAACTACAGACTTGTCTGTTCATTCTCACAAGAGTTCATACTTTTGACTGGTTTTTTTTTGTGATTTGATTACAGAGTGCGGACCTCTTTCATTGTCCGTACGATATCTTGGTTAGATTAGATTAGATTCAACTTTATCGTCATCGTTCAAAGTACATGTACTAAGCCAATCAAATGCAGTTAGCATCTAACCAGAAGTGCATGAGTGGCATATTTACAATAAATTACAAATAAGGATATACAGCTATGAGGGTGATATGTACAGGGGAATGGATGACTTATGTACAGAAGGTGCAGTGGGTATTATAAATAGGGATAAATGTGATCTACCTCTTGATGGAAATAACATCACAACATTTATTTCCATTAAGCAGTGCATCAGTTTTTGGTCAAGATCTTGTACTGCCAATGAAAGAGGTGAGCACTCTGTAAAGTCTCCTCCAGCACATCCCAAAGACTTTCACTGAGGTTAAGGTCAGGACTCAGAGGTGCCAATTCATGTGTGAAAATGATTCTTCATGCTCTCTGAACCATTCTTTCACTATTTTAACCCTGATGAATCTTGGCAGTGTCCTGGAATATGTTCATGATACGTCTTTCTACATGGTTATTAAAGAACTAAAAAGCTCCACACTTCATCTTTTAAGATTAAAAGAACTGCTGCCAAACATATAACATGCTAGAAACATTAGAATCACTCTAATAATGATCCATTCATAGACTCTTATGTATTTGCCTATTGAAATCTAAACAGCCACTTTTTTTTTGGCCGTATATATATTCAGATTTCATATAATTATTTCCTATTTGGCCGTTCATAATATATACAGGTATAATATAATCCACACGGGGGTGGTGTGATGAGTGTATTACTTTTGTATAATAGCATGTCCTCAACAATTTTTTTTTAATTTATTAATGAACAACACGTCAGTGAGACTAGTAAGTTCCTGTTATCACTTATGTTATAGCAGTGTCGTTTGTCATGTTACAGAGAAACTGCAAAGCATAAACTCCTCTGTCCTTTGCCTCTGACTGTTCCAAAGCACTGACACTGACATCTCAGCTCCTTGATGATTTTTTTTTTGCTGCTGCACTGTCAGAGCTGCTGTTCTAGAAAATTAATCAGCACCTTCTGATCAATCATAATCAAGAATTCAGCAGTGCTGTGGTGTAAGAAAAATTATAACACTAACCAGTTGTAGGAAATGAATATATATATATATATATATGATTGTAAATTAAACAATTAAATCATTAGGCATTATCTGCCTTGTGCCTAATATGTAAAATAATAATAATAATAATAAGTGTGTGTGTTTATATTAAACTATTTATGTTTCAGGGTGGACTAGTTAACACACACAGAGCGTTTTTTTCAGTTTACTTCAAATTGGAAAAAAAAAAAAATGACACCAAAGTGTGAAGAGAGACAGAGCGAGAGAGAGAAAGAGACATGTGCAGAACACACATCTTCATCTTTATAAACCTTTATTTACAATTATTGTCTCCACATTCTTGCTGATTTCAACAAGTCAGAATTTAAAATAGGTGCATAATTCAAAAGAAACATTAAATACCACAGACCCTAAACCTTAAAACTAGTCTATCTTTAATTTAATTTAAGTACCAGAGTATTTATTTCATTTCACAGTATAATGTACAACATCTGCTATCAGGCTGTCTGATCTTACTGGGTATTTTCTGCTGTAAAGTGACATGAAAACAAAATATTACCCTGTGCAGCTGGAAAATATCACTAATAATATTTCTGCTGTGTCTCAAATCACACACTTCTGACATGAGTGTGCACCCTAACTGCAGTTTTATTCACAAATGCCAACAAATAAAGTACAGAAGAAAGATCTGGACAGCATTTACTGAACACAGTTACATAAAAGACCAACTTCACACACTTGTATTAACCTTCTGCACAGTATTAACTTTAGGCACGTTAGGCACCTTTCTGTTTCAGGTGTGTGATTTGAGACACAGATTTACACACATTTACAAATATTCTACACTGATAAACAGTGAACATCACAAACTGCAGACAGAGAGTGGGAAGAGAGACGGACACAGACTTGAAAAGACAGCTCTGAAAATTATTTAATGCTACCTAGTAAATGCTAGCCTGTATTTCAGCACTGTTTTTAAAGTACCTTTGTGCACGATACACATTTTTATGGGAAGTCGGCATCAGACCGTGGGCACTTAAAGCACATGTATAGTTTCTTCAAAAAGACAGCTCCCTTTAACGCTCATCTAGTAAACCTCATGTGAACTGACCAAGGGGAAGTGTATGAGGGTATGTTCAAATCAGATCTGAAACATTGCTGATGATTAAAAAAAGTTCATTCAGACTTCAGAACTCCGTGATGAGGTAGAGATGTTTTTGTTCCCTTCTATTTCATTAGAACATCTACTGCTACTTTAAATACATTCACAAATCCGCACGAATCAGTGTAATACCCAAAAAATAAACCACAATAAATCACCCAATACCCTCTTATCCCCATAGTGTAGCTTAAAAAATAATTCTTCAGCTATTTCTTTTTTTTAACGTTCATGACACTCAAAGGTTTCGTGGCAAATGTGCCTTCTCCAGGAAGGACATGCAATGCTGTTGAAATTTCTTTGCGTTACCGTCCAAACAGCACACTTTAAGTTTGCCGAACAAAATGAAGGAACTTTTAAAGAAATTGTCATTCAGAATCCACCTAAAAAAAATCGTACTCTCACTGACCTTCATGTAAACAAAGACGTGTCGCAAACTAATAACATACAGATGCGACTGTTAGCAAAAAGAAATAGTAGCCTAGCTCGTTGTTAGGTAAATGGTTGTGAGAGTACAGCGTCAGAACCAATGTCCTTCCGTGTAAAAGCAAGTTAAGTTTATCACATTCAGCTGCAAGTGATCGATATGAATCGTACTGGAACCCAAGCTAGAGGAGTGTATAGATTATTTTTGAGCAGAAGAATTGGGCAAGTTGGTCCGTTTAGAAATGAGCGTCCTCCCTTCAAAGTCCCTTTTGTATTTCATTTGGACACCAAGACAAGGTAAAGACGAGGGGGTGGGGTTACATCAAATCTTGTTCACGTTCCATAAAACTGCTATAACTTTTGATTCAGATTTTTCGATGCGTCCCATAGCAGCCCGGGTTTGAGCGTGCACACGAGCTCACTGTGGACCAACCTCCACATGTTCAGAAGCGCCTGAGGGAGGAGTTTATGGACCACGATCATGCTCTTGAAGAAACACGGCTCGTTGTTCAGTTTGCTCTTTTTATCCTTCAAGAGGCCAAAAGTTTTGAAGGCGTTGTGTTTTATAGGTGTCACCTGGAGCATCTCTAAGCACATGCCGAGAAACACATCGTCGATTGGAAAGAGCTCCAGCGTTTCTGACGCCAAATAGAGCCGTTGTGCCAGCGGGCCGTCCATCAAAAACCCCCCACCTCCAGCATAGGGCGGGTAATGCGTCTTGTTATACAGCGCAGGTGGGATGTAGTACTTGTTCTCTTTCTTTCGGATGGGTTTCGCTTTGAAGAGGACGTCTCCGGCGAACAGGTCCTTGGTGTTCTTGCTGCTCTCCAGATACTCCAGAATGTTCATTACGTTAACAAAGACATCGTCATCCCCTTTGAAGATGTAGCGCACGTTCCCGCAGTAGGTGGAGAACCATTTCAGGAAGTGGGTCTCCTTTAATGTGAGATTGAAGAATGTATCCATGAAATCCCACTGCAGGATGTCGCCGTAGATATAATCCTCGAATTCCAGAAGCTTCTGGTGGTTCGCTTTCTCCGCTTCATTAGAGGACGTTCCCAACAGGAAGAGCATCTTGATCTTCTTGCCGTCTACGACCTGCTCCTTTCCCCAAGTTTGCCGGATCACTTCACGTCTGTCGTGCTGCGATATGATGGACTTTATCACCATGAGGAGGTGCACATCTCCGGAGCATTTCTCTGGGTGGTTCATGATCATGGGGAAATATCTGCAGTGCCTGTAGAGGAGAAACTGTTTAAAGTTCTCCTCCAGACTACTGAAACCTTCTATGGAGGAAACATTCGTGTTAGCGCTGCAGTTCGTGCTCGTGATGTCCCATGTTCTGACAACGTCTCGTCCATACACCGGTTCTTGTCTGGTTTCGGCCGATTTGTCCTGCTTTTCTTTCCAATAGGTTACCATTTCCTTCTGCATGCGTGCATTCCTTTCGATCTGTAAGTTCTCTCCGGTGCCAATGAGTCCTCTCTGAAACACGCTGATCATCAGCACAGCCACGAGGAAGATCAGAGCTACTGTCTTGTACATCCTCCACCGATGTCTGGGAGCCAGCCTTGTTTTATAAAAAAAAAAAAATAAATAAATAAATAAAAACTTAAGATTACATCTATGAGTTGGAAATAGAAAGTAAACAGAAACTATACAATTCAATTTGTGTTTTGATCTTTGTGTTGTGTGAAAATTGTCCATTTTCTCTAACAAATGCAAGATTTATTGCACTTCAGTATTTGTGTAAAAATTTCTTCTTTTTTAACATTAGCATAACGGAAAAAATCTTTTACATAATTACTGATTTGTCTGATAACACATTTGTGTTCCTATTTTAACACTGTGTTCTTTCTGTTACACACAGATATGATCTTCGGCTGTAGAAGTGATGGGGATATGGGTGATTATAACTATTATCATTATTATTATCATCATTATTAGCCTTTACACTGTACATGATCGCAATAAAATCTGGGCTGAATTCCATTACAGATTGCGTGATAACGTGTTCTCTCCATGTCAGATTCGTCATCAATCAAGTACGACCTGAAATTCAGCCTGTGCCGAAAATGGGTTCACATAAGGCAAACGTTCTTCATTTTTTTCCTGTCCATCAGCATGTTTTACTCGTTGTCATCACCACGACTGTATCTGTAGCTGTCCCACGAGTTTGCCATCCTCCTATTGGTGGATTTTAGACGGACGTCATAGAAATTTCTCACACTGACACAACTTTGTCGTCTTTTGGTCGAATTGGCACTATATCATGTCACCTAATGCATTCTCAGACCTCCTATCTCAACTCGCAACTGAAGAACTTATTTTTAAGATGTGCGATTTTTACCTGTTAGAGAAACCGGCCTGAAAATCATACAGTGTACCGCAAGCTTCAGCTAGTATTTGCATGCTGCATGCGTATCCTTGCTTAAACAATAATCATTAGCATTATAATTAAAATGGCTTGTATTCTCAAGAATTATGCCATTATCTTACAGCTATTCTTTGTTACATTTCTCTCCATTGTTCTAAGGATGACTCATGAAATTCCACCAATTGTTTAACCATTCATTGAGTTTCAGATTTCCTAATCTGGACAATAAGTCTCGGCTATACTCGTTATACTTGTTTTTCTTTCTGAGAGTTTTGTCACACAGGAGACATTTTATTGTAGATGCCGCTTTTAATTAGGCTGAACTGATTTATTTACTTTAGACTTAAAGAAAGTTCTGGAACACGACAACAGTACAAGTCATGTCAGGATGAAAGTATGCCTACATGCGCATATATATACATATACACACACACATATACATATATAACGTTTGCTAGATAGATAGATCTATTACAGGAAATAATCTGGATGTTTAACTCACTGTCTTCCTTTTTTTCGGCTCAGTACGCTGCTTTTCATCGCAGTCGCTCCTTCTTTCATCTTATACTAATGAGTACTGACAATGTAGAAGATTTAATGGAAATTCTCAAAAATATCTTTCCAGAGCCCTATTCAGACAGGATTAGTTTTCCATGCGGGTAATGTAATGATTCCTGGAGTGTCTCTGGGATTTTAGTCCACCGCAAGTCATTTTTTATGGACTGTGCGTACACACGTTACATACATACTCTGTATGTTAGCTTCTAAAATAAAAGATAAATAGATAATAATAATACGTATCCTGTCTGAAGTGACATGCTGGTAAAGATTGCGTTAAATCCTGTGGAGAAAGGTGTTGTGCGTTTTCTTTAGTATAAAGACACTCCAGAAAGTGTTCACCCTTCTATTGAAACCAAAGGTTTAAAACTCACAGCAATAAGTAGTTTGAATTTTACACATATCCAGATTTTCTGTCTTAAAACTATGACTTCATGATGTGTTTAAAATAAAAGGCAGCAAGAGAAGTAATTTGTCCCATTAGAAATGCTGTGTGATATTTTCATATAGTTTCCTTGAGTCATATGTAGAAGTGAGCAAATAATCACATCATTAGATTTAAATATATGAAAACACACGAACAATAACAAACTGTGTGACAATACATGTAGAAAAACACACAAAAACAACGGAAATACACCAGTCTGTGCTGCTGAGGTAACTCTCTCCAGCTAAGTGAGAGTTAGCGAGATCTGCACGCCATTTTATCAATGAGAAACTACAAGAAAGTGGATATCAAGTGGAAGAAGTGGATCCATAGAAAAATAAGAATGTTTACTCACATGATGAAAGAGTTTAAAAATTCAAACTTGTTTGACTTCTTGGTTAAAACTGACTCGGAATGGTCTCCGGCTGGGTCTCAGTTCATCTCCCACAGAAACACCGCTGCACTCACCGGCACTGAGCTGCTGCTCCCGCACGCGTCCCTTCTGCTGCTGCTGCGTGCCGCTGCGCGCGCCGCCGTCTTTTAAAGACTGTTGGAACTCAGTCACTGTCAATCAACCACAGAGCCACGCCCCCAGAGAGCACTTTACTGTAATGCACTGTAATAACAGATTTAGTTTTTATTCATGAGTTGTTTTTTTTCTCAATTTCTCTCTCAACGCTCAGACAAACTTTAGTTGGAGGACTAATGGACTTCCTTTTTAGCTTTAGCTTTAGTTTATTAATTAATATTTAACATAAAATTTTAATAATATAATATCAGGAAGGTCAAAAATCATTTTAGTATTTTGTGTCCTTAATACATAAGCTATAGTTTCTTTTTCTAATTAATGTTCTATTTCTGTATGAAATTAATCAATGAATCAATTAACCAATGAATCAATTAATCAGTTAATTTAATTATTTGATTAGATTCATGTGTTTCCCCTCACCAACTAAGTTTAACAGCATTTTGTAAATGTATAATGATAATTAAAATAACATGCAAGATAACATATAAAGATCACTTTTAAAAAAAAACATAGCTGAAAGATTGTCTATAAGTAGGCTAATTACTAAAAGGTAGATAAAAAGTGTTAAGTAGACTAAAAACTAAAAAACTGAAGTTTCCTATACCAGCACATCTCCAAGTATTTTATTCATCTTATAACACAGCAATTTTCAGACAAATACCATTCTTTATTTAGTAAAGAACAACACGTCACACTTTTTATCCATTTATAGTTACATTTAATGTTGTGGTGAAACACACCATTATGAAATGTTGGTGAAACAAGTTCCTGTTCTATAAACAATATAAACAATCGTTATCTCACCAGCCTCTAAACTATAAACAATCGTTATCTCACCATCTCTCTTTTATCTCTCTCTGTCAATAAGACAAAAAAAACCCCAAAAAACGCAGCTTGTCATCTTACCGCAAACCGCAAAGCATAAACTCCTCTGTCCTGAAGATGTCAGAAAACTTTGTTACAGTTTTACCTCTGAATGTTACAAAGTGCTGACACTCGAGACTCATTCCATAACACACATTATTTAATCAGTTTATTAAAATAAAAATAAAAGAAGAGCATCCGCCGTACAATTGCCTGTGAATGAGCTGTTACTATAGAAACAATGATGTATTACAATGAGTGCATGAACATAAACCTGTAATTTACAGTTGCACTATTGTCAGAGCTGCTGCTATAGAAAATTAGATCCCTAGATCCCTGAAGGTGTGCTGTGGTATCTGGCACAAGGACGTTAACAGCAGATCCTTTAAGTCCTGTAAGTTGCGAGGTGGGGCCGCCATGGATCAGACTTGATGGCCAGGACACCCCACAGATGTTCCACTGGAAAGAGATCTGGGGAATTTGGAGGCCAAGTCAATACCTTGAACTCTTTGTCATGTTCCTCGAACCATTCCTGAACAATTTTTACAGTGTGGCAGGGCGCATTATCTTGCCGAAAGAGGTCACTTCCATTAGGGAATACCGTTGCCATGAAGGGGTGTACCTGGTCTGCAACAATGTTTAGGTAGGTGTTAGGTAGATAGGTCAAAATAGCATCCACATGAATGCCAGGACCCAAAGTTTCCCAGCAGAACATTGCCCAGAGCATCACACTGCCTCCACCAGCTTGCGTTCTTCCCATAGTGCATGCTGCCATCTCTTCCCCAGGTAAACGATGCACACGCACCCGGCCTTCCACATGATCTAAAAGAAAATGTGATTTATCGGACCAGGCCACCTTCTTCCATTGCTCTGTGGTCCAGTTGTGATGCTCACCTGTCCATTGTAGGCACGTTTGGCAGTGGACAGAGGTCAGCATGGGCACTCTGACAGGTCTGTGGCTACACAGCCCCATACGCAGCAAACTGCAATCCACTATGTGTTCTGACACCTTTCTATCATAGCCAACTTTATCTTTTCAACAGTTTGTGCTACAATAGCTCTTCTGTGGTGGGATCAGACCAGACAGACTAGCCTTCACTCCCCACGCGCATCAGTGAGTCTTGGGAACCCGTGACCCTGTTGCTAGTTCACCGGTTGTCCTTCCTTGGACCACTTTTGGTAGGTAGTAACCGCTGCATACCGGGAACACTCCACAAGGCCTGCCGCTTTAAAGATGCTCTGACCCAGTCATCTAGCCATCACAATTTGGCCGTTGTCGAAGTCTCTCTAATGCATACGCTTGCCCATTTTTCCTGTTTCCAACACATCAACTCCGAGAACCGACTGGTCACCTGCTTCCTAATATATCTCAACCCCTGACAGGTGCAATTGTAACGAGACAATCAATATTATTCACTTCACCTGTCAGTGGTCAGAATGTTATGGCTGATTGGTGTATGTATGTGTGTGTATATATATATATATATATATATATATATATATATATATATATATATATATATATATATATATATATATATATATATATATATATATATATATAGATAAGATCTTACAGATCATAAAAGTGCTAAAATAAAAGTTAGAGCTCCTTGCTGATCCTCTGGGAGTTTAATAACTAAAAAAAAAAGTAATCAAACAAACAAAAAAAAAAAAAACTCTCAGAACTTATTGGTATGGTGAGAAAAACAATAAATAAATAATTTAAAATAAAAACAGGCCATGATGAACTGAAATCGTGATATGATTTTAAAAAAGGAAAACGTGCAACACTCCTCAAAACACAATGTCGCTCAAAACAAAGAACAAAAAGAAATATAATCCAATATATGGCTATAACTTTAACATGAAACAAATAGTACATGACATTCTATAATTCATACAGAACTAATTAAAGCCCACACACGCTGAGTGATTCTCCCAAAAATGACGCCAAACTTCCAACAACGTGACAAAAAGAGAATATGAAATAGGCAGGAGTTTAAATACAAAGTAAAATAGAACTGAGTTCATGCAGTAATAATGTAGAGACAAATATTTACACTTGTGTCTCAGAACTGATCATCAGTTATACCTCTTACCTTGCTGTAGAAATGTATCTTTGGTGTCGTTTCTGTATTTTACATTTCCCAAAATACATCAAAATGTTTCAGATGTAATGAGGAGGGAGAAAAAACAAAAAACAAAAAAACAAACAACCCTTCATCGTGCTGCACGATAAAAGCAGGAGCAAAGATATCTCAATATCAGAAGCGATGGAGTTTATCTGGATCATCCGATGCCATCTGAGAGAAATCCTGGAAAATGTCCTGGTATGTTTCATCACCTGAGGAACACAAACAAACAATTAAACAAACAGATAGATAGATAGATAGATAGATAGATAGATAGATAGATAGACAGGCAGATAAATAAAGTATGTATGTATGCAGATGCAATCTGCAGAAGCTGGAAAAACAAGGTGAAAGGTGGAACATAGAGAAGAGGAAGTCATACCTGGGCTCTCCGAGCTCATCGGCCAATCAGCAGAGAGGAAAAAAAGGAGAGGAAAGAAAACAAGAAGTAGAGGAAGTGTGTAGAGAAACAGACATGTTTATTGGATCTTAAATATTAAAGGATTTGTTTGTGTCACTCACTAATCACAAAATAAAGTGCATCAGAGAAGAAATATTAGTACAGAAATCTCAGAAACACAGCATGTGTTAGCATCAGTGTCAGAATGAATGTGGACTTATAAAAAAATAAACGTAATAAATGCAATGAATAGACAAAGCAGATATGCACACATACCAATTAAATCCATTTTCTAATTTTTATAAAGTGGTTTCACACACACACGCACACACACACTCCTCTACTGTGTTTAGTCTGCACTATTATAATTAATATGGCACATAAAACTAACAATTTGTGTTTAACAATTTCATTTTGCATATAATACATATACATAATGTACATTCAACTGTCATAAATAGCCTCTAATAAATAAATATATTATTTATATTTATATATACACACACTAATATTTCACAAAAAAGTATGCAAAGATCACTTGCCATAAAAATAAGTAACTAAATAAATACGTAAATTAGGTTTAAAAATGATTTCAGGTGTAATAAGACACTGTGTGTGGTGTGTGTTCTGTGCTGCTCGGGATAAAGAGCAGAATGTACAAAATGATAAAATTACAGATTTACAGCTGAACGGTGAAGACGGTTTAACGTATATAAAACAGATGGGAACAGAGATCTAGAAACAGCTGCGGCTCTAAATGAAATACCTCGGGAATGTTTTTACCAGCATTAATGACTGCATGAACACAGACAGAGTGCTTGGTGTTAACAGGTCACGGCACTTTATAACCTGTACCTTCATCCTCATGTCTGTAGTGCTTTAATGGAGTTGTTCTGCAGAGATCCAGGACTGTGTGTGTGTGTAAGTAATCACCCGTGTGTGACGGGGTGGTGAGACGAAGCGGAGATACTGTTCCCGCCGCACGTCCCAGTGTTCTCCCTCACAGCAATTTGACAACAATTAGAATTTTTATTTAGACTCTGCACTTTTTATCTGTTTCTAATAGTCCATTTTGATGTTAATTGTAATTGGTTTTAACTCCGTGCACATGCACGCAAGACGGCGGTCACGCGTATCCTGCAGTCGTTTGGAGTGCTGGCAGGATAGCACCATGTGACCGCAACTGACCAAACAAACTAGTGCTGTGTCTCAAATCACAGACTCATGCACTGTTCTAGACACTGAGGACTAACAAGGGGTGGGCGATATGACAAAAATACCATATCACAATACCCTTCTACAATATATGTTATGCCACCAAACTACCACAAATGCATTAGTGCTGTATTAAAGAAATGACAGTGGGGTTCCAAAATCTGAGAGCACTAGCGAAAATGCTTCCATTTTACATTGTTTTCTAATTTTAATCCAACTACTTCATTACAATTTATATTACTGACAACAACTTCAGTGAAAAATAGAATCTTTGAAACATGAATTTCAGAGTTTCTTAGTATTTCGTTTGTCCCCTTTTTGCGTTAATGACAGTGTGCACTCGAGCTGGCGTGGACTCCACAAGTTTGTGCAAAACCTTATGATCCATTCTAGATCAAGTCCATGCTTCAAAAGAAGAGCTTAGGCGTGAGGAAAAGCTGACCTTTTGCACAAAGCAAGATCAATATCACAGATTTGCTTACATTTAGTGACCTAGAAATAGTGCTGAAACTTGAATATTAAATATTCAAGATATTGTACAGTTTCATTCTTTGTTTTAAATATTTCAAAATTCTAAAACCTTTAAGGCTTATTTCCAATTTTAAGTGGAAAAAAAAAAAAAAAAAATCCAAATTTTCAGTGTGGTCCGAGTTTTGGACCCCACTGTATACATACGCAAAGGTTGTTTGCATACAATGTCTACAAAAATAAATTAATTTAAACTAAAAAATACATTTAAAATAATAAATTTTAAATAAATTGAAATAAAATTTATTTAAGTTTAAATATAATTTAATAAAATAAATTCTAATAATTCAAATAGTTTTTACTAGAAGAGAAAGAAAAAAAAAGTAAGTAAATAAATAAATAAATAAATAAATAAATAAAATTTCAAAAGGTTCAGCTCAAAATGTTAACATCAAATGTTAGAAATACCTAAGAGATACCTGCAATATGTCAGAAAAGTGTATTGTGACCTACTTTGTCATGATATCGCTATTATATCATCATATCGCCCAGTTAGTATCGAGTACTAACACTAACCGGTTTTAATGTAATGGTTAGAGTTTGAATTTGAAAAAACCTCATGCTGCGATCAAACAGAAAGGTCCGTTTCTGGACCAGTCTTCTGGATCTTCCAGGAAATCTTTCTAATCAAAAAGCTCTCGATTTGAGACACAGCTCATGACGTAATATGCGTAAACAAAGTAGTGGTAAGTACAGTCCAGGTTGTAGTTCCTGTTCTCACTGCCATCATAGCAGCTATAAACAGTCGTTCCCTCACCAGCCTCTCTCCCCCTCCCTCTCTCCCCCTCCCTCTCTCTCTCTCTCGAAGTTCAGACCAAAAAAAAAAAATGAAGCTTGTCATTTTTTTTTTTGTTACTGAGAAACAGGAAAACGTGAACTCCTTATGTCCTCCAGATGTCAGAAAATATGTCACAAAGTTACAGCTTTACCTCTGACGGACAAAACTCTGACACTGGAGACTCCTTCCATAAATCTTAAATAAATGTCTCCTTACAGAAAACTTCACCATATCAAAGATTTCTTTAACCCGTTTATGCGGAGAGTCTGCTGTACAAGTCCCTGGGAATGAGCTGTTACTATAGAAACAATAACCAGGGCATTAATATAAACCTGTGATTTGCAGCTGCACTGCTGTCAGAGCTGCTGTTCTAGAAAATGAAGAAAATCAAGAACCCAGAATTTCACAGCAGCGTGGTTATTACGAAAAACGCGACTGTTAGGATTCTCCGAGCTGTAAGAAAATAAATTCTTCGATACACTTCCTGTACTGGATCTCAGTGGGACTGTTAGAGGAATATTGACCTGTTAGACCCGTGTATGGTCCCTCCGACTCTCGCATCTCTTCATTCATCTTGGCCAATCGCAGCCTGAGGAGAAAAGAGGACACAGAGACAGCAATCCATGATTTATAATTCCACTGAAACGATAAATAGAAACTCAACCGTGTGAACATGATCTAAAGGAAACTGAAACCTAAACAGAATTACAAAAATGTCTGTGCTATGTCTCTCACAGCGTTACGATGTCTGCATTAGCCGCCTCCACCGCAATGGACAGCGGCGTTTTGTCTTCGATGTCCGCTGCATTCTGATTGGCTCCACGCTTCAGGAATAAACACACTTGTCTGAGGAAGATGAGAAAAAGCTTTAATCACACGTCACCATATAGTGTGTTTTCACACAGAAACACAGCACAGTGCGTTGAGACTTCCTATTTTATTATTTTGTGAAATACAGGCAAGACGTTTGTTTCTGTTACTCCAACACTGGAACTCAGAAGCACTTTTTAACCATTCTCTCTGTGTGTGCTATTTAACATAATTTCTTTTTTTACTACTTGATTGTACAGCTACAATGTGTAAGAAAATAACATTTAAAAATATAAAAACAATAAAAAGTAACAACAACAACAACTCATTATATTTTGGTTATTAAGTCATACATAGAAAGTGCACATAGTAATTAAATATATGTAATAATAATAATAATCTTTTTACTATTAGTACAGTTTCTACTTATGATCTGATGATAAATAAAACATGCTAGAGCCAATGATATAGATATATAGAGATATATCTCTATATATCTATGTGTGTGTGTGTGTGTGTGTGTGTGTGTGTGTGTGTTTTTCAAATTCAAACTCTAACCATTACATTAAAACCGGTTAGTGTTAGTACTCGATACTAACTGGGCGATATGATGATATAATATCGATATCATGACAAAGTAGGTCACAATACACTTTTCTGACATATTGCAGGTATCTCTTAGGTATTTCTAACATTTCTTTTCACAACAGCAACACAACGCTGATTAGAAGCAGCTGATTTGATGTTAACATTTTGAGCTGAACCTCTGAAATTTTATTTATTTATTTACTTTTTTTTTGTACTAGTAAAAACTTCGAATTTTTAGAATTTATTTTATTAAATTATATTTAAACTTAAATTTAAAAAAAATTATTTAAATTTATTTAGAATTAATTATTTTAAATTTATTTTTCAGTTTAAATTAATTTATTTTATATTTATTTATATATATATATATATATATATATATATATATATATATATATATATATATATATATATATATATATATATATATATATATATATATGTGTGTGTGTGTGTGTGTGTGTGTGTGTGTGTGTGTGTGTGTGTGTATATATATATATATGTATATATATGTGTGTGTGTGTGTGTGTACTGACCCGGTGTGTCCGAGGATGGTGGCATGGTGTAGTGGTCCTCTGCCCTGACTGTCACACTGATTGACACTAGCTGAATTCTGGAGCAGAAACTCACACGTGACCAGAGAGCCCTGAGAAACACACGTGCGCACACAAAATAAACAACTCAGGATTAACATGAAATAATCCATGATCCTGTTCGTCGTCACTATCTCCACTGCCATGTGAGCTGAGCCGTACCCATGTACCCATGCTTCCTGCTCTGGTACCACATGAGCTGAGCCTAGAAGTGTGGGTGGAGCTAGAATAAGTGCTCATCAATGATTGTTCAAACTCTGTGATCACAGACCGTTCTTTCACGTGTCACACTTTTATTTTACAATTTCAGGTTTCAGATATTTTATTTATTAATCTACAGGAACAATACTGTCACTAATTACCATAATTTTGCATTTCTGCTCTGTGAGCCAAGTAAAAATCCACCATCTTCCTTCCAGATGGCGTGCCATCCCCTCTGCATGCTCAGTACGTAGCGTCCTACATGCAGAATGTAAAATGCGTTTGAGATGTGTTTGTGCTTTTGTTTCATTTTAAATCAGCTGATCAGTTCTACATTCCAACCTCTTTGCATTTCTGTTTTTGCATTTTCTGCCTTTCTGCATTTCCACTAAAGATTGTAAGTATTGGCACCCCACCACTCCGTTTGGCTGTGTGCAGTACTATTTAGTGAGAGTTCACGTCACTGTATTTTGTCTTTTAAACTCAAGTATTAGCACCCCAAATATGTTTGCTGCTATAGCGTGAACGTTTGGGTTTCAATTTACTAAAAATTTAAATATTGGCACCCAACTGTGGTTGAGAATGTGTGGTACTACTAAGCAAAAGTTTGCTTCTCTCTCTCTCTCTCTCTCTTTTTTTTTTTTTGTTGTTCAAGTAAAGATTAAAGCATTTGCACCCCTGACTACGTTTGAGTGTATGCGGCTATTACGTGAAAATGTGCTTTGGTGCATTTTCACTTAAATTATTATTTGGCACCCTTGACTGTGTGTGGTGCTATTTAATGCTGTTCAGCTGTGGATGGGG
This sequence comes from Pangasius djambal, assembly GCA_022985145.1. Classification (NCBI taxonomy): domain Eukaryota; kingdom Metazoa; phylum Chordata; class Actinopteri; order Siluriformes; family Pangasiidae; genus Pangasius; species Pangasius djambal. The sequence goes on from CM040985.1 coordinate 11,094,908, forward strand.
TTGGTTTTGGTGGTGGTTTTTTTTTTTTTTTTTGTTTGTTTGTTTGCTTGCTTGGATTGTGCCCCTCACTAGTCACCACCAGATAAACTCCTCATAACTCCTATTTTGTACAGATGGCACTATGTGATATGGATACACCTCCCACGAAACATGCTGTTCAGTGGAAAAATGCTATTACAGAGCTTACAGGGCCTGCGCTCATGATGAGTATATCTGCAGTATCCTGTAGAGTGTTTGTTTGATAGGTGATGAAATAACTCACTCCGTGGACAGCCATGATCAGCGGCGATCTCTTCTCTTCCTCGGTGTTGATAAAGTTGACCTTTGCCCCGTGTGCCAGAGCCTCGGCCATGTCAGGGAGGCTGCGTGTAAATGAGGCCCAGTACAGCTGCAAGTTGGGACAGAACTGCTTTGGCTCGGAGAAAACCAGCGTCTCCTTACTGCTACATGTGGAGGACTGAGACTCATCTACTTCTGCACAACACACAAGAGGGAAATTTCACACAAAAATACGCAACACCTTAAACATTAACCCCTTAAAACACATCACTTGTTGATAGATGGTCATTTAAAGAAGCTGACAGGCATTATTACGTTCTTATGGTTCTAATAACCTGCATTTTATTAAATGATAAACTGAGCTGTTACTATAGAAACGATAACATATTAGAAGAAGTGCATTAATATAAACCTGTGATTTGCAGCTGCTCTATTGTCAGAGATGCTGTTAGGCAAAATTAGTCAACACATTTTGACCAATCAGAATCCAGAATTCATTATAAATAGCTGCATCTGACCTGTATGGTTCTGGCTGGTGTTTACGACCCCGGGGCGTCCTTCAGCTTTGTTCGTGATGCCACTGTCTGCACTTTTAACTGAGCAACACACAAACACAGTCATTTTACTTACACAAGATGCAAATCTCCGGCTACTTCACCAGGTTTATAAGCAATGAACCCCAAAGAAGGAACGCCACAGAAGGGTTTAAAAAAGCAAAAGAGGGGTCAGAATGTGAGGAAGAGGACAGAGTGGTGCTGGATGATGAAGCTCAGCTCGTAGCGGGAGTTGTTCGGTACTTACTACTGCGCTGGCCAGACGCATCAAAGTAGGAGAAGAGAGAATCTAACTCAGCAGGACAGAAGAGAGATTCGCTGGAAACTTCAAGGGCACTCGCAGCTACGCAAAGACCAGGTCACAGGGCAAAGGTCAAAAGGTCAAAGGATGGGGAGGTTAGTCAAGAAGCAGAAAAGATTGTGAAGAAGGTCAAACAGAAGCAGTTATAGCTGCAGGAAGAGAAAGCAAAAAGGACGCAGAGTAATGGCGGATACCGTCACAATTTTTCGCTCATCACTCATTCTTTTGGTGATTTCGATTCTCAACTGCATAAAGTTAAACTCTGTTTACTCTGATCACACTGCTGTTGCTGTTTTCAGTACAAGGTACAAAGTTTCATATGTAATCAGCTGCTTCTAATCAGTTTATCACTGCTATTTAAAAAAAAAAGTTAGAAAAAGATATCCCAATACTTGCGCCATCTCAGAAGAGTGTATTGTGTAGTAATTAACTGCAATATTGATATTATATCGTCATATTGTCCTTAATGGCAAGCTGGTTAGTTAGGTAAATGCATTAACATAGACTGAAAGGAAACAAACAAGTGTATGATCACGTAGCACATCGTGATTTCACCCTTTACAAAAAGTCAGCAAGTCACTGGCCAGTGTTTCAGTTACGTGCTGTTGGCTCTGGCTAGAGACTTTTTTTTTTTTTGGTTCCTACATCCCTGCATGTTCTTGATGCTGAAAAGCACCCATCATCCATGCTTGCTAATTATACTGACTTGTAAAAGCGACCGACTGACCACCAGGTCTCAGCTCAGACGATGTGTGCAGTTCGGCAGGCGGTGGGATTCAGAACGAGTACCGCGTGCTGTAGTTACAGCGCTGAGTTTCACAAAAACATTTTATGAAAGTCATTAAGGAGCTTTTACAGTTTTTGTGGCACATGTGTCTGCTGGGCAACTACGATTATAAAACAAAACAAAACCAAACCTACATTAAGTTGCACTGCTAACTGATTTAAAAAAAAAAAAAAAAAAAAAAAAAAAAAAAAAAAAAAAA
>CM040985.1:11116407-11127512 GCA_022985145.1 Pangasius djambal
ACACACACACACACACACACACACACACACACACACACACACACACACACACACACACACACACACACACACACACACACACACACACACACACACACACACACACACACACACACAGGCTCTGGTTCTCTTACTGTGTGATAGCTGATCATCTCCTGCAAACTCTCAGCAAACTTCGTCAGACTGGACTGTGGAAACAAAACAAAACGTCAGAACTGAACTCTGTTCTTAATAACACTTATACCACAGTGCTGCTGAATTCCGGCTTGTGATTGGTCAGAAGGTGTCGATTAATTGTGCTTGTTCTATTAAGTTATACATAGTAACAGCTCATTCACAGAGACTTGTACGGCAGCTGTTCCATACAAACAGATTAAAAAAAAAAAAAAAAAAACATTGATGTGGCAAAGTTCTCTCTAAGGAGATGTTTATTTTTATTAACATTTATGAAAGGAGTTTCCAGCTTCAGTACTTTGTCACAGTCAGAGGTGAAGCTGTAACCAAGTTTTCCGACATCTTCAGGACAGAGGAGTTTATGGTTTCTCTAAAATAACAAGCTGCACTTTTTTTTGTAGTAACTTCCCAGAGAGAGAGAAAGAGAGAGAAAAGAGAGGCTGGTGAGGGAACAACTGTTTATAGCTACTATAATGTAAGTGAAAACCTGAACTAATTTGTTTCACAGAACATTAAATGTAACGATAAATGGATAAAAGGTATGATGTGTTGTTCTTTTATTGCTGTGGTATAAGAGGTATCAACAGCTTTTGACCAGTCAGACTCCAGAATTAACGCTCCTCACCTCGATGACCTCATCTTCAGCCGACTGCTGCGCTAATTCCCGGATGCCGTTCACAAACTGCTTGTTGGCCGAGACGTACGCTTTTCCGGCGTCGATCATCCCAATGCACAGCTTCACCAACTTTAAAAAATAAAGTAAAAAAGATAAAACTGTAATAACACTCGTAAATAAACCAGAGTCAAATGAGCTAGCAAATAAAAGCTAGCAAAGCAGCCATTTTCTGATATACTATATACTAATATTAATCCAGTCACAGTTTTTCACTTGAACGTGCCGCTGAGCGTGTGTCTGATATTGAAATCGCGGACAGAAATGACACGTCGTAAATGAATTCTTTGGACGGGAGATGAGATCAGCGGTCTTGGAACACATGACGTGATGTGCTTTAGAGCCACTGTGACCCAAGCCAATGATACTGACGACAAACTTGCGTCAGCGTGAGCGATTTCTGATCAAAATCCACCAACAGGAGGACGGCCCCCACTCTTGGGACAGCTATAAATACAGTAGAGGCGATGATGAAAACAAACCATGCTAATGGATAGTTATGTCTCCTTATTACCTCAAGCTCACTCTGAAGAATATTTGCGTTTTTGTGAGCCCGTTTTCCGCACAAGCTGATTTATGGATGATTGATGATGTAAGCAGAAGATAGCAATTTTCTTAAAATCACAGGTCTATCGTTAGAGGATCTTCATCATATAATCGGACATGGAGAACACGATCACACAGTCCAGAAAGTTCTAGAAAATCACTTCTGATTTTAGTGTAAATACAGCCAATATTTTATGCCATACATCAAATCCTGAGAATAAAAAAAAAAACAAACAAAAATGATGTCAGACATGCTTTACTTCACCATGAAGTACTGAGATCCGTTTAATGATTTCCTGAGTGAGGAAATGTAATCAGTACACACTTTTTAAAGCAGCAGGTCATTTTTTTTTCCCCCAGTCTGCAGCTTCATCCCGGCTCCATCAGTTACACAGACTCAATATGAACACGCTCACGATGAGAACCTTCCTCTTCCTGCTTGATTTATTCCGTTATGTCTCATTATCTGTTTTGCAAAACAGCAGGAGCGGGAGCTTAATTCTCGAGACGACTGTAAGCGTGATTGCTTTCTTTCTGCAACCCATTTATAGGCCGGATCTAGGGAAAGAATCTAAATGAATTCAATTTTGATTTCAGGAGTGTATAAGAGTTCCTGGCTGGTATGAATTCGTGGTATAAAGCGCTGCCTTGTCTTTCATAGATTTAAACAAACCAATTTGAGGTGTCAATTTTGGCGTCCACATCAGATTATTTGCTGTTAATAAATGTCTTCTGTGGCGTCCGCATCAGATTATTTGCTGTTAATAAATGTCTTCTGTGGCGTCCGCATCAGATTATTTGCTGTTAACAAGTGTCAAGTGTGAGACATGAGGCTGGGGCTGATTTCTTTCTCACCCAGGATGTAGATCCATGCAGCCGATCAGCGGCAGTTTCGTCAGGTGATTACACACAGTGACACGCCCCCACGATCTGATCTCCATTTACACTGATATGTTTCACACACATCCTTAACACGTCATCAGCACTGACTGACAAGGCGCGTGTGAAATAACAAACGTCAACAACGTGGATTATTTACACTGCCATCTTTTTTTTTTTTCCCCCAGAAAAATGATTTTTGGAAATGAAGAGAAATTAAAGTAAAACACACATCATCCAATCAGAGTGTAAATGACACAGAAGGACAAAACACAGCATGAATCCAGCAGATCATTACAAACTTACAAACACAGCAGCAGATCTGCGAGTGAGTGTGTCTTTGTCTGTGTGTGTGTGTGTGTGTGTGTGTGTGTGTGTGTGTGTGTGTGCGCGCACTTGGATGGGTTAAATGCAGAGTATGGGTCACCATACTTGGCCACATGTCATGCCACTTCACTTATATGGTGATAGATTTTGTCATATTTTTGTAACATATTGTGGGTATTATAATTTTTTTAATCATTTTTTAATAACAATTCCAACCTCTAGAAGCAGATTTGATATAATCTTCTACTTTTACAATTTTTTACCACATTTTCCATGTTGTTAAATTATTGTAGGCATTAAATAAAAAGTACTATCAAGCTAATTCTGTAAAGGTTTATTTGACGCGACACTACTGTTTCTGTTGGCGGTTTGCTAGGATTCCTATGATCCGTGATGCATATTGTAGAAATGTCTTGAAATATTATGATGTTTTTGTCATGTTGCCCAGCACTAGTCGTCACTGTTCAGGAGTGTTTGAGCGGATCAGTGTGCGTTGGGGCTTTACAGAGAAGCTCATTTCAGCAGCGTGTCCCTCCCCCTTCTCCTGTTCTTTGAGATCTGAGAGAATATCCTTCCTTGGCATGAAGGGGAAGTGAGAATATGAGTCACTCAAACCTTTCAAACAATAAGCTGCTCTGAACGACACAGTGCTCGCTCGTCGACTTTCATTTCTGTTTACTTGGTCTCTTGCTGCAATGCCCTCGCCACTTCCCCTCATTTTTTGTGTCCCTTTAGAATTGGACATTTCGTTATTTCATTAAAAAGTTCGTTAGATGAGGAATGGGTCAACATCACTGGAGCTATTTAGGAGCGGAACGTACTCAGACAGCACAGCTTTGATTATAAATGAAGCAAACAAAAAAAAAAAAAAAATGTCCGATGAAGACGTAAACAAGCGCAAAAAGAGACTACAGAAATACTTAACATTTCAAAATTGAATATATCTGCAAGCAGCGATTGGCGGGCCCAAGCACCAAGCCTACGGCAGTATCAGTATGAGCCGGCACTGGAACATCTGACGTCTGTGCCCCATCGCTCGATTTACAGTGGAATTATAGTGGGAGGGAAAGGAAGTGGCCATGTCTCAGTGCTCGCCACGCTGAAGTGCTCGCTTCACTGCTCCTCGCTCATTAATACCTGTGTGCGCACAAGCCACAGCACTTCACGCTCTTTTTAATGACCGCACTTGCTGCTACTGTTTGAACGCAATAGCGTGAGCTTTGAGAACTGAAAGATGCGCACACTTGTTTTTATTTGCCTTTTTTTTTTTTTTTTTAAATGTTCATATAACCTAGTCTACTTAAGATGCTACAGGATGCTTTTGTACAGATGAGGCACTGCCTAGCATTGTTTCTAGAATAATCTCCTCTGTGTAATAAATGTGGTGTTAATGTAGGATGTCACATCATCCAGCGTGTTTAAACGTTCAGTGTCATGTTCATGGGGTTTTTTTTTTTCTTTTCACGGCAGTAAACAAGATTTTATCATCACTAGTAGTTAGCGTGGCACAGGACTTGTGAGGGAGTAGTTTAACAGTACAACACACACAGACCATGATCCTGAACTCACCTTATCCAATTTGGCCTCCAGCTCACAAACATCTCCCTCCACCTCTTCAATGGTGGCCCTGTGTTTGGAGGAAGAAGAAGAAAAAAAAAAAGAAGAATTAAAAATGTAAGTTTTAAAATTGTGGGTGTTCCAATAACCTGACCATAACTTATGCTTGAAAATCCTAAGTATACAAGCGATAACAATAACAGTGCCCTCCTGTGACCTCGGACTGACACACAACCTCTAGCTTCAACAAAAATGTGTCATGTGTTTCAGGGAGGAGTTTAAGTGTCAAAATAAACGGATGAGTGATCAAATAAAAAAAATGAGCTGTAATGTGTTTGCTGGCCGTGACCTCATCTTAACGAGCCGTCTCATTAAAACGAGGTCATACACATCAAAGCCAGGTGCTGAAGAGTTGACGTGTTAATGAGGACATAAAGCAGAGCGTGGTAGTAAACAGAGCCTGAACGGAGCTAAAATAATAATAACAACGTGGATTAATGAAGTGTGAGGCAACATTTAACACTTAAAGTTACAGCTTTACTTCTGAGTGTTGCAAAGCTCTGACACTGGAGACTCCTTCCAGAAATGCATCATAAACACCTCCTTACAGAAAACTTCACCATGCCAATGATTACACACTGTCACAAACTATCACATTAATATAAACATGTAATCTGCACTACCGTCAGAGCTGCTGTTACAGAAAATGAATCAACACCTTCGGACCAATCAGAATCCAGAATTCAACAGCGCTGTGGTGCAACATGAAAAGAGGTGTGTATGCGAGAATGGGTTTACCAGTTGCATTATTAGCAAAGTTCCCCCTCTCATTTGCTGCTTACTAATCTCTCCCCCCTCCCCTCCCCTCCCCTCGCTCACACACACACACACACACACACACACACACACACACACACACACACACACACACACACACACACACACCCACACACCCCCTGCATTTCTTCACAGATTTCTCCACTCTCAGCACTATTTTCCCCTTTCAAAATCCTCTGGAAATGAGAACAGAAATGTTATTGTAGTGCAGAGCTCTGTTTGTCCTCATCCATGTTTATGAGCACGTTTATCTCTGATAAGACTTTATTAGAATTCATTATCACAGTTGCCCCGGCGATATCACTGTTTTATCTCCAAACCCGGTCATGACTTTGACCTGCGCGCGCTTTCATGAGGTCGCTGTTAGCTTTTCTTCAGGAAGCTGTGATTCGGAAAATAGAATGTGTAGAGACCAGGACACTTTCTGCACTAACATTTCCCATCATGCACCACAGAACAGAAAGGGGACAGGGCTTGTAGCAGGTAAGGGATATGAAAGCTAGTGATGAACTAGTTTCTGACTGCAGTCTACAGTTCGGCTCACAACGCACGTGATGTGAACCACTTTTTGGGCGTTGCTTGATGATCAGTGCGCAGCAGTACGTCGGTTTTTAGATATTATGATGAGGGAAATTGTGTCATTGACAAAAACACTACAGTTTTTCAAATATGGCAGCCCATTTTTGAAGGCACCACCACGAACATGTTGAAGGCCAAGAGAGCGAACTTGGCCGTGCTCTCTCCCCTGTCAATCGCTGCGCCACTAGTGGGCACCTGCGAGCTGTGTACGTGGAGGAGGGCGGATAGTGCTTTCCTCAGAGTGTGTTACTGCCCTGTGATGCAGTACGAGCAGCAGCTCCAGAAGTTGTCTGGCTTCACGTGCTTCAGAAGGAAGTAAACTGAAGGACTAGTTTTTATTAAACTATTTGAAACCTAAGACTGTTGTATAAAATTTTTTTTTTTCCTGTCAATGAAAATATAGTAGATTTCTCAGAATTTCTAGAATGAGGTCTCTCTCTGTGTGTGTGTGTGTGTGTGTGTGTGTGTGTGTGTGTGTGTGTGTGTGTTGCGTAATTTCCAGTGGACCCTCATTATCCCAATAGCTGCTCAGCTGTGAGTTTTCATGTCATCAAATTCTCACCAGTCTATTAAATGTGCAGCTTAATTTCATTAGCTGAATAGCTGCTTAAATGTGTTTAATTAGCATAACATGCTGCTGACAGCTGTACAGTGAAACACCACACACACACACACACACACACACACACAGAGGAATTAAATTTAAATAAACTTTATAAACTATATAATAAATCCTTTCCACAGTAACAGCTCATTCACAGGGTCTTCTGTGGTGGATGCTTTTTTAGAAATTGTTGACGTGGTGAAGTTTCTGTAAGGAGACCTTTATTTTAATTAACCTTCAGGGAAGGAGTCTCCAGTGTCAGCGCTCAGAGGTAAGGCTGTAACTGTAAGTTTTCCGACATCCTCGCAGCAGAAGGGTTTACGCTGTGGGGCTTCTCAGTAACATGACAAGCTGCATTTATAGCTGCTGTAACGTAAGTGAGGAAAGGAACTAACTTTCACTACGTTCCACAACGTTTGCCAGCAGTTTTTATTAATGTATTAGTGATCAGCACGTCACGCTTTTTAACCGTTCATATTTATAATGTCTGAGTCTCCAGTATAGAGGGGTTCGTGCTTCTCAGGAACATGGCGAACTAGTGATGAAATAAAATGAAGCAATATCACATGAGCAAGAGTGGTGGTGTAGTGAATACCAGCACGGCAGTGGTTTAGCCACAGGCAATCACAGGCATGCTGATATTCACTACAACACCACTCTTGCTTGTGCGATACTGCTATTACATATAGAAACAAGAAATTAATATTGAGTAACTGACGTTTCAGACACAATATGGACATATATTTTGTTTATTTTTGCTCCGTCAATGAAAATAGTTCCCAAGGAAGCCACAGCTGGATAGAGCGCCGTATGTTGCCACGGTAACGCACAGACACACTGACAGCCTATAGTAAGTGTAGAAACGGTTTCAAGGTCACAAACTGTTACTGAAATTAGAACTGAAATTTTATCTAGTGAACACTAACAAGCGGAGGGCTACAAACAGTGAAAACGTACAAGTGGTTATATTAAATATCAGCACATCTGGAACGCAGCTTGTCCAATCAAATTAGTGGACTGGAACGAACAGTTATAACACAGAGTGTGCAGCTGCTAGAACACAAGTATAACAGGAACTAACTCCCGTGCCGGAAAACTTGCTGACTCTTACAAAGTACAACTGACACTCGACTTGACGCCTTAAATAAGCCTTCATCATATCAGTGATGAAAAGGTTTTCTTTGTTAAATAACAACACGTATAGAATGTGTTCATTATTAGGCTGAGATTATGTGAAGAGTCCACCATACGCCATTCAACAAGTCCCTCTGAATGTTAGCACATTACGAGCGCATTACTATAAAGCTATCGGTTAGGTTAAAGTCGTGAATATAGGCTACAGATCTGTGCTGTTATAGAAAATTAATCAACACCTTCTGATTCAAGGGTTTGCTGTGGTAATTATTGTCCTCAACACAATTTCTGTTAAAAGCAAAGAGATTTGATTTGATCATTCGGATGTCCCTCATTTATTGTCGCTGTTGATGAGCGTGTTCAGTCATGCTCTTTTCACGAGTGTATTTTTATTTCACAAACATTGCCGAGTCTGTTTGTAATGTCTGGACTGGTTGCTCGTTGGCTGCATTTGCAGAACAACAAAATTAGCATTCAATTTTAGATCAACAAACAAACAAACAAACAAAACAAAAAAAAAACAAGAAATTTTATTTAGGGCCTATTAGTCACCTAATTTAATAAACCAAAAAGCAAAAGAATATCTGTGGTGTGTGTAATGCTTAAAACAAATCGCTGGTCAGAAATAAGCAGGTGGAAAAAAGTTCACCAAACCCTCACCAAGTGCATGTAGAAATCATAAAACTCCCCCGAGCACAGAGTCTGCGCTCAACACACGATTGATAATTATACACAGAACTAGTGTAAAACATTTTGTACATCTTGTTCAGAGTTTATTTTTGGGATTTTGAGATTTGTTTGCCAGCCCAAATCTCCAGACCACACGCCGTTTCTGTTGCGCTACAGCTCTGTGCTTGGGCTCAGTTTGGAAGATCGCCCAAAAAAAAAAACAACCCCAAAACACGCGGCATGTTTGAGTCACTTTCTGCAGTCGAGTCGATTCAGAGTCGAATCACTTCTCACTAGAGCTCACTCAGAGGCGAACAGCCACACCTCGCCCAGGTGCTCTGAGGTTTCAGTTCTACTGCTTTTTGAAGCAATGATATATTTGATATTGTGTAAAAATATTCCATGCAATTTGTTTGTTATGATTAGATCAAGTCTGATTCAGGAATACAGACACGCTGGACACAGCTAGTTAAATATGGAGCACGGTGAAGAGCTGATAGCCAGAGTGTTTTTCAGCTGTGGAGGATGCACGGCCAAAAACACACCATTAGACGTTTACTAATGAGCTGCTACTGTACAGCATAAGTCACCCAAACAAACAAACAAAAACAAACAAACAAAAAACCTTTTCTAGGAAGTAACTGACTGAATTAAAACAGCTCTTTTTTTTTTTTTTTTTATTTAAGGGCCAGGAACAAAAAGCTCAGAAACACTGATTCTGATTTCACTTTGTAGAAAAGAAGCAGAATACAAACTGAAAACACACGTCCATACAGCCATCACTCTCAAAGACAAACCACTTCAAACCATGTTTCATAAAGGCCAGTCCGACAGGCGCGCGCGCGTGTCATCCCCTTTTGTACATTTAAAATGCTTAAAACAAGTGACCAATATACAATTTACAAAAACAAGACAAAAAATGAATTATGGATATGCTAAATCAAAATTATTTTATTATAAATTATATTGGATTTGTTTAAATAATATAAAATGTAGATAACTATTGGACATTAATAGTCCACACACACACACACACACACACACACGGGGATGATGAGACACACACACACACAAAACTTCACCATATAAACTATTTTTTTAAATCCATTTACGTGGAGCATTCAAGGAACAAATCCCTACGAATGAGCTGTTTCTATAGAAACGATAATTAGATTAATATAAACCTGTAATTTCTGACCAATCAGAGTCCAGCAGCACTGTGGTGTAATGCAGGTTAAGATCATGTGGCTCTTTTTTTTTTTTTTTTTTTTAAAGTAACTGTAAAAGGAAACGCGTGTACTATATAAATAGGGTCCAAACATTTCCACATTTTTTCACTCCTGTAGGAAACAACAGTTGTGCTGGGAATAAAGACGTGCGCTTCATTGCGCTTGAGTCATGGTGTTTACTGACGAAACTCAGGGGAAAAACTCAAGCCTCTTTCCAGTGTTTCCTGCAAACAACTTTCTAAACATCTGCTCCTCGTTGTGCTGCTGCGCTCGGAGATAGCAGAAAGGGAATGAAGGCGCAGGAACGAGGGAGAGGGGGAACGAGGGAGGAGGTCATTATTTCACAAAGCCTGAGCTGAGGGCGGACCAACACTTCCTCTGAGTGAAATACAGGAAAGACACAGTGGCTACATCCCAAACCCCACACCACCGCAATCATCAGCGAGTAAAAATAGGGCAAAGAACAGTAGTGGCCAAATCACAAACCACTATACTGAAAAGTATGTCAAACTTGTTTCATGTATAACAAAATAGCATAATGATGATGGATCATTTCCAAGCCCTATGCTCGTTTACTAAATAATATCAAATCAGCACAAAATGGCAGCACAGCAGAGGCTACGTCCCAAAGCACAGGACTGGCTTCACTTGTTCCATGCTCGGCTTTGTACTGGTTCAGTTCTCAGAGTAGCAGGTTAACTGTGCTAGCTGCACACACTCACTAGAGACACGGACGAGCTCTGCTACTTCCTTTCAAGCTTTATATTTCTTCAGAATGTTTTACACAATTTACGCTTTACACAATTAATGAGAGGGCGTATAAGTTTTTCTTCTTTGTGTCAAACAGTAAATGGGAACTAACTGCAGGTAGGAACTAAAGTTGTGAGCGGGGAACTGAAGAAGCATCGGACACACACACACACACACACACACACACACACACACACAATGGGATGGGTCTGAGGAATCATTCCAGCTGATTGTTTGGATATGTCACTTCTTTTTAAACATCATACCTAATTTTCACCAAATTGAGAACATCTCAGTTGAAAGGTTGCTAGTCACTAAACGTGCAGAAAATGAACGCTCACCTCTTGCTGTCACTTGCTAGTGTGAACATACAACAAGTCACAGCTTTACCTCTGACTGCTACAAAGCACTGACACTGGAGACTCCTTCCAGAAATACGAAATAAATATCTCCTTATAGAAAACTTCACCATATCAACTATTACACACCATCTGACCAATCAGATTCAAAAGATCCAACAGTGCTGTGCTATAAACACCAATAAATACATACATCTCAATCATTTGAAAGAAAGAAAGAAAGAAAGAAAGAAAGAAAGAAAGAAAGCAAGCAGGCAAGATGCAGAGGCAGACAGTCACACAGGCAGTCACACAGGCAGACGCAGAGACAGACACACAGGCAGACGCAGAGACAGACACACAGGCAGACGCAGAGACAGACACACAGGCAGACGCAGAGACAGACACACAGGCAGACGCAGAGACAGACACACAGAGGCAGACGCAGAGACAGACACACAGAGGCAGACGCAGAGACAGACACAGAGGCAGACGCAGAGACACACACAGAGGCAGACGCAGAGACACACACAGAGGCAGACGCAGAGACACACACAGAGGCAGACGCAGAGACACACACAGAGGCAGACGCAGAGACAGACACACAGGCAGACGCAGAGACACACACAGAGGCAGACGCAGAGACACACACACAGGCAGACGCAGAGACACACACAGAGGCAGACGCAGAGACACACACAGAGGCAGACGCAGAGACACACAGGCAGACGCAGAGACACACACACACACAGGCAGACGCAGAGACACACACACACACACAGGCAGACGCAGAGACACACACACACACA